>JAGIQG010000011.1:16631447-17097996 GCA_024679065.1 Sphyrna mokarran
ATGTTCTATGTTCTATGATAAATACATCAATCAATGTTTTGGATACTTCAGTGCATTAAAGTGAAATATATTGCATAATCAGCATATGTATTCATTTAGCCAGCGATGCCCATATCCTGTGAAATGAATAAATAGTCTTTTCATTGTTTAAATGTGGTTTCACCCATAAATGTGGAAAACTGGCACTGTATATTCTGCAGGGACTGAGATTCCCTAATTATTGCCAAATAAGCACTTGCGTTCCAATTACTTTAAAATCACAGTCTTCATCCTGCAAACTGAAATGGAGCTTTTTACCAGCGCCCATTGTTGTGACAGCCTGATATACTGTTCCTTCTCGCTCGTGGCAGTAGCAGCACCTCAGTCGCAGGTTAAATGCTTGCTGATTTGCTCAAGAATCTACAGGGACTCCTGAATGGCAAATCTGCCACTATACCCAGAGGGCCAACTCAAGTGGGCAGCCGTCAACTTGACAACGGGGATTATTTATTGCAGCTACTGGCAAGGAGGAGAAAACAGGCCACCATGTGTTTAATATCGCTATAGCCCTTCCTCATCCATGCTTAAACAAGCAAGTGGGTCACAAAAAAATTGCAAGGTCTGTGCTGTACTGTGCAAATAGAAATCAAAGCATTGCTTATTGGAAATTTGGATTACTGTACTAAATCAATGTATTTGATGAAGCTTTACAGAATATTAATAGAATTATAGAGTCCCTACAGTGCAGAGGGAGGCCATTTGGCCCATCAAGTCTGCACCAATCACAATGCCATGCAAGCCCTCTTCCCATAAACCACATATTTATCCTGCTAATCCCCTGAATTTCATTGTAGTGTTAATGTAAGACTACTTGTGACTAATAAATAAACTTTGACATGAGGGTTGATTTAGCATAGCCTATCCACCTAGCCTGCACATCTTCAGACTGTGGAAAGAAACTGGGGCACCCAGAGGAAACCTACGCAGGCATGGGGAGAACACGCAAACTCCATACAGCATGATCTGAGGCTGGAATTGAACCCAGGTTCCACAGTGCTAATCACTGAACCACCCATATTTCTAGATAAGATTGCATTGCAGGCCAGGGATTTTATATATAGAATTAATTCATTGTATATATGAATTTGGCATTCATAAACTCAGCTTTACGCATGTACAGTTTGAATTCAACAAGAACACACAGATCAGTGCTGTGTTCTGACTTGATGCCAAGATAAGAAACAAAGAGGACTTACCACTGAGTAAAGGCCTGTTGAGTGTATATATGCTAGGCAGGTCTTCGATTTCACTGATTCGCTGGTAAACTGCACGAGACAAGTGATCGGCATGGTACAAGCTACCCAGGATAATACTGGCAAAGTAAATGGGCTCCATAAAGTGGCTTAACAGGGCTCCCTGAATTCCAAGCACATTCCATCTGAAAGTACAAAAACCAGCATTTTGCCATCAAACAATGTTCAAATTACCTAGCAGACAATTAACATTAAGATAAGCCATGAAAATACTGAATAATTAAATATCTTTCACCAATGATGAAACGTTTTGCAGCATAACATGCTCTTCCAAACTAAATTTTCCTGGCATATGTATATGATAATTGCACCTCTCAAATTATGGACAAATGTAGACCTTTGTACATTGGTCTAAGGACTTTCTCATTCAACCGTCAATGTCATTCAAACACTTCAGCCGTTAAGTGCTTTCCCACTCTTGCTCTATTTCTTTTTCTCAATAATGCTCCAAAACGGATACAACTAAGCTGAGATAGCTGCATGCATGATTAAATTAGACCAGTCAACTGTAGTCATTAGTTTGTCACAATTTAGCAGATGCCTTGCACATATGAAAAAAAGAGTTACCAGAGATTTTAAAGGTGTAGTGACAGAGCAGGTAATAATTTAACTGCAAAATTAACTCCTGAGGATAAGGCATTAATCCACAACTTGGGCCAGATTCTTCAACCTTGCCTGCAGCTGTGATTCTCCGGTCCCACTATGTGAACTCACATTTGGCTGAGTGCCAAATTCTCCATCCTTGCCCACAGTGCTAAAGAATTCCGGCACGTCTCTGCTAGGACAGTTCCCAGTGGTAGATTCAGTGATATCACTTTTTTTATTGATTTGTGAGACATGGGCATCGCAGCTGGCCAGCATTCATTGCCTATCCCTCATTGGCCTTGAGAAGGTGGTGGCAAGCTGCCTCTTGAATTGCTGCAGTTCACATGCTGTGGGTTGACCCACAATGCCATTAAGGAAGGAATTCCAGGATTTTTGATCCAGAAACCGCAAAGGAACGGCCGATATATTTCCAAGACGGGATGGTGAGTGGCTTGGAGGGAAACTTGCAGATATATGGTGTTTTCATATATCTGCTTCCCTTGTCCTTCTAGATGGAAGTGGTCATAGGTTTAGAAAGAAAATCTTAGCAAGTTGGTCAACTTTGACAAACGGTTATCTGGATTTGAAACATTAGCTCTTTTCTCTCCTTACAGATGCTGCCAGATTGGCTGAGATTTTCCAGCATTTTCTCTTTTGATTTTAGATCCCAGCATCTACAGTAATTTGCTTTAATCTTGGGTTTGGAAGGTGCTGTCTAAAGATCGTTGGTGAATTGCTGCAGTGCATCTTGTAGATAGTAAACACTGCTGCTACTGAGCATCGATGGTGTAAGGGGGAGCTATGGTGCCAATCAAAATCATGAATTACACAAAGTTGATCAAGAAACGTTCTGCTCAATTCCGATCTCTAGACTGCAGAGAAAAGTCACTTGCAACTCATAAATAGTAACTACACATCACTAAGAATATTATTCAGAAATTTAACTTGAATGAAAATAAAATTGAAAACACATTCTGTAGAGGGGTTAGTTTTAAAAAACAAAGTGATTCTCCACATGAAATTCAATTGATATAGTCAAATATTTCATATGACAGAATTTCACAATAACAGGATAACAACTCACTTGAAGAGAACAACGAGAATGGATGGAAAGTGGAAATTGGTCCCGAGTAATTGATACATGCACTAGACTTTGAATCTAGTCCTCATTTTTGGATTCAAATCCACCCCATTCCCATTTGGGAGTGCAGATTAGTTCCAGTCTACATTTCCACAGATATTATCCATTAATACTTCAATGTTCCAAAAACATTTTGCATTATTTTCTTGGCTGGCTCAAGACTAACAATACTCAAGACAGGCAACCAGCTTTCTGCAAATTTGATTTTTTACAGTGAAAACACATAATTGCTGTGGAAAATTCAATTAAATTCAATTAAAATGCTGCAAGGGAGATCAGGCCCTCAACACAAAACAATATTACAGAATCACATAAAGAATTCATCAGAACAAAGGGGATTTTTACAATAACTTCATTGCAGTGATAATGTAAAACAACTTGTGACACTAAATAAATAAATAACAAGAGGTTATTTCATAGATGGTACAAAGTGGTATACAGTCCCACAGCCGAGGCCATTCGGCCCATTGAGCCTGTGCCGGCCATAATCCACCCACTCCCTAATCCCATAACCCCATTCATTTACCCTAATTAGTTCCCCTGACATTAAGGGACAATTTAACATGGCCAATCAGCACATCTTTTGGGTGTGGGAGAAAACCGGAGCATCCGGAGGAAACCCACGCAGGCATGGGAGAAGTGCAGACTCCACATAGACAGTGACCCAAGCTGGGAATCGAACCTGAGACCCTGGTGCGATGAGGCAGCAGTGCTAACCATTGCACTGACCTGGCATAAAATTTAACAAAGCTAAGAAAAACTTGATTATTTTACAATAATAAAGTTACTCATGTCATGAATAGCTTAGTACTGACAGTTCAACACAATCTATGCAGCAAGTTATAAAGTTATAAATTTATATATTTTTTTGCTGTTTTGGTCATTGATAACCTTAATTTCACTTCATTTCTACCCAACATTATCCACTTTATCTGCTTTTTTGTTTAGCATTACAATTTTACTTTATTTCTTCCCTGGCTTGCCGAGGCTAGCCATTCATTTTCAAGGGCATGGGAGCAACAGCAGGGCATTCAGCCCCTCGAGTCTGTTCCTGCATTCAATTAAGATTACGGCTGATCTGCACCTCAACTCCATCTACCTGCTGCTGTTCCATTTCCCCTGGTACCCTTCCTCAACAAAGATCCATCAAGCACAGTCCTGAAAATTTAATCCATCCAGCATCTGCATCCTTTTGGGGGAAAAAGAGACTCCCCAGATTGCCACGACAATTTGTGGGAGGGGTAAAACTGCTCCCGGATTTTCTGGAAAAAGACTCTGCTCTAATTTTAGGACAAGTCTTCTGCGTGCAGCCGGTAATAGTTTTCAATTTCTTTGTTTTCTGCTAAATCAGTGTCCGTGAGTCTAATGATTTACACTGCAACGTCACTGGCACAATCCAATCAACCTTTTCACCTGAAAGTGGCATATATTTCCGCCAATATCCTTTGCAGCCAGATTTCCACACGGAGGATTAAACAAGCTTTTTCTGTTGTATGTACAAGTCCTGAAATGGTCTTTAAGCATTATTTGTTTTATCTTTTAGTTGATTTCTATTATATCTAAGCATTCACTGGTCAATCAATTTTGTACACTTTCATAAGGGGCGACATGGTAGCACAGTTGCTGCCTCACAGCAAGAGGAACCCGGGATCATTCTTGGCTTGAGTCACCATCTGTGTGTGGAATCAGAGAATTGTACAGTGCAAAAGGAGACCATTCGGCCCATCAAGTCTGCACCAACTGCAATCACACGCAGTCCTTATCCCCCATAACCTCATGCATTTACCCTAAATGTTGGGGGACTAGCAAGGGGCAATTTAGCATTGCCAATCCATCTAACCGCACATTTCCCGGGAGGAAACCCAGGAAGACACAGGGAGAACATGCAAACTCTGCACAGACAGCGACTCAAACAGGGAATCAAACCTGGGCCCTCCGCACTGTAAGGCTGCAATGCCACCCTGCCGCCGTCATCAGCGCAGAGAATATTTGTACAGTACAGGGAGGTCCAATGGAGAATTGTCCTTTATCAATCTCTTACATAACTCTGATTCACAGATCACCCAGACTCGAAACATTGGTTCTATCCTCTCTCCACAGAAGCTATCAGATCTGCTGAGACTTTTCAACATTTTCTGTTTTTATTTTAGATTCCAGCATCTCAGTATTTTGCCACTGTCAATCTCTCCCTTGCCTCCACAAATTGCTGGGCCTCTATCCAGTCCCTGCACAGTCCCAACCCCCAATCTCTTTCCTATCTCTATTTTCCTATCTCTTTTCCCATCACAACAATACAAATGTCATCCTATTTCCAACTGTCTTCAGCTCTGATGAAGAGTCATCCAGACTCAAAATGTTCGCTCTGTTTTCTTTCTCTCTCTCTTTACAAATGTTGTCAGACCTGCTTAGATTTTCCAGAGTCCATATCGGCCAGATATGGTTTGGAGCACTTTAGCATCACCAATTTTTTTTCTCTTTATACATGTTAAACACCCAACCGACTGAACATAAAACATAAGAACTAGGAGCAGGAATAGGCCATCCAGCCCCTCTGCTCCGTCACTCAACAAGACCATAAGTGTGCATGCTCTCCCTGTATCTGCATGCATTTCCTCCAGGTGCTCCGGTTTCCTCCCATACTCCAAAGACATGCAGGTTAGGTGGATTTGCCATGCTAAATTGTCCCTTAGTGTCGAGGGATCAGCAAGGTTAATGAATAGGGTTATGAGGATAGGGCCTGGGTGAGATTGTGGTTGGTGCAGACTCAATGGGCCGAACGACCTCTTTCTGCATTGCATGGATTCTATGATCATTCTAAGTAGGCTTACATTTACACTGCAATGAAGTTGCTGTAAAAATCACCTGGTTGTCACACTCCGGCACCCATATGGGCACACCGAGGGAGACTTTAATGATGGAGAATTTAGCGTGGCCAATGCACCTAACCAGCATATCTTTGGATAAGATATGAAATAAAAGTAGAAAATAGAGGAAAAGCTGAGGAGGTCTGGCAGCATCTGTGGAGAGAGAAAGAGAATTACTGTTTAGAGTGCACCTGACATTTCTTCAGAACTCTTGTTTGACACTGGATGAGATGAAGGATGAAGTGGAACTGGCCATGAGGGCAACTTTGATATCTGGTGGGCCAGCATGGTGGCGCAGTGCTTAGTACTACTCACAGTGCCAGGGATCTGGGTTCAATGCCGGCCTCAGGTGAGTGTGTGGATTCTCCTCGTGACTGCGTGGAATTTCTCTGGGTGCTCTGGTTTCCTTCCACACTCCAAAGATGCGTGGGTTAGGTTGATTGGCCATGCTAAATTGTCTCTTAGTGTCAGGGGGATTAGGGAGAAAAGTTGGGATTATTGTCAGTATGGACCGATGGGTCGAATGGCTTCCTTCTATACTGCAAGAATCCTGTGATTCTGAGAGTCTGTGTTACTGGAGAGAAGGGGAGGGAAACGGAGAGAGGGGGAGAGGGACAGATAGAGAGAGACAGAGATTTGTTCTTTTATTTATTCACTCGTAGTACATGGGTGGCATTGACTGGTTAGCATTTATTGCCCATCCATAGTTGTCCGAGGGCAGTTGAGAATCAACCACATTGCTGTGACTCTGAAGTCACATGTAGGTTAGACTAAGGACGACAGATTTTCTTCCTTAAAGGACATTAGTGAACCTGATGGGTTTTTATGACAATGATTTCATGATCACCAGTAAATTCCAAATTCAGATTTTTAAAATTGAATTCAAATTCCAACATTCGTTGTGAAGGGATCTGAATCCCAGAACATTAGCTGATTTCTGGATTAACAGTTGAACAATATCACCACTAGGCTATTGTCCCTCCAGAGAGGGAGAGAGCTTAATTGTGTGCATATGGAGGCACGTTGCCACAGAGTTTGGATCTCAGGATGTGGCAAGAATAACAGCCTGCACAATACTGTACGTCTCAGAGATCCCTATAACCCTGGGCGCTTTTGAAATATGAAGCACAGATCCTCTGGTGTGGGTAAGCCAGAGACAGAAACAGCTGCCGAGGAAAGAAAAGGGTTTTGGTAACACCAGGAAGAAAATAGAAAGCAATGAAGGGGAACACTATGAAAGAAAGAAATAGAAATCCCGTCGGAACAAGAGCTGAACTTCTTCAAGATGGGCATTCCTGGAACAGAAGCGACAGTGCATTAAACACCAAAATAAAAGCAAAATACCGCAGATGCTGGAAATGTGAAAAACAGAAAATGCTGGGTAAACTCGGTAGTGTTTGTGGAGAGGGAACAGAGTTAATGTTTTGAGTCCCTATGACTCTCCTTCACAGCATACATATTACAGGGTACAAATTATATCTGCTGGTACGAGTAAATACACAACATTGCCTATTAAATAGCACCAAATTAAATTATTTTAAAAAATTCTCCTGAACACGGAGAGATGATTTTAACTCGGGTCATTTCTATTTCCAGTTAGATAGTCAACATCTTTTCACAAAAGTAGGGGAGTCCAAACCTAACAGGTATAGGTTTAAGGTGACAGGGGAAAGATGCAAAAGGGTTCAAAAGGGCATTTTTCATTCAGACGGTGGTGTCTAGAACAAGCTGCTAGAGGTAGTAGTATAGGCAGGTATAATTTTGCCTTTTAAAAAGCATTTCGACAGTCGCATGCGTAAGATGGGGATAGAGGGATATAGGCCAAATGTGGGCAATTGGGACAAGCTTAGGGATTAAAAGGGCAGCATGGAAAAGTTGGGCCAAAGGGCTTGTTTCTATGCTGTAAACCTCAGTAATTCTATCTCTCTCAACAGGCTCATTTTTTCATTTGTTAGCACAGACCATCAATGCAAATAATAGGCCACATCTTCAGTTGGCTAGTTATACAAAAGTTTCTCTATTAACTCTATCATCTACAAACAGTTGTTTGGTAGTACAGAACTTGGAGAGATAGATGTTATTCTGTAGTTTTTCATCTGGCACTCATCAAGTGCAGGAATGCCAAATTTAAAATGATTACAATGATTATACTACTGGAGGAAAGGGTGCGAATTGGTTGGCAAGTCAAAGCTGATTGGCCAGTGCACAGGCACCCGTTCTCTGCAAATGAAAGGAATATGTTCAAACCTTGCTCCTTTTTCAGATTGCTCAGGATATGGGATATGGCCTGAGGTGTAGGGATAAGGGGTTAGGGCCTTGGTGGGATTATGTTCAGTGCAGACTCGATGGCTGAAGGGCCTCTTTCTGTGCTGTAGGTTTCTAAGATTCTAGGAGCTTCGGAGAGCCAATAGTTCCCTGTTGCTTTCTCCATGATATCAACCAATTGCCACATTTCTTTGCTTTAAGTTGCAAGTTGTTGTAATTTGGTGTGATCATTTGAAATTTGGCATTCTCACATTTGTCCTAATGAGTAAAAAAAAGTGAAGCTTCAGTAAAACTTCCCTTTTTGTCCATTTAGAATTGTACAATAGCATTTGCAAAAGGTCTTTGGAGCCCACTAATGCAACAGAACAAATACGTAAGTCTCAGATATATCACACTTTAGGAGGGGCAAACTCATTTGCTGCAGAATTGGAAGGGAAACTAGAAATGGCATTTATTCAAGATGCAGTACTCTCCCCAAAGAGATCAGAGAGATGTGTGAAGTTGCTACTAGGTTCAAACCGGAAAGCTGCTGCACTCCACAGCAGTGCAACAAACAAAGTGAAAGGTGTATCACTGACCTTGCTATTTTATCACTACATGACATAGTGAGCAATCGCTCCCCTTGCAACACTCCATCCCACGTCTGAATAGTGTTGCTGGATCGAACTGGAATCGTCCCTTCGCCAGATTCAATTTTTGTCCTCAGCTGACCTCGTGCCTTCCGATTTGGGTGCTTGTCTCCCTGATCTAAAATTTCAGGAGAGAAAATAACTGGAACTGACTGCACAACTCGGGAGAAAGCAGATCAGATGGGAGATGGATAATCATTGAAAAAAATTTACAATGAAGACTTTGACATCAGTACTCACCATCATTTGTATTTCAGTTGTATTAATAAGGGAATACAACAAATGCACTTCTAATTTTAATTAATAAAAATATTGGAGTCCCTAAATATTTGTTTGACAGGTGTTCTAATAACAGATCATTGGAAATAGGAGCAGGAATTAGAAATAGTCCCTTGAATCTTACATATCAAAGCTGATATCAACTTCACTTTCCTGCCTGACTCCCAAATCCTCAATTCCCTTCTAACCACCCCAAAAATATTACTGATCTCAGTCTTAAATGAACTAAATGACTGGACATCCACTGTTCTCTGAGCAGAGAATTCCTCTGAGTGAAGAAATTTCTTCTCATCTCAGTTCGAATTGACCAATCGCTTACTTTGAGACTATGTCTGCTAGTTCTGGACAATCCAGTGGCCTGGAACCAATCTGTCCAAGTCTTCAAAGAACAAGAGTTCTATATGTCTTACAAAGATCATCTCTCATTCATATTTGTTACCTTTATTACGAATGGCAGGTGGTAATTGTTGGGGTTGTAATTGTTTCCCAAAGAGAAGCTAGCACAACTATTTGCAATTTGTATTATTATGAGAAAGAACCTGCACTGAAGTCAGCAGCAAAAATTTCAAACCAATTTTGGAGATTTTAAACACTGAATGTAAACATTTATTAAAACAAAGCAAAGAAAACTTCAACACACAAGATTGCATTTACACAGTTAATTGTTTTACAAACATTTCCCAAAAGATTTCAGCTTAGTTTAAGTTCAATGCTAAATATGTCCTTTTGGGAAACAATCCTCAGATTTTCTCTATAAAAAATCCAGGACAAATTACCACAAACATCCTTGGCTGCTAGAGGTGAAGTATTCCACAGGTTTCTTTCCCTCTCACTCAATACCGGAAACACTAAAACTTGTTTTAGAGCCTTGCAGACACAACATTGGTCTTTTGAGAGGGTGGCTATAAACTTTCTTCACAGGTCCACACACACAGTACTTATACAGCCTTCAAACTCTCCAAGTTTGCTTGCCCCTTTCATATTTAAGTCCATTATTTCTGCATCCTGTTGAATGCTCCCTTTCCTAGAATATATAGACTATTCATATTTTTTATGTCACGTTCATTTACAATCTCAATCTCAATTGTACATTCTCTGATTAACATAGAACAGTTAAATTGCACATCACGTCCTTATTGTTCATTCATGCTGGACGTATGTACGCACCCATTTCACAGTATACCAAGGACATGGGTTCGAATCCCACCACGACAGATAGTGGAACTCATATTTAATAAAAAAATACCTGGAATTAAGAATCCACTATGACCGTGAAGCCATTGTTGATTGTCAGAAAAACACATCTGGTTCACTAATGTCCTTTAGGAAAGGAAATCTGTTGTCCTTACTTGGTCTGGCCTACATGTGACTTCAGACGCACAGCAATCTGGTTGACTCTCAACTGCTTTCGGGCAACGAGAGACAGGCAATAAATGCTGGCCAGTCACTGACACTCAGGTCCCATGAATGAATAAAAAAATTGGGAAAGTATTGAAAAATTATATATTTGTCACACCTTCCAATCCAGAGACTATTGCAAATCTAATGAATTCTGAAAAATCAAAACTAATGTATCCACAATGTTTGCATCCTTTTAACTCCCTATGGAGGAATGTGATGGGTTTTATATTGTTGAAAAAGAGGGGAGAGGCACGCTGACCAAAATATGTCAGGACAGGTTAGAGGGCAAGATAGATTAAATGAGCAAAGATGCCATGGTTAAAGTGTTGGGGGTAATAGAGGAACACACCTACTCTTCCAGTTAGGCACTTTACAGCATTCTGAGCTCAACATCATGTTCAATAACTTCAGGTCATGAAATCCATTCTCCATTTTGAAGCTCGCAACTCCCCCACCCATTGCTAATACGTATCTTGTTCTCATGTTTTTGCTTCCAGACGGTGCGGACTTTTGTTTTGCTATTAATACACATTGCTATTGCTATTTTGCTTTCAGACAGAGCTGACTTTTATTCTGTAATCAGTACCAACTCTGGACCATTCTTTAATATAGCTACCAATCCCTTTGTCTAATGTTCCCTGCCATTTTTGTCATTTAATGTCTCTGGCCCTCTACCCTCATCCTGACCTATTTTGCTGCTCCTTTTCCAACAGTAGAAAATCTACCTTCTCATGTATTATCTCCAATTCCAAAGAGTCACACAGACTCAAAACATTAACTCATTTCTTTATCCACAGACACCAGGTCTGCTGAGTTTTCCCGCAATTTCTGTTTTTATTTCAGATTTTTAGTATCCGTGGTGTTTTGCTTTTATTCCTAATATTAATTCTGATGAAAGGTTACCGACCTGAAGTGTTAACTGCTTCTTTCTCTGATGCTGCCAGATCTGCTGGGTATTTTCAACATCTTTCGTTCATGTTTTCTAAAAGCAGATCTCCTCCCTGCTAGCCTTGATGGTGAAAAAGTCACTGATTGTAATGGCCAGTGAATTGGGCAAGCAGTGAGAACAAAAATAAATCCTCAATTACATGGGCCAGCAAGGCACTACTGTTGTGTGTGACTTTCTCCGCCCTCAATAACATGGCTGTTATGGCAATCAGTAACACATCCTTACCCTCTACTGCTGCTTCATGTGGTGAGAAGATACGGGCATCTCCACATGGTGACGTACTGATGTAAAGGTGAAACTGTACATTTTCCTTTAGCTTGAAGCCTCCTCCTTCACACTTGACAAAAATGGATTTTTGGTGGTCTTCTGTCTTGTTACTTCAGAAATAAGAGAACAAAATATGGCTTTAACAACAGTGACAATTCGGGTCCATATTTCAATTCATTTGATTAAGAAAAATATCACTTTTTCCAAATAAACCATTTGTCGCATTGTCGTAGTGAATGACTTGCAAGTTGGCGATAGAATAAACAAACATTAGCAGATATTGGTCACTCACAAGGAGATTAGAATCATAGAATCCCTACAGTTCAGAAGGAGGCCATTCAGTCCATCAAGTCTGTGTTGACCAAAATGCCACCCCAGCCCTATTCCAGTAACGTCATTTATCCTGCTAATCCCTCTGACACTAAAGAGTCAGAGTCAATTTAACATGGCCAATTCACCTAACTTGCACATCTTTGGACTGTGGGAGGAAACCGGAGCACCCAGAGGAAACCCGCGCAGACACAGAGAAAAAGTGCAACTCCCCACAGATAGTGACCCGAGGCCAGGATTGCAGCTGGCTCCCTGGCTCTGTGAGTCAGCAGTGCTAACCACTGTGCCACCACACCACCATTCTATATCTAGGTTCCCAGTTATAATTCTTTTCTTTGTTTTAATAAATGTACATCAAGAAACATACAATTCACTTCACCAAAACATAATGCTTTTCCAATACATCCCAACACAGATTTCAAAAACATCTACCACCTTGCCATACAGCATTATAAAGACTGATAGAATTGTTGGATAAAGTAGAACTTTCATTTTCCCAAAAACTTGAAATACAGAGCCAAAAACATCTTGTTTATAACTTTAAGGGACCCATGAAGAAACACTAGATAATGGATCTACAAAGGCCTGAAATAATTGTAAATGCTCCAAACTGTAAGTAGCTGCATTGCTAGCTTGGTTATCAATATTAGTTATTTTACGACCTGTCAACTTGACATCTTGGTGTGTCTTGCTTCATAACTGTAAGAATAGCCATGATATTTTCACAGCTTCAAGTTCCAGCCAGGATGGAGATAATTGGATAATTCCCCTGTTAGAACACACCTGGAGGTCACACTGCTGTAAATAACTAAGACTGATGTTACGTGCATCATTTGTGTTGTGTTAATATCCTCCATTTACTGCATTTTGTTGGAAAAATAAATATGCTCTCATAAGTTTTAGTCACAAGTTTGGCAAATTTAAAACCATAGCTTCACTATTTCCAACTCAGTGTTTTACACAGTAGTGTCAATATTCATTCCATATTTTTGTTGAGGAATTTATATCTTGCTTGCATCTTTTGCACTCATCTACAATGAAATCACTGAATCCAAAGTACTTTGTGACACCCTGAAGATATGCTCTCTTTTCTTTCTCACTACTTATCATTACAATATCTATTTTAATGCAAAATAATCCCAAAATGTTTCACAGATGCACTTTAAACGAAAGGAAGATGGAGCTGAGCTGAACAATAGAGTGGGGAATAGAAAACGGAATCAGAGTTGGGATTTAAGGAGGGTATCAAGAGAGGACACAAAGTGAAGAGGTAAAGACAATTAGGGAAGAAATTCCAAGGTTTGGGGTGCTCCACTAGAAATTGATCAGAGGAACAGAAAGGATGGAGAGATTACAAAGATAAGGAGAACGTGGAGGGTTTTAGAAATAAGATGTGAAGCTTTGTGGAACTGGAAGCTAATACTGGTGTGCAAGGACAGAACTAATAGGTGAACGAGGCACAATGCGAGATGGGTATGTGCAGACATTTGACTCCTCTATACTCATCTATTTTAAAACACTTCTGGCTGGTCTCCTATGTTCTACCCTTCACTTTGCTGAGGTCATCTAATATTCTGATGGCTCAGGGCAAGGATGCAGTGTATCAATCACATTGAGCAAGAGAAAAGGGAATGCAGTAGAGGTAGCAGAATAGACAAGCTTCCTTTTAGAGATGATGATGGAGGAGTTGGGTTTAAGACAGATGGTAAATGGAGAAAATAAGTAGCAAGATAGTTGATCTCAAGAACCAAAATACCAATGAAATCCATTTAAAAAGACTATAATACCAGTGTTATAAAACTTAGAACAGCATAGTGATTCTTTAATCGTACTCACCTTAAATGGTATTCCATTTGAGAGTAGAGAAACCTGATGAGGGATCTGCGTGCAACAATTTCAGCATGACAATCATTCAGAGCCAAGCCTCGGTCGCTCATATATTCGCCATTGATGCATTTAGTGCCTGTGGCGACACATATAACCTGGGCATCTTTGACATCAGACCCTGGTTCCAGAAATGATGTGGGGAGTAAGAGGAAGAGAAAAGGTGAGAAACAGAAAGCCAGTATAAACACCATTAGGATCAAACACAATTGCAGCACAGAAGACCAGTTGGTGCATTGTGTCTGTGCTGGTCTTTACTGAAGCAATGCAAAATGAATCCATTGCCAAAGTCTACTTCAAATCCCTGTCAAATCACATCTTAAAATATGCCTTTTTTTTTGATGTATTAGATGCACCAACTTTGCATAATCAAATTCTTCCTAATCTCTTCCATTCTATAATTGACAAATATTTACCAAAGAGCTTGCAATCCTCGGAAAAGTCCAGTCACATATACAAAACTTCCTTAATTGTCAAACACCCACCTCTGGGTACTGATCACTGCAAACCCTTCTCAAACCCTGGCAATAACATTACCTTAGCTCTGACAAAGAGCCAGCTAGAGTCAAAACGGTGGCTGTTTTCTCTCTCCATAAATGATGTCAAAATCTGCTAAGATTTTCCAGAATTTTCTGTTTTCGTCTCAGATTCCAGCATCTGCAACGATTTGCTTTTAACATTAACTGGATCCTTAACATTAACTTGGTTTCCTGCTAACTAACCAGCTTTCCATACATGTTGCTTTATGTCTTGTTCTACTTTAAGACTGAGATGCCTCACTAAAGACCTGCTGAAAGATCCATATATATCTACTATGCTTCCCTCATCTATCATACCTCCCAACTGAATCCACCAGATTTAACAAACACAACGTACTGTGATGAGAACAATGCTACAGATATAAGTATACATGTATTGTTATACATGTTTAAAAATTCCATTTTATCCTACAGGCAGGCAATATGTCTGGTGGGAATGTAGCTCAGATGCTGGGAGAGCTGGATAATTGCTCATTTTAGTTATGTAGGATACTTAGAATAGAGCTATTGGATTTGTGCTTATAGATGGAGATTTCTCTGGAGGGTTTTTGATTAGATTGATTGAGAGGGTAATGAGTTATCAGGTAGTGGTGTGAGAGGAGTTAGGTCTGTAGCAGGGAATAAAACTACTAAGGAATTGCTGACGGAGGTCTGCTGAAGTCAGAGGCATGTGCAGCTGTTCCTGAGAACTCACCCACTCTTCACAATTATCTCTCTGAAAGCTTCAAAGCTGTTAACACAAGCTACAGCAAGTAGGCCTGGGTTTGTTAACTCTACTTATTTAAAAGTAATGTTGACCTATGCACGAATGAGGTTTACTTGGAACAGGAATAATAATAAGCTAGACAGTAAAGTTGCTTCTTTTCATTTCTAAATATTCTTCAACTGTTAATGGTTAAGCTGCTTCATTTGTTAGAGTTATATTTAAACTGTGTTACTAAATAAAGTTTGCTTCACTATAAAATATTGTGAATGTGTCAGTGAAATCACTGCTGGAGAGAAATATCCTATCCCCACACCTCTGCTAAATGTTGGGGTCTGGTCTGGTTTCCAAATGTAACGTGGGGTTCTGTTGCAGGGCGCCAACACTTTCAACAAATTGATGCTTGTTTATCCTTCATTAAGTCCCATTTCTAAATTCTAACTGATCTTATCACAAATAAACAAATGATGTTGGACTACATCCCTTTCTGGAACAGAGGTGTTATGTTGAATATTATAAAGTTCCCAGCATAATTTGCAAATTGACAAACGATTTGAAAGCTGATTACAGCTTCTGCTCTCTTCTCTTGGAACTTCCCTCATCAAATAACGTTGCTGAATCAGCTGATTACATCAATCCTTGAGCAGTCCTTCAGTGTAATTTATTCTGATGATTCTCAGACCTTTTCTTTTGATGCAAGACATGCAGGAAGTCACTGAGAAAGTTATTTTCTTAACTTTATGGCCACAAATCCTGCTTCAGATGATTTTTATCTTCATTTGTATACAAATCGTGCAAATGATGGTGAAATTCAATACATTGAAATGCCCCATAATTAAGTAACCCACCAATGTTGTGAAGGATAACTTCCCATCTGATACTGTATGTTTCCGCTCTGTTACAATAAGAATGGAAATTTTAGGCACAGCCCACAACTCCCATTGATCATATCCAGACTACCTTCAATCATGAGCTCTGAACTCAACAATTACAACAATAATTGTACCTGCATAGGGAAAGGAAGCAGTACATAGAATCTCTACAGTGCAGGAGGTAGTCATTTGGCCCATAAAGTCTGCTCCAAAACAATCCCACCTGGGCCCTATCTCCACAACCCCACACAGTTACTCCACTAATACATGCATCCCAGAACACTAAGGGGCAATTTAGCACAGTCAATGCTACCTAACCTGCAATCTTTGGACTGTGGGAGGAAATCAGAGTACCCAGAGGAAACCCACACAGATACAGGGAGAATGTGCATACAAAGTGACCCAAGCTGGGAATCAAACCCAGGTCCCTGGAGCTGTAAGGCAGCAGCGCTAACCAAAAGTGCCACAATGTCACCCATAAATTGAAAATTAGTAGAACGGACAGTTGAGATACATGATAACTTGTGATTAATTTGGCAGAAGACAAAGGCCCTGATCACCTCAGGAATGAACTGAATTGTCAGAAGACAACAGTCCTGATTACCTCAGCAACTCTCAGGTTAATTTGAAAACTCATTTACCACAGGCTGAAGGTAGCTCAGATTAACATGAGCAGAAACACAGATGAATTGCCAAATCACAACTAATTACACAGCTTGTACAAATAAGCAGGAGATTTAAATGTGTAAAAAGGGGTGTTTTAATTTAAGTCCTGACACGGCATGAAACGGCTTTTCGACTGCTTTTCGCCATCCAACATCAGACTAAAGGCAAGACAAGAAACAAGGGCCAAGCCTGTCAAGCATGGGATACAATGGGTTGGACTTCATCATTCTATACAAGTAAGAACAATTCATTCTGATGCCTGCAGCCAAAGTTCCCTTCATGTTTCATCTCACTAGAAAAGTATTGCATCCTCCTGAAAAGCACATGACAATATTATTCTCAAGCATTCCTGCAGAAACCTCTCTAACTTTTAACAGGTTTTGCTATCTGCATTAACACAGATTTCATTTAGATCACTGTCCCCATTATAAAACAAAATTATTTACTTAATTTTGGTGTTCAACAGAAGTTTGGGTGATTAATAATTAATAAGTGATTATAATTTACAACATACTTTGCTTAAAATAATCATTTGCAATGCTAAAAAAATTATAAAAATATTACAAGACTAAATGCACTAAATCAATATTAAGTAACAAAGCTTAAAAAAAATCTGATCACAAGAATAGAGATTTGTGAACATTCATAGGCAGCATAAGGATTAATACTTACACTGTGAAAAATCCAATGCATATGGACCTTTGGCTTTAAAAATAGGAGAACAGATATTCATCTCGGGCAATGGGGCAAAGTGGGCAGCATTGAATCAGTCAGCCATTGTATGCAGCACTGAATAGTTAATTCCAATGACTGCAATAGAACTGAATATTAGGTGTATAAATAATGGGAGACCAGTTCTATGCTGTCCACTTTGTGCCACTGCCCAAGACAATTTCTACTCCATAGAGTGCGAAAGCAAGGAAGCTATGCTAAACCTTTGAAGCACATTTACTTAGACCCCAGCTGGAGAACTGAGGCCAATTCTGAGCAGTGCATTTTTGGAAAGATGTCAATTGTTTAGAAGATGGGTACAAGGGCTGATGGATTTCCATTAAATGGAGAGATGTCGTGACAGCATGGGTTAGGGGAAATTTGATCAAGGAATTCAAAATCATTAAGCGTTTTGATAGGGTAAATGAGGAGAAGCCGCTTCCAGGAGCGTAAGTACCCAGAGAGGACTGATTTAAAGTTAATTGCCAAAAGAACCAGACGCTACATGTTTTATGAGCACAGCAAGTAATGATGATCTAGAGTACACTGCTTGAAAAGGTAGGGGAAGCAAATTCATTAACTTTTAAATACTTAGAAGGGGAACATTTGCAGGGCTGGTGGAAAACAGGCATGGGAGTATAACTCTTTAATCTTTCAAAGAATCTTCCTCACTCACAATGACAAATTAATGATGTGCTTTTCAAACATGGCATTAATACTACCAGTTTCATCATTTACTGTTAATGCAATTCGTGTGATTATACAGTTAAACCTGTTGTGCGTGAGATAAAATATTAACACTAGTCATGTTCATTAGTTTACTTAAGCATCTTGTTACTACATAAAAGGCATGTCGAGCAAACAGGATGATCAATGGATATCAGAATAGAAAATTTATTCCACTTGTGAGGAAAACCTTTATAAAACTCACTGGCGATAGTTGCGCAAGAGTTATCCAGTGTTCCTCACTCACGGTATAAATGTTTTATTCCATAGTTCTCCACTGAGTGTCTTCTGTACTGTACAGAAAGCTTTCACAAATTATAAATGGTTAAAAATGAAGGATTCCATATGCAAGTGTATCAAAACACACATGTTGAAGTTAATCTATGTACCTTTATGGACAGGGAAGCAAAGTACCAGCGATAAAGCGTAATTTGCACTGAGTTACTGGAGCAAAATGCAACCTGTAGGCTTTCAGACAGTGCATAGATATTTCTTTACAGGATATTCGACCCCAATTGATTTTTGCCAGTGCTCCACACAAGCCTTGATGCAGCTTCTTCAGTTGTCAATATATCCCGCTATTCCTTTCTCTCTCATTCACTTAGCAAGCTTCCCATTAAATACATCCATGCTATTCACCTCAATTATTCCACTTCAACATCACAAACTCTAATGAATTTTTTTTTTAAAAGTGTGAAATAATTCAAGCATTACTTATACAATCCAATTTATTCCGAAAAAATACCCAACATAGGAAAGTGAAGGAATGAAATAAATTGCAATGTACCTGTTGTCATGACAACACCGGCAAGAACTTTCCTCCGTGCGTGAGGAGAGGTGAAGTTGTCAGTCAGTTCACTGAATTTATCCACCACTAATCGAGCTACTGCATCTGCCAGTACCTAGTCAGAGGAAGAAGGTCAGACATTCAGGTCAAATCCACAGAATACATTGTACCCAATCATTCTTATTTGCTGGTGCAAACCATTTACTTATTTACTTAGTACTGCATTCTACTGACTAGAATTGCCACATGATTACAAATCATACTGTATCCCTTAGCTTGGCGCAACAAATACAGGGTCCCCTTAAATTAGCTGAACATCTTTTGCAATTACCAGATGTCCGGTCCTTATATTCAGTCTCCTGCATACTTTTTCTCCCACCAGATCAAAGAATTCAAAAAGCCACATTTGATTTATAAATCACACTTGTACACTTAGATATAAAACCATGTTTTGCAGACAAAATTGACTTTTCAACTGCTCAGACCCACTTTCAAATCCAGTCCTGGTTGATGAGGGGGAAAAAACATCCTTTGTCTGTTGACTGAGGGATTAATGCAAAATAAGATAGCCCGAGTCCAGTTACCTATGAGCGTGGGCTGACTGCACAAACTGAACCCAATTTAGCACTAATTGGCCATCTGTTTACTGAGAATAGCTGGTGTTTAAAATGAAAAGATGCTTTTTTAAGATTGAAGCCATGGGGCATTGCCGAGGTCATGGGGCATTGCTGGGGCCAGGGCAGAAAGTGCTTTACTATGCATCCGATTGCACTTTAGCATAACTGGAGTTCCCTAATACCATTATTGATACCTGACGTGAAAACAGCTCCATTCTTTAGACATAGCGTCTCTCCCCAATGAGGATTAAAATCTAAAAAATGTATGAAGCATATTTTTCAGCACACCAAATTCCTCCTTCATCTTTCCAATGACAGTAGTGGGTCTGAATTTTAACCATACATACATTTAACATTTTTAGTTTTACTTTTTGTGTACTTAGAAAAAAAATTATATATTTTTTGTGTGTTACTTTTCTCCAGGATTACTTTGGAATACAAAAATACATCTTGGCTTTCCTCTGCTCCTCATGGTACCCTAAAATCTCTCTCCCATGTTTTCTTCACTGTCACCTCAAACAAGTACGTGGAGCTCACTGATTTCATTGTTATTTACACTGAGACTATCCTTTCACTCACTTCTGTCACATTCCTCTTCCCTTCCCAAATCAAATCCCCTGTCCTAACTCTGAACACGTACCTATTTCCAGTTTCTGTTCTATTTCTCCTTATGCATTCTTCTAGCTCACCTTGTCCATGAGATCCACTTTCTGATACTCCTGTCTATATTATCTTTGCAAATCATTACCATATCTGTAATCTTCATAATCACTCCTTGCAATAAGTTGTCTCCTCCCAAATCAATACCCATCTTTAACACAGCCATATTATGAAGCCCTGAAACTAGGTTTCTGAACCCATCATTGCACTGAAACGGCTCCAAACGTTACCTTGGTTCCACTATTATCCATTCAATTGTTTCTCAAGAATCCCAGCAATGGCTTCTCATCCCTACACCAGTGACATTTCCAAGGGTCTTTCTTAGATCTCCTTATCCATATGCTTCTCTCTGGTATCATTATCTGAAGATGAAATCTGGTCAAACATGAACAGTGGTATACCCAGCTCTACCTCTCTCTCAGTTCTCCTGATTGTTTTGAGTTTGGAAGATCAAATCCATTACTTTTAACCCTGCTACAGATACCTTGTTGTCTTGTTTGGCTCTTTTCCTCACGTTTAGTTTCCCCACTTTGTTTGCCCATGGGTGCTTCCTTTATTTTCAAGATTTCTTACACAACAGACACTCAGCTACAGGAAATCGAATCTTTACAAGATAAGTGCAATAGTATTTGCAGACGTCATGCAATCAAATGTCATATGGTCAAATCTCCAGGAATGCCTTGAACCATGCATGTCTTATGCATGTATGCACATGTTGGATTGCACTGTGTAATAGTTTTGTGAATGTTCTTGTAATTTGATTTAAGAGATGCCAAAGTTGTAAATAGGTAGAATGATCAAACTATCCATCAGGCTTCTTCCTTGAAGAAAGAATAAATTGAGTATAGTCAGCTGGATAAGTACTCAATGAAAAGGGATACAGCACAATTTCTAGTTAAAAGGCACAGGATCATTGTACAGAGCCCAGCTTTCCAAAGCATCTCAATATCAATGCAAAGATATGTTACAATCTTCAATTGTCCCATCCTTCTCAAATACCACAGCATGATCAATCATGAAGGCTAGCTACAACTGCAACTACTAATTGTTGTTTGGAAAACAGTAAATTTGTGCTAATATACTATTGTTGCTGGTGTGGCAGATGTACACTAATTGCTCCAACTGCTAAAAGCAATATATTAAAACTGTTGCAATAAAAATGCAAACTACTCCATAAATTTGCTCACCTCAGACTCCTAATTACTCCTAACTAACTGAAGGGGAGCCAGGCACACATTTCATGGTAAATTAAATAAATATTTAATAACCCAGAATTAATTAGGCAATTAAGCAGCTGCTATTCACATCAATTTTTTTTGCAGCGAAAAAATTCTTGATTAAAGGAATGAGGTGATCCATATGAGATGTGTCGCTTTAGTGTACATTCCTACCTTCACTATATTCACCTATCATGCAGCTGGGACTGGATTTCAGGACCAAAGCTCTATAATTTGGGAGTTATGTTTGTGCTCAGTCTCATGAGCACCAGGCTGTCCTATTTTGAATCACTTCGTTGTTGTTGCCATTTTAATTGCAAGATGGGGAATGGTTTTGCGTGGCTTTTCACACAACACAGAACTTGCACTGCCCTACGCTGTCAGCTAGAAGACTAGTATTCCATCAACATTCCCATCAATTTCAGGTTTTTATCAGGACGGATGTCGTGATATCATTTAAGGGAATATTCAAATAAGCCAGGATGCAGAGCAGCATGTGACCAGCAGCTAGTTGTGTACAGCGTGTGTGCAGGAATTGTACCTACACTATCCTTCTAATAGTCGACAAATCAATAAACTTATCTGCTGAGCAATCCTGTACTGTATCTTGCAACACGTTGAACTTATGTATTGTTTACCAGTCCTGGGGCAAGATTGGTGAGTTTGTGTAAAAGAAACACAGTTACACAACATGGTGACAGCAATGCGGATTTGAATAATACAAATGATCCGCAGACAAGATGTGGTCCAATGCAGAAACTGTACATACATCAAAACCTTGGGAGACAGAGCACCTCAGTGGACGGTGCTTTGTGGAACAGGATTCCGAGTTTGTGGAATAGCTAGATTGGTGGCCAATGGAAGCAGCAAATCAGTTCAGAGTTGTGCCATGCAGTTAGCTTTGAATTGGGCAGGAAAAGCTGCAGGTTCATTGAGTCCATTCCTGTGTAAAAGACAGAAGTGCGCAATGGGACAAGACCTCAACTACAGCCACAAAAACAAGAAAGAGGAGAATACAACAAAAATACAGCAGCTGCACTGGTGAACCTGTCCAGACAGTACAGAGGTTACAAACCTAACCCATCAGGAAGATGCCAGCAAATTTCCTGGACTTGGAAGGCCGCAGATATCCTTTCCAAATTTAGGCTTTTTAAACAAAAGATGGAACTATGTGTTTAAGATTTAACCACCACAGAGCCAGATAACAAAAATAAATACAATCTTCGGAAGCAAGGGGTTGCACAGTCAACACTCTGGGTGTGGATGATGATCAATATAACCCTGGAACATGCCGAATGATTAGCTTCACGTAAAAGTGGCTCCAGGATTCAGCTTTCAGACAGCAGCCAGAAAGATCAGTTGAACAGTTTGTCAGCAGGTGCTTTGATAAGGGCAGGGACTGTGGGTTCTCTGAAGTGGAGCTGTCTGAATGGATAGTGGAGCAGGTTATAGTGTCCAAGCTGATCAATGCCTTCTGGAGAAAAGAAATGGTTATGATATTGATACTTTGCTAAAAGATGGTAGAAAACATGAAGCCATTGTAATTGGACAACAATATCCCTGAACATGTAGTGCAACTACAATATTGGTGCAATAGCCAGGATGCAGAAAACAAACAAGCCATGTAGGAAGTGGGTCTACTGTATAGCCACCATAAGCTGTTCTGCATTCCAAGATCTTTGCAAGGTTATTTGGTATATTGGGCTTGCTTATGTTGGAAGTCAAATTCTGGACGTGCATGCAGAGATGAAAATAAGATACATACAACCAAGTGAAAAGTATATGCAGCATACTGGCAGCAAGGACCGAGAGTGTGCCAGAGACCAGCATAAGCGTAACACAGGCACGAGGTTAATAGCTAGACAGACCAAGCTGAAGATTCAGAGTGGAAAAATCTTCAGTTAAGAAGCAAAGAGATCTTCCACACTGTGACTGTGACATAATGTGTGGATGAAATCAAACAGTTGAAGCCTTTTGCTCCTATCAGCATCACATGGCCAGAAAAAAAGTAGAAAATGCATTCCCACAACAGAAGTCAACACGAGGGCAAGCGTGAACACGAGGGCAAGCTTGAACACGAGGGCAA
Source organism: Sphyrna mokarran (assembly GCA_024679065.1). Taxonomy (NCBI): domain Eukaryota; kingdom Metazoa; phylum Chordata; class Chondrichthyes; order Carcharhiniformes; family Carcharhinidae; genus Sphyrna; species Sphyrna mokarran. The sequence continues at coordinate 16,654,918 of JAGIQG010000011.1, forward strand.
GCGTGAACACCATACCAGTCAGAATTCTAAATTCTGTTATAGGTTGTACTGTTGACTTCCAATGATCCCAGGGATCATTGGGATCATTGGAAGTCAACAGTACAACCTATAACAGCCAACCGACTGCACACAATGGGTCACCTATTCATTGCATGTACAATGACAGCAAAATGCAGCTACGGTAAGGCTGCATGGAAAGTACAATTATTTTGAGTGGTGGATTCTTATGATGGCGTGATCTTTGAGCTCTAGACTTGTCACATTTGCATTGTCATCTTGTATATTATCAGAGTGGTGACTGCCTGCATGGTAATCTTCCACAATTTTGCTTTCTGAGATCATCCTCGGATGTGTTTTAAATGCAGTTAGAATGTTGCGTGTTATATGGTTAGACAATTCCCTTAGTTTGTCCTCAACACTGCTCCATTTGGTGTTGCAGCCTCCTAGGATCCAGACTCACTGCATACTCTGGATACTCCTGTAGTGACCAGGTACTCTGGCAGGGTGAACGTTTGGGAACAAATGGCTATTCAAGATCTGAGAGCTTAAGTAACATGAATTGGGATATTTAATGCAGGAAAAAGACAAAGAAAAGCACAGGGTGGCACAGTGGTTAGCACTGACGCCTCAAAGCATCAGGGACTGGGTTCAATTTCCAGCTTGGTACACTGTCTTCCTCTGGGTGCTCTGCTTTCTTCTCACAGTGGATTAGCCCTTAGTGTCAGGGGGACTAGCCAGGGTAAATGCATTAGTTTATGGGAACGGGATCTGGGTGGATTGTAGTTGCAGCAGACTTGATAGGCCAAATGGCCTCCTTCTGCACTGTAGGGATTCTATGATTCAATGACTCACAGGAACCATAAAGTTTCACCTTCTGTGAACAGATTCATGCTCAAACTAAAACAAGATCTATCCAAACAAGAAAGGCTGGATTATGAAGAACTTGAAAGCAATAACTAAGGAAAGATATTAGTGCAGGTGATCAAGGCAGGCTTATCGGACTAATAATCAAGGTGAAGGATGTGTATGGAGATAAGCTGCCTAACTGTTTTTGGACAAATAATATCAGAGATGCACGAAAGTCTGTGCATAAAATGTCAGGCTTCATATCGAGAAAGAAATTACTCTTTTTGTGTGCACATCATCCTCATGATATTGCGAACGAATTGAACAGATTTTTTAAAAACTGGTTTGAAGATGAATTTAAGAAACAAGCAGTAGGCTTCACTTCACAAACCAGGAGGATCTCATATTAATATCAACAAACAGAAGGGAGAAGTGATTTTGAGTGAATCTGCAGAAAGCATGCAGTTCAGATCAAATCAGAAGAATTCTTAAGGAATGTGCTCAGTTAGTCTTTTTCTCTAGTCTTGCAAAAATCTCTCGACATGCATTCTGTTCTTTGCTGTTGAAATCAGCCATCATTGCCCCAGCTACCAAGTCGTCACGGGCTGCTGAGCTGAAAGATTGCGATCAGTTGCTCTTACATCGATAGTATGTTTTGAGCAAAGCATTCTTTAGACCCTCTTGTTCACACATTCATCAGTTAGCCTACCTATCGAACTCATTCAACAAATGGATGAGACTATTCTGACAGTAGTTAATTTGATTCAACAACACACAGATAGATTAGTCAACTACTCTTGTGCTTTCTTTGTGAATTGCTCCACAGTTTTTAATACAACTATTCAAGCTGATTGATAATTTGAAAAACCTCATCCTACTCTCCAGCGATTTACTCACAACTGGACCCCATGGATGTTATTTTTTGGGATTTACTTGGAGGTCATATTAATAATCTCTTCAACTCTTTGCTTTTCACCCTCTATGCAAATGATTGCCAAAGTACACCGAAATAAATATCCTCAAGTATGCCAAATGTTACAGTACTGGTCAGAAATAACGTAGATTCAGTGGAGAGGTTTGTAACTGGTATGACAATAATTCTCAAATTGAATATGAACAGATGAATTGTTACAGACTTTGATTGAAATCCAGTTAGTCCTGTAACGATTCATGATGTGGACATTGACATCGTTATTAATTACTTGGAGGGAACAACGTATAGATGTGTTGGCCATGGAATCTAGGCAATAATACTACCTCAGAAAAATAAAATCTTTCCAAGTTGATTCTACAACAACGTAGCTCTTCCTGCGTGAATACTGACGAAAAATACTCATTCAGTGTCTCTCCTATCTCCTCAGGCTCCACGCACAACTTCCCACTGCTATCTCTGACTGGCCCTAATCTTGCCCTAACCAATCTTTTATTATTTATATACCTGTAAAAAGCTTTAGGATTCTCCTTAATCCTATCCGCCAAAGTCTTCTCGTGTCCTCTTCTAGCTCTTCTCAACTCCCTCTTTAGCTCCTTCCTGGCTGATTTATAGCTCTCCATTGCCCTAACTGAGCCTTCACGTCTCATCATTATATAAGCCTCCTCCTTCCTCTTCACCAGAGATTCAACTTCCCTAGTACACCATGGTTCCCTCACTCGACCACTTCCTCCCTGCCTGGCAGGTACATATTCATTAAGGACATGCAGAAGCTGTTCCTTAAATATGCTCCACATTTCAGATGTCCCCAGCCCCTGCAATTTCCTGCTCCGCCCTATGCATCCTAAATCTCTCCTAATAGCCTCATAATTACCTTTCCCCCAGCTATAACTACTGTTATTCGGTACGTGCCCATCCCTTTCCATCACTAAGGTAAACGTAACCGAATTGTGATCACTATCACCAAAGTGCTCACCCACCTCCAAGTCTAACACCTGGTCTGGTTCATTATCCAGTACCAAATCCAATATAGCCTCACCTCTTGTTGGCCTATCTACATACTGAGTCATGAAACCTTCCTGCACACGTTGAACAAAAACTGACCCCTCTAACGTACTTGAACTATAGCTTTTCCAATCGATATTAGAAAAGTTAAAGTCCCCCATTACAACTACCCTGTTACTTTCACACCTATCCAGGATCAACTTTGCAATCCCTTCCTCTACTTCTCTGGAACTTTTTGGAGGCCTATAAAAACTCCCAACAGTGTGACCTCTCCTTTCTTGTTTCTAATCTCAGCCCACACTACCTCAGCAGACAAGTCCACATCAAACGTCTTTTCTGCCACCGTAATGCTGCCCTTAACTAACAATGCCACTCCTCCCCCTCTTCTACCACCACCTCTGCTCTGATTGAAACATCTGAACCCCGGAACCTGCAACAACCATTCCTGCCCCTGTTCTATCCACGTCTCTGAAATGGCCACAACATCGAAGTCCCAAGCACCAATCCGGGCTGCAAGTTCATCCACCTTATTGCGTATGCTCCTCGCATTAAAGTATACACACTTCAAACCACCCTCCCGTTTGCCACTACACTGCTGCGACCTAGAAACCTTATCCGTGACCTCCCTATTCACATCCTCCTGTATACTGGCACAACAATTCAGGTTCCCATCCCCCCCCGAATCAGTTTAAACCCCCCCGAATAGCACTGGTAAATTTACCCCCCAAGATATTGGTACCTCTCCGGTTCAGGTGCAGACCATCCCTCTTGTAGAGGTCCCACCTTCCCCAGAATGAGCCCCAATTGTCCAAATACCTGAACCCTTCCCTCCTGCACCATCCCTTTAGCCACGAGTTCAAATGTTCTCTCTCCCTATTCTTTTCTATGCCATCCCGCGGCACAGGTAACAAACCAGAGATAACCACTCCGTTAGTTTTAGCCCTAAGTTTCCACCCTAACTCTCTGAATTTCTGCTTTATATCCCCATCCCTTTTCCTACCTACGTCATGGGTACCTACATGCACCACAACTTGGGGCTGGTTCCCCTCCCCCTTAAGGATCCCGAACACTCGGTCAGAGATATCACTAACCCCAGCGCTCGGGAGGCAACATACCAACCGCGAGTCCCGCTCCTTCCCACAGACCCTCCTATCTATCCCCTTAACTAGGGAGTCCCTAATCACCATCCAGGAGGATGGAATCTGAGCGGTTTGAAAGAATGCTTCAATTGAAGACACATCTTGGAAAAAAAAATCAACTCTCACTGCCAATGAATGATTCATTGTAAACAGATGGCCTTTACTGCACCCTACCTGGTTCCTTTCACTACACCTTCCTTCTTTCCCGTCGCTGCCATTTATAGATTGGAAGCTCATTAGTCTGGTTCCTGTGTCAATATTTACATTAAGTGACTCAGAAAAAGTGTGCATATTTACAGGTGAAATTATCTCCAATGCTGAACCACTCAATGCTCTGCCCTATGTGGTGGCCTCCACTCCTGGCCAATTCAATGCTGTGCACCTTTGTAGTCACTGATGACCTGAAGGCAGCTTGCTTGTTTGTCTCTGTGTTTGGTGACTGAGATACGTATAGCTGTTGTGCTCATCCTGGAGGGTCCAGATGCTGCTGCAACAGTGTTAATACAAAAGCAGCCTCTGTCACTGGGCCCTGTTGCAGAGACATAAACTTACATTAACACTTCAATTAAGTTACTGTGAAAATCTCCTAGTCTAGTAGTATCTAGTAGACTGGATACTACTAGTCTAGTATCCAGCACTTGTTCGGATAGAATCACTGAATCCCTATAGTGCTAAAGGAGGCTATTCGGCCCATTGACCTGCACTCGTCACAATCCCACCTCAGTCCTATTTCCATAACCCCATATATGTCGCCCATTAATCCCTTTAATCTACATATCTCCTGAAACTTAAGGAGCAATTTAGCATGGCCAATGAACCTAATCTGCACATCTTTTTAGAATGTGGGAGAAAACCGGAGCACCTGGAGGAAACCCATGCAAACACAGGGAGAACGTGCAAACTTCACACGGACAGTGAGCCAAGCCAGGAATCAAACCCAGGTCCCAGATCACTACTCAATCTGCCCTCCTGCCTAACTAGCAGAGCTAGCTGCCTCCGTGAAAATCAGGGACTGTGACTGTTCCTCTGCTCAAACTCGCAGGGTGAGCTCAGGATCTGAAAACAGTCCTGTTTTTTTGTTTTCCGACCCTTGAAGTAAAATTAGGTCCTATGATTTCTTGCTTTCTCCCCAACTCCATTTTTCTGCATCTTCCAGGTTATCTTCCAAATTGAAAATATCAAAGTTATTCAGAGCATGAGTGACAGACTCTAGAGCCAACAACTGATCAAATTGTCAATCTGTTCTTCAGACTCTTATAATTCTGCTGCATTTCTGAGCTGTTTTGATACCATTTTGCTGGAGCTCCATACAGACTTTTCATAATATTACGAAGATAGATGGGTTAGCAATAGCACTTGTTCTAAGGACATCCAACAGAGTAAGTGGCAGAATGGTTAGCATTGCTATCTCACACAATGGTCCCAGGTTCAATTCTGGCTTTGGGTCACTGTTTGTATGGAGTTTACATATTCTCACTGTGTCGGTGTGCATTTCCTCCAGATGCTCTAGTTTCCTCCCACAGTCCAAAGATGTGCAGGTCAGTTTGATTGGCCATGTTAAATTTACCCTAGTGTCAGGCGGACTAGCAGGGTAAATAAGGGGGGCGACAGGGATAGGGCCTGGTGGGATTGTAGTCGGTGAAGACTCAATGGGCTGAATGATCTCCTTCTGCACTGTAGGGTTTCTGATTCTCTGAGATTTACTCTACTGAAACAATGCAGAGATTATTAAACACAAAAAAGGTTTGACTTTCAATTCCATTCTTGCTTATGGCTATCGTAGATCCTCAAACAACGAATCCGCTCAAGGCCATTTAGAGACTTTCAAACATTTCTGCTAAAAGGAGGAGCAAATTGAATTTGGGCAAGATTGGAACTCTTCTACTTTGAATGAAACAGCTATTTATTAGCTCTTTGCAAGGGCATATGGGATCCTATACATGGAAGAAAACGAAGCCAAACATCAAAGCAATATGCTTCCTAATGTAGTGGAAAAGTGCTGCATAAATTCACCTAATGCTGCAGTTCCAGTAGAATTAGCTGTGCTTGCAGGCAGCTTTTTACAGCTGGTGCTAACTTGTTACGGGGAAATCACAGGAAAGAAAATTAACCTTCCTCTCTCTATATTTTACAGGGCTAGCTCGCGGACCAGAATATGCAAGAACAGTGGTACAAAACATAGCTTGCAGAACTTAGATTCTGACAAAGAAATCATCGACCAGCTTAAGATTGAGTCAGGAACTAAACTGTTACTTCAGGTAATAAGAGCTTAACAACTCAATGAATGTCACTGTATCCTATCAAATAAACTAAAAGAATGATACCTATGAAGTTAGGTGGACAGGCCATGATAAACTACCCCTTCATGTCAGGGTAAACACATTGGGTTATGGGGATAGGCCTGGATGTAATTGTGGTTGGTGCAGACTCAAAGGGCCAAATGGCCTCCTTCAGCACTGTAGCAATTCTGGGAGAGAAGTTTTGGGGAAAGAGGCTATTAGACAGAAGGTGGAAGGGGTCAGATCAAACAGCACTGTTTTCGTTTTAACCACCTATCCACAAACAGAAAGTGTTTTGAATTAGATTGTTTCAAATAACTATTGGTCACAAGTAAGGGTTATATTAACATTGCAATGAAGTCATTGTGAAATTTCCTTAATGTACCAAACTAGCTCATCTTTGGGACATGGGAGGAAACCAGAGGAGACCCACACAGACACAGGGAGAATGTGCAAACTCCACACGGATAGTGACCCAAGCTGGGAATAAGCAGTGGTGGAATTTTTCTAGCCTCTCAATATTTGTCAAACTTATTTTATTAATAAGCCGCAGCAAGCGCAAAATTAGGATTCACTTAGGTTAGTTTATTCCACACATTCAAAATCTGCAAAAGGAGTGTCCACAAGTCCCCACACTGTATTCATACAGTCATGGGGAGCAGAGAAAGGTTATGGTATGAGGACCACAGAAAATTTAAAAATTAGTTCACGTAAATTCCAAAGTCAGAGTCCTATGAGGAAAATCTGTAGTTCGAGTTTGGTTGGCTGGAGTCCAGAGCTGCAAGATCCACTGTTCTGGTGCTTGGCATGGTACAGGTGACACAGTGGTTAGCACTGCTGCCTCACAGTGCCAGGGACTTGAGTTCAATTCCCAGCTTAGGTCACCATTCTCTGTGGAACCTGCATGTTCTCCCCGTGTCTATGGGTTTCCTCCAGTTTTCCCTCTCAGTCTAAAAGACGTGCTGGTTAGGTGTATTGGCCATGCTAAATTCTCCCTCACGGTACCTGAATGGCCATCAAAGTGTGGTGACGGGAGGATTTCCACAGTAACTTCACTACAGGATTAATGTAAGCCGACTTGTGACAAATGAACAAAGTTTAACTTTTAATGAAGTAAACAGGCAAAAATGCAGTTAGTTCTGCAAGCAATGGCACAAAATCTTCCAGCAGAGTCAGGTTAGATGGGCTGTTTATATCGTCTGGACAGAACTGACTGCTTTGTAGCTTAGATGGTAAAACAACAAAATGAGTGTGCAGTCCAGCAAGGTCATATAAAACCATTCATAAGACCATAGTCTTGAGTCACATGATCCCCGTTTCCACAATATCAGAAAGGATGCTTATCCAATGCCTGGAATTGGCTTTATTTCCAGGACTGATTATGTCTCAGTAATTATGGATTGAAAGATGCATGGGATTTATGTTGAGGTGCATGGGAAGCCACCGACTCCACTACAAAGACTGGCTTATCAAATATAAATAACCTTCCAGCAGCTCCCTTTGAAGCTAGTTTGACCAGTCCAGGTTGACTTTTAGTGGTTCCTTGGGCACAATAAGGTGTGATATCCCCAAAACTGAAAGAAGAACTCTTTTGTTCTGGGGACTGCTGGGAATAACTCTCAGAGGGTCTGTTATCTTAATCATTCTTGCTTAGCAGGGAAAGTCCAGTTTAAAAATAAGAAATAACAGTAAGGAAATTTTTTTTTAAACCAAATGCAGTGTTCGCTTTCTGTTCTATGTTGGAAGAACCTAGCCAGGCGATCTGAAAAACAAGCAAAGCAGCCTAAATAAAGAGAAGAATGGAGTCTAACACTGGTAACTCCACTCCAAGAAGTAGAACTTTCTTACTGTGTGTAATTCTGTATTGGTCATACATGCAATTACTGCAGCAAAACTGCATCTGCCTTTGTCTTCACTGGAGGGCACCTGCCACACGCAAACTTATTCCCCTCACCAATGTATCTGGATCAGCCTGCAGTCTATTCTCTCCATCTAAACTTTTAACTCATGTACATCTCTTTATGTTAGAATTAATGAATTATGTTAGAATTAAAGGTATCCCTGATGCCTTTATCTGATCACTGAGAATGCAGACTTTATAACATGACACACTTTAACGTGCAGTTTAACAAGGAGAAGGATCAAACAGGTATCAAAACTTTAAATAGAACTCAAGGTTGACTCAAAAGCTGAACACTAACAGGTAAACCTACGTGCGGTCTTTGAATGATTCCACTGGACTCCCAAATTCTGTTTGCTCAATTACACATCCTAGTTTCTCATCACATTCTAAAAATATCGATGTAATTTGTTTGGATAAACAACCTCAGACTTGCCCATGCTGTTCTCCAATTACCTCAGAAAAAAATGAGGTGTTGAAAGAAATATTTACAATACAATCAAAAGAACTAATGTTCCATTTGTAAAGTCAAGTAGTCAAGATCAACATATGAGACCATAGAAGCATACAGATAAAGGAAGTGCTGCTTTACAATTCTAAGAAACATGTTGCTCCAAGCTGTATAAAATATAGTAGAGGAAAATATCAAGATTTGGGAAAGTGAGGTTGAAAATAACTTGGAAATAATATAAAGGTTAACAAGATAATCTTCATAGAAGTTGCTGAAGAGAAGACAGGTCCATTATAGACAGGTGCAGATGATATTTTTAATGGGCAATAAGGTACTGACACATTTATGAGTACAGTTTTCATAATATAGGAGATAAAATACTAATAACAGGAGGGAGACCAATCATAAATTAAGGGGTAGGACAAAATGAATTTATTACAGGTTTAACAAAATAGGTAAGGGAAAATGTTTGGACAAGTAATTCTCTAGAATATGATAGTTTCCCATCACTGGGTACTAAAAGTAGTAAAAGGAGAAATTGCAGAAGTATCAGATATAATTATTCCAAGCTCTCTTCATTCAGGAATTAACACAGAACAGTACAGCACAGGAACAGACCCTTTGGTCCACCATGTTGTGCTGAGCATGATACAAAATTAAACTAATCCCCTTTGATCCATATTCCTGTACTTATCTAAAAGCCCCTTTCAACCCCCCCAAACTATCTGCCTGCACCACCAGCACCCCTGGCAGCACGTTCCAGACACCTACCACTCTCTGTGCAAAAAAAAAAACACGTTCTCTCATCTCCTTTAAACTGTCCCCTTCCCACATTAAGTGCATGCCCTCTAGTATTAGACATTTCAATTCTGGGAAAATAGATTCTGTCAACCTTATCTATGCCCCACATAATTTTGTGCTTTTAAGATTGGAAATTTGCTAACACCATTGCATTATTCAAGAAGGGGTACGAGAAAGAAACCAAGTAACTACAGGTCTGTCAATTGTGAGGAAGCTATGAGAGTTACTCTATCCCTAATGACAGACTAAGTATTTGAATAAATTTGAGGTTATCAGAGACTCCGAATGACAAATGCTATTCCTACAGACTTCAAGAAGGTATTCAGTAAAGTTCCATAGAAGAGATGGTTAGCTAAATGAAAAAGAGTGTACAGAATTTGAATTAACTTTTTGGCTTGGGTTAGAAGTAGAAGAAAGAGGGCAGGGATATGTTGTAGCAACTCTGATTGCGAAGAAATGGCAAAAGCGCCTGGAGCCTCAATTTTTCACAATATCTGTTCATGATCTGGATCAGTTAATAAAGCTGTATATGCAAGTCTATAGATTATATCAAAGAAGAAGAAACAGACAGTAGTGTGGGAGGAGTAAGTTTCAAAGAGGGAGTTCAATGCGGGCAAGTCCAAGATCATCCACTTCAGAACCAAGCAAAATGAATGACAAGAAAAACTGGACTATCAACCTGACATGATCGGCCTCAGTCATGAAGGACTCTTTTGGTAGAAGTGGCCTAACAACACTATCTGAATGCTGGTAGGTTTCAATGGATATCACCCACTCAGTGGCAGCCCCCAACCCCAACCTGGGCAAAAGTCCACACAGTCGCAACTCAATTGGCCATTTAAGTCTCTCAATTGGGCTCCCAGATGGTAGCCAAATTTGCCAGCTTTTCCGCCACTGGCAAAATGGCTTGGAGACTAGAAGGCATCTGGCATGACCATCTCTTTCTACAACACCTGCTACTGTCACTTTGCTGACCATTCCATCTCCCGTCCTGCTGGCAAGGGACAGGCAAAACTCTGGCTCTGAATTTTCTCAAAACTATTTTGACAGTTTTGGATGACAAAATCTGAGAAAACGTTTGGAACTCTGTTGAGTGTTGGTGTGACTACAGAAAACATATCTGAATAATTCACTCAGAACTACAATGTGTTTGAAAAGAAATGCCTATTCAGTAAGAAAAATTGTAAATTGCAGCTTTATTCCTCGGGCTGGACAGTCAGATCAACTTTTCGTGAAACTGGTCTAACATGACAATACGTGCAAATTACCAATTACTTGTTATAACAGTTGAAAAATACTTGCATTTTGAGACAATTGCTGCATGCTATTTCAACTGTGTAGATCAGTACGATACTCAATATACTGGACTAGAGGGCTTTGGTGCTTTTGTGACTAAAATCTGCAGTCCCTGCTTACAATGAGAAAGAATCACATCAAAGTGTTAAGATTCCCATCCAGAAATATAGTGAAGGGTTTGACAGCTACACCATGGAAATGACACACACCATTAGCTGACAGATTGCTGCTGCCCGCCATAACAGTGCTGTGCCAGAATGGCATGAAATGTCCTTACTCAGCAATGCTATAATCATCAATCACTCCTTATTGAGCTTTAGAAGTTTGGATACTTTTTTGATAGTTTTAAGTATTGGCTACCGGAAGAAAATGATCAGGAGAGGCTACAACCAATGATAATATCCAACATAGGTACATAATACTAAAGCAGCATTAATTTATATTGGGTTTGTAGATTCAACTCAAATCAAGTTTAACCCTTTAATCATTTATACTCTTGACAATCCATCTTCTGGCAATTATCCAGCATGGTGGTTTGAAGTAATTTTTGACCTCTCTGTGCATTAGCATTTGATTCTGTTCACCATCATCTCATTTAAGCATCTTCCCCTGGGTGGCATGGTGTTTAGCACTGATGCCTCAACACCAGGGACCGGGTTCGATTTTGGCTGTGGGCGATCGTGTGGAGTGTGCACGTTCTCCCCATATCTGCGTGGATTTCCTCCTACTGTTCAAAGATGTGCAGGTTGGATGGATTAGCCATGCCAAAAGCGTGGAGATAGGGCAGAGGGGAAGGCCAGAGTGGAATGCTCCTTTGGAGACTTGGTGCAGACTCAATGGGTCAAATTGTCTCTTTCTGCACTACAGGGATTCAGTGATTCTATACATTATGCATCATCTATTCAACTGTTCCGAATAAAGAAACAAAACATTTAAAGGCTTTTGAGTTCCAGACTTAAATCTTTCAATATTATGGTAATGTCCTGGAGTGAATGGGTGCAGATTCAACGTAACTTTACGAAATCCAGATCTGTCTCCGAATGGAGATGCAAATCAGGTCCCGAAACACTGCAAGTTTTTGTTGCTGGAGAAGCAGTTTACCTCTGCTTTCCTGACTTCACACTATTTTCACATGGCTTTTTAGTGGGTTAGGAAGGCCTTGGGCACAAAACGTACATGTGCCTTTTCCAAGGCCAGGGCCCATATTATGAGGGCCACAGGAAAATTATCTTCCCGTGCTTGTGTTTCAGGCCGGTCCGATGGTAGTGGGTTATTGTTGATATTTGCTTCCAAAGTCATGCAAGTTTGAGAGGCCCAAAAAATATACACCACCTTGGAGAGTTCACAGCAGTGGGGGGCAGCCTGAAGCATTCTGAAATGTAAGTTTTAAAGTTTATTTATTAGTGTTACTAATAGGCTTACTCCAACACTGCGATGAAGTTATTGTGAAAATCCCCTAATTGTCACACTCTGGTGCCTGTTCAAGTACCAACTGGCATGGCCAACGAACCTAACCAGCACGTTTTCAGAATGTGGGAGGAAACCCATGCAGACATGGGGAGAGCGTACAAACTCCACTGAGACAGTCATCCAAACCAGGAATCGAACCCGGGTCCTAGCACTGTGAGGCAGCAGTGATAACCACTATGCCATCAGTGCAATGATGTTTCCAAACCTTCAATGTTAGGTTAGACACTATATTGAAATGTAGTCGTTTTTAATGCAGTGAGCCATTTTAGCTCAAAGTAAAGGAATCTTTAATCCTGAAAAAGAAAGTAAAGCTAGGATCCCTGATAAACACCTCAGTTCTAAGAAATGCTCGAGTGATCTCAGGTTGCCATGGGGATAGAAACTCAAATAGAAGCCTGTGTCGAGCAGTTTTTGCACCTCTCACATTAACTAACCTCAGAAAAATAGCTGCTGCTGAGATACATGCAGAAAAAGAACTGAAATCCAACCAGAGACAGACCCGAACAATTCTTTATGAAACAACGGGGAGCAGAAGGGAAACTGACAATGGGAAAAAGTTTTAACAGAGTTGACTAAACTGTTTAATGGGATCAGATACAGGAATCGCTAGAATTCTGGATCATCAACATGGAGACTGAGGGAGACGGGGCATGTGTTGAGGTACGCCTTGCCGGTGATAACTGGATCCAAAAAAAAACTTTGGCAGTGGAAGGATTGTCAAAGGACAGTGGAAGTTTCAACATAGCATGGTGGGGAGTAATGAACCTTTGCAGGAGAGCTAGGAGTGAGCTTGAGATGATCCCTTTCATGCTACATTTTTTGATATACTGCACAGGAGGCCATTTGGCCCATCATGCGCACACCCGTGCCAGTCAACAATGATTTGACTACTATTCAGATTTTCCAGCACCTGGCCTGGACTCCTGGAGGCAGCACAAGTGGGGTCTATCTGCCAGTAGCATGGAGTATAAGGAAAGTATTCTGTATGGCATATTTCAATTACATTAGTTAACATAAAAAGCATCTTTCTTCACATTTGATTTGCAAGTAGCCTGCTAATTGATGCCTGATCCATGTTAATTTTGGTTTGTTTATTACAGTGCAAGTTTTAAAGATGAAATCTTGTTCTTTGGGCTTTTTCTGTTGATCGTTTAGGAAATTTATCTGTCTTTCAACATTATTGGTCTGTATGGAGATCGTAACGAATAGTTAAAAAACTATTTGTGTAGTCTTCTTTTTGCCTGCCCATTCAAGTCCATATTTAAGTTACTATTTTCAAAACATCAAAGATTTATAAAATTGCTGACATATAGAGTTTGCTCAGTCCAAGAGTGAAATACAGTTAAAATAACAGATTTATCAAAACAATTACAATTGACGGTAACTGCAAGTTTGAACAGAAGGTGTCAGCAGCAAGATCGGAACCCAGCATTTGCCATCATTTCAGAGCCTTTGGAACCAATTCTCTTTTTCATGAAATTTGTCATATGCTTTCAATTACATGTTCATTGGAAGAATCTCAAACCTTACCTGTGCTAAAACGGTACAACCTCCAAGAAAAAAACATTTGCGAATGTATTTGTTCATATATTAGCTCAAGTTGCAACTCTGAATATAAAATGCAGAGTGCAGGGCAGAAAGGGGACCTGCTGACTAGGTCTTCTCCAATGGCAACAAGAACTGCGTAGAGCTGCCTTAGGCAACTCTCGTTAATTTTACATTTCTTTGAAAAGCAAAAGATTAGCAATGTGTCCTGGCCCCATGGCTTACGAACTAAATTTACGATGCACTGTAGCTGACTGATGTTACATAAAAGATAAATTTATATAAACTGAAGTGTATATGTTTTAAATAAGTTCAAGTTTCGACCACTATTACTTCTGAGTCTTTCAGCCTAACTTTAAAGAGCATCCCTTCCCCTTCTGTTCAATAGCACCAATGCCAAGAGTAAAAACAATTTCCTTACCTGAGGCAGGTGAAGCTGAAGACCTTCACTCGGAATAGGTTGGCGTGATGGTGTTGAGTCCAGTTGCATGTTAAACAAGGTCTGAAGAGTTGCTTGAGCTGCACGAGCCTTTGCCAACTTCTTGTTCCTCCCTGACCCTTCAAACGCCTGCCCGTCTACAGTCACTGACATGATGAAATTTTTTGCGTGGCTCTCTCCACTTTCGGAAACAAACTCATATTTGAGTCCTGGACGCAGTTCATTCAGGATCATGACTGGGTTCTTACCGCTGGTCATGGCAAAAGGAGATGGGGCAGTCAGCGCGGAACCTACACCAGTTCCTCCGACACCACACGAGAGGCCAAAAGAGTTACAGTCACCTGAACTGAAAGAGCCATCTCCATTGGACCCCAAGAGATAAGGATCATCTCCTTGTACCGGGGTTTCAAATCCATTAAAAAGAGTATCTGGGAAGTCAGAATGGTCTGACGTAAAATCTGTATTAACATTCAGCATTCGACCCATAGCCAGGTGAGCCTCAGAGGCATTTGGAAACTGAACAAAGGATCTCAGGGCTTTTTCCGCTACATGCAACTTAGCTTTTTTCTTGGTGGGCCCAGACCCTTCAAAGTTTTGTCCATTGACCTCCACGGCCATGATAAAAACAGGAGCATGGACTGGGCCAGACTGAGACAGCAACTTGTACTGGAGACCGGGTTTAATCTCATTCAATTGCATTAGTGCATTCTTTGGTAGAATGGGACCTGGTGTTTTCTTCCTCTTCTTGGCACGGAACTTGGGATGTGAGTGACCGTTATTTCCCTCTTCCAGTGGCCGTTTTCTGTTAATGGAGGAATTGCCACCATTTGAAAGCTGCGCCTCACCAGGAGCTTGACTGCTTTCCTTAAGAGAGATGTTCTCCAGATTATGGTTCTCTTTTACGTCAGTGCTGCTTGAACCTGTGGTGCCCAGAAAGAGCAACTTACACGCCTTCGTTGTAGGATCTTGTAAATGCAAAATTTAGAGATTCCTCAACTGTCTTTGTAACAGAATGAGTGATGTGTTTCAGATTCACCTTTGGATGGCAGAATTTGGATTCAAGCCAATAACAGAATTGCAACAGAATAGGTATACTCAAATAATTTAAAAACACAAAAAATATAAATAATTAAAAATCTAAAGTGACCTAAAATTATAAATTCCCATGGATAAGAGCAAAAACTTCAATGGGGGGAAAGTTAAATGGGAACAGTAATATTCATGACACAGGGTTCTACATTGCAGTATTATATATAGTTCATATATAGATAAAAAATTAAAATACCACATCTCAAGAGCATTATCAGTTTTTTTCAGTGCGATAGATACATTTGTATTTGTGACTTGCCAGCTCAGATAAATGCATCAAACTACAGATTACAGTCAGAATCCTCCCATTTAACTTTTAGCCCTTTGGCATTTTCTTCAGAAATGCCATCAAGGGGCAACAGGTCTGCTTCTTTGCCAAGTCACTCTGTGAATGATCATTACAGCATGAACAGAAAGAATCTGTATGTATGAATCATCTGTTTCTGTCCACTTTGGTACAGCAAGTGCATCTCCATACACTCTACTGCAGCAATGGCCAGAACTACCAGGCCCTGTGAAGAGATATTTGTAAATATGCATTATAGATGTGTACGTGTTGTAGATACCTTTGACAGCCTCCCTCTCTTTCAGACCCATCTTGAACAAATTATGAAATTCAATTTAGAGAGGCAATTCTTTAGCTTTCTTAATGGAACTGGTGGGGCGGGGAGGGGTGCAAAATAGTAGGGATGAGAAACTTCAGTTATGCACAGAAACTGAGTTCATTCTCAAAGCAGAGGTGGTTAATGGGAGACTTAACCATGGAGGGCTTTGGTGGACCCAATAAGGGAAAACTACTTCCAGGGCAGAAGGGGCCAGTAATAACAGAACAGATTTAAGGCAATTAGCAAAACAGGGAAACCTAAGTTGAGTCCTTCATTCTCAGAATAGAACATGAACTAGATTATAGAAGCATACGGCACATCCAAGGAAGTCATGCCATTTGCAACATTTTAGGGTCAAATCCTAATTACTACAGTTATGAGAATCTGGTTGATGAAGCAGACAGAAGAGGATGCAAATGCCATCTAGTTTGATTTGCAATCAAACAGAATTCACTCTACTCAGTACATCCAGTGCACGTTATCGGGTTGCTGGGGTTGTGGAGGTCGAGGTTTAAAACGCACTGTTCTCTCATACACATCACATCATTCCATTCACAAAGCTGATAGAATACCAGTCAAATTTTCATTTATAACATCCTTCAGCAAAAGGTCCATAGGTTACTCCTTTGGAGCTCAGAAAAATATCTGTAATGCCAGAGTGGGAATTCCTAACACCAGACAGACAGGAGGAGGACAGGAAGGGATAAAACAGATGGACAAGCATTGCGGAAAAAGAAAATATGAAATCAGATCATTTTCACATACAGAGGCAAATTGATCAAACATAGATTGACAGTATTTACATACACATCTGGCGGCGTCTGATTGACGAAGACCCGGTTGTAAAGACATTGACAATACAAAACAAAAGATGCAAATTACATTACTTTTTGGCTAGTTTCTAAAGGTAGCTATGGCTGGGAGGTATCATTTTCAGGTCAATTTAGATTTTATCCAATCATCAATGTAAAAATTTTGACAATTTGTTCTGTAAGTATGATCCAGCTGCGTACATGTAACATCTGCAGAAATGGTTGGATGTGGAGTAGCATGGTGGCACAGTGGTTAGCATTGCTGCTTCTCACCGCCAGGGACCCGGGATCAATTCCGGCCTTAGGAGACTGTCTGAGTGTAGTTTGCACATTCTCCTTATGCCTGCGTGGGTTTCCTCCAGGTGCTCCAATTTCTCCCTACGCTCTAAAGATGTGCGGGTTAAATTGATTGGCCATGGTAAATTACTCCTTAGTGTCAGGAGATTAGCAAGGGTTATGGGGATAAAGCCTGGGTGAGAATGTTGTCAGTGCAGGCTTGATGAGCCGAAATGGCCTCCTGCACTGCAGGGATTCTATGATATGCCTGCATTTACGCATCTCTGCAACAAGCAGCATAAGAGACACCTGCATGAATTTGAGGCCAGAACAGGCAACGTATCTCCATGCACAGTAACTTTCCAACTGAAAAATTAATGTATTCACTGTGTTGAAGATAAAGGTGACTCTTGTGTGGTAATATTCAACACCACAATTCAAACATGTGTTTAAGAAGGAAACAGGCTTGAGTATTTGGGATCTGATGTCAATATCTTATTAGCTATAACTCAAAAAGTGGGGAGAAGTCACCAGAATATTGTTGGCTGATGATACAAACTGTGGGTTTGTCCTGTGTAAGTGAATGGAATTTATTTCAGTAAGCATGTTCACTTGGAGAGATAAAGTGAGACATCACTGAGTCAACTGATATGATGAGAAAATCTAAAGTTCAAACTCCACATGAAACTGAATACGTCTCCAAATATAACAGAATATTCCAACAGCATGCACAATCAGAAACCCTACAAACTTATACCCATAAGATACTGCCCAAAGGTTTGGCAATATGCAGAAGCCACTTTGCTCAGTTGCTGGTCCTCTGCAAAAAGAGTTTTGTTCTGTACCACACCAGAGAAGCCTTAACTAGAGAAAGCATCAGAAATGAATGCAGGAAAAGCTTAAAAAACATAAAATAAAACTTGGATCTGAAAAAGAATGAGATGGAACAAAAGAACAAAGCTTAGTTAAAAAAAAATAGATAGACACTGTTGTGATGACAGTGACCATACTCGTAGTAAGATACTTGCTTATTCATTCCTCACCCAAGTGTAACCGTCCTAGTGGAACTGTTTTATTTGAAGGAAATGCATTCAGTTGTCCTTGAAGTTTGAACAAAGAGAGAATAGCAAATATTTCCAATATAAAGCAGTCAGAGGTTCTTTTGAGTAAGATTAAAAGGAGGAATTGAAATATCACTGCTATAATTTAGACTCTCAGAAATGAAGGGGGAAATTTAAACGTCATGCCATTCATTTTGGGAGAGTCGGTGGCACTGTGGTAATGTCACTGGACCAGCAATCCATAGGCACAAGTTAATGCTCTGGAGTCAAATCTCACCATGATAGCTGGTGAAATTTCAACTCAACTTTTTTTAATTCATTCGTGGGACATGGGCGTCACTGGCTAGGCCAGCATTTATTGCCCATCCCTCGCTACCCTTGAGAAGTTGATGGTCCATGTTGAATCGTTGCAGTCCATGTTCTGTGGGTTGACCCATAATGCCAGTAGAGGGGGAATTCCAGGGTTTTGACCCAGCGACTGCAAAGGAACAGTCATGTATTCCCAAGTCAGGATAGTGAGTTGCTTGGAGGGGAACTTGCAGGTGGTGCTGTTCCCATTTATTTGCTGCCCTTGTCCTTCTAGATTGAAGTGGTCATGGATTTGGAAGGTGCTAAGGATCTTTGATGAATCGCTGCAGTGTATCTTGTAGACAATACACACGGCTGCTACTGAGCATCAGTGGTGAAGGGACTGAATGTTTGTGGATGTGGTGCCAATCAAGCGGGCTGCTTTGTCCTGGACAGTGTCGAGCTTCTTGAGTGTTGTTGGAGCTGCACCCATCCAGGGATCTGGGGAGTATTCCATCACAGTCCTGATTTGTGCCTTGTAGATGGTAGATAGGCTTTAGGGAGTCAGGAATTGAATACTCGCTGCAGTATTTCTAGCCTCTGATCTGCTCTTATAGCCAGTGTTTATGTAGTGAATCCAATTGAGTTTCTGGTCAATGGTAATACCAAGAATGTTGACAATGGGGGATTCAGTAATGACTACACCACTGAATGACAAGGGGTGGTGGTTAGAGTGTCTCTTATTATTGATGATAGTCATTGCCTGGCATTTGTGTGACACGAATGTTACTTGCCACTTGTCAGCCTAAGCCTGGATATTGTCCACCTATTAAAGTATATTGATAAATTTGGAAAATAAAGCTAGTATTAGCAATGGTGATCATGCCAACCATTATCAATTGTTGTAAAAACTCATTTGATTCACTACTGTCATTAAAGGAAGGAAATCTGCTGTCCTTGCTTGGTCTAGCCTACACGTGATTCCAGCCCTACAGCAACATGGTTGACTCTTAACTGTCCTCTGAAATGACTGAGTCATTAAGTTCAAGGGCAAATCAGAAACGGGCAAATTCTGGCCTTTCTTGCAATGCCCACATCCCGTGAAAGAACATTTTAAGGTCAAAGAGCAGAATCATTTGGATCCTCTCAGGAGGCATTTAGTGGTCAAGGCAGGTTCTGAACAAACACAGAGAATTGTTAAGCAAAGAAGAAAGCAGAAAGGTTGAAATGTGACAGTCTGTAAGATATTCTAGCAACATTGTTTAAATTACTTGGACTGTTAATGCTCATTGTTTGAATTACTTGGACTGTCAATACTGATTAATTACAATTTGTATAGAGAATTCTAACTCAAAAGCAATTTTACAATATTATTAAAGAAATTAGATAATATGCAAATTTGCTCACTTGTAACTAGCAAGGATAACCTATACACCTGGGTTTTAGAATGCAAATGCTAGCATTAGGAAACAGATATTTCTTAAGGATATCCAAGCGATGATAATGCTGGATAAATGAGCCTTCACTATAAACGAGCCCCTTGTTACTCTTTGGCTTCCAAATGTAGCATCATTAGGACTTGCTGTGTGATTGGAATACGATCATCTTTTTCTTCTTCCTTCTCTTTCCTCCAGTTAATCTTGGTGAGGCTAGCATCTAGGCCAATGCAAAACTGTCAATGCAAAATTATACCAGACTACAACAAAACCACCCTCTTTCAATTTCCTCACCATTCCAAATGGTTCAAAGCTTACTTATTGTATTGCTGTTGTTTCACTTGAATGCCTTGGGCGTTCCACTTTTTTCTAAATCTGGCTAATTAGATATGAACTTATAACCTTTGGTTACAAAGGCTGAAGAAAAACACAACATTGCAGGTGACTGGACTTTTTTCCATGCTTACTGAAAGGCAGAAGTGAGTGCATTGAAAAGAGTAACAGAAATGTTGACAAAATGAATACCCACTCTGGCAAGATATTAAAAAGGAAAGATATCCAGAAATAGAAAAATGCAGTCTTCAAAAGTTCTCGATCAAATTAATTCCTTTTGAAAAGGTACAAAGCAAATTAGAAGATACAGCCAAACCACCACATGGCTATGCGGTAACATTGGTTTGTAAGCTGTGCAGTGAGCAAGGTACTGCATCAAACTTCCAACACCAATAACTGGGTTTAATTGAATAAATTCTAAACAAGGCAAGTCATTCAAGAAACACCATCCCTGCAGATCAGCACACCTCCCCTGATATTTTCAGTGATGAACACAATTTGTAGCATTTTGCCCAGATTGTTGGATCAAAGGTGACGGTGGAGATTTAGATTTAAGCAGTTCAAAATATTAGCACTTTTACATCGGAAACATTAACTCTGTTACCCTCCACAGATGCTGCCAGGCCTGAGCTTATCCAGCATTTTCTGCTTTTATTTCAGATTTCCAGCATCCACAGTGTTTTGCTTTCATCCAATTTAACTTGGCTGTTATCTAACTTATATTAAAGATGGTTAATGTACTAATATTTTTTAAAAATCAGTCTGTATATCTAAATAGGGGGCTTGTGTAACATGAAGATGCAATGCACAATTGCTTGCAAGGAAAAGAATCTTGATCAGCAATACAAAAGGAACACACAAAAAAGGGAGAGGTGGAAGTGTGTCAAGATCTGTAGAGAAAATTGAGAGAAAAGTGTTATCTCATCTAATTGAGAATAAAGAAAGCTGAGAGACTCAGATGTCAATGAACAATCACTTCACACTTCATCATCACTTGATTGAATGGCGCAGATGGAAAAATAGCAGGCACTTACAGTTGGTTGGGGCAAATTATTTTTCGAAAAGTATTTTTAAAGTCTCTTAATGTTTCCAATGCAATTCTCAGCTACCCCTTAATCCAAAATTTATGGTGTTGATTTGCAGAATGTTTATTTCCTTTGGCTGGGGACCATCTTCCAGAAAAACCTGCGAGTTTTGATATTTCATTTAAAGTATCTTCATGCAGTTTGCAATCGACAATGAACTGAATTCACCTCACTCCCGTCCCCCCACAGCGTAAAGAGTGGGAATGACCGAATTTCACTGAAAACAATTCTCTGTCATTTAGAAATTGAGTCAAAGTTCAAAGCTTCTCTGAACAGCAGATAATTAATTACTGGCAGAAACATCATTTTAATTTACTTGTGTAAAAAAATATGGGATTAAAATCTGGCTTGTGCCACAGGGTCAGTCTGTTCAGGCCCACAGACCAATTTAAAATTGTACATTCTCTCGTGACATCTAATGGTTCATTTCTATTGACTGATTCTTAGAAAATTTATAATTTTTTACATTAGGACTGTGTATTCAGATTTTTTTTAAAGCTTACCAACTGATATACATATTTTAAATCTTCAACAAAGAAAATAGCGACATTTGGATTGTTGGATCAAGCAAACCAACCTTGCACTGAAGCTGTATGCAACAGTAACTATCTCCCCAATCCAACTTTTATAAAGGCACCTAATCTTTCAAATCTCTATCCAATACACTATTTCCACTGCCAACCCCATTCTCCACTTCACAATGCAGAGACCCCTCTCTCCCATTCTACTATTCTCCCCCCTTCCCTCCATCACCAGTTCATGCTAACATTCTTCTCTCTCCAAACTTTGTGCACAATTACCCCAAGTCAATATATCCCGAATTAAAATGGCCATTTGTCTGCCACATCCTTCCTCCCCCTCTCCCACCCAGTTAATGCTAAAATATTTCCCTCCTTCAATTTAACCTGCTGATCACCACCATCTTCAATCCTTTGCCCTTCCATTGCCCACAAATCTATCCATCTCCAGTTCATATTGGAATACTCCTACTCCCCCCACAACATAACCTCTGGAAGTTACTCTCTCACCATGCACCCCATCTCCCGTTGACACTGATGTTAACTGCACTTTTGTAGGTGTAAATGTCTGGGGTTAATACTTGTGCGTTCAAACACTTGGAAGAGTCAATGGGGAGGAGGAAGTCTGGTCTAAGCTCACTTTTATGATGGACAGAGCCCAGAACAAAGTGGCTCCATCAAAATGTCTAGCTCCTAGTCTCTCTCCATTCCCATCCCCATCTTTCTTTGCGTCTTTGCCATGTAAAATCTAAAGCATATTTCATTTTACTGTTAAGAAATACGATAACTATACAGGCATAGTCACACTGGTCCAGCAAAACATATAGAGCTGCTGAGTTGTTCAATGATAATGGATTTGTAATTCAGGCAAACTCAAGGTTTGTGTATGTCCTGTCAATGCTCTGCAGTGGATCCCATACTCATGAGCTGAAACAGTCAGCACTCTTACTCATATTTTCACCATCCTCATCACCCACATCCAGGGGAAAACACTTCTGCTGGCTTCTCAATTGCTGGTATCCAAGTGATTTATCTGCAAGATAATAAAAATCAACAATTAAAAATCAGAGTTTCTTTATCCGTCAGGCAAACATTACAATGAACAGCACAGCAAAGACTGAATCTTGAATTTTGAAGAAAAGAACAGGGCACAGCTATGTGGAAGAAAGTGAACCCGTGTCCGTATGGAATAGAATCGTAGAATCCCTACAGTGCAGAACGAGGTCATTTGGCCCATCAAGCACAAACCAATTCATATTTTTACCCACTCTATCTCCATTACCCAAAGCATTTCCCATGGTTAATCCCCATAACGTGCACATCTTGGGATACTAAGGGGAAATTTAGCATGGTCAATCCACCTAACCTGCACATCTTTGGACTGTGGGAGGAAATCAGAGCACCCATAGGATACCCATGCAGACAAGGAGAGAACATGCAAACAGATAGTGACCCAGGACGGAATTGAACGCAGGTCCCTGGCGCTGTGAGGCAGCGGTGCTAACCACATGTCGCTCTTATAGAATTGACTTAGTTTATTATCCAAAGAAATCTAGGTCATCACGTCTCAATTTTGCTCACTCTGTGCACCATGAGCTGTGCTCCTTGAGCTGTGCTCCTCAACTGTCACACAGTTATTCCTACAGAATGCATTTATCCTTTCACTAATCTTAGATTTTGTTTATCAGCACCATGCAGAATTGGAGTTAAAAAATACTCTGAGTAGCACTATTGCCTCACAGTGCCAGGGATCTGGGTTCAATTCTGGTCTTGAGAGACTCTCCATGCAGAGTCTGCATGTTCTCCCTGGGTCTGCATGGGTTTCTTTTAGTGTTCCGCACATGATGACGGCCTCATCCGGGATCTTGGGTACATCGCACAGTATCTATAACCCTGACGACTTGCAAAATCTCACTAACTGTCCCATCTGGAGACAATATACGTCTCTTTAACCTGTGCTTAATGCTCTCTCTGTTTACATTGCCTGTACCTTTAAAGACTTGATTAGCTGATTCCAATCATTATGCTGTAAAATGAGTGCATGCCTTTATATGCCCTGGTTATAAACAGATCACCCACTCACCAGACAAAGGAGTAGCACTCTGAAAGCTAGTGGTGTTTGCTACCAAATAAACCTGTTGGACTTTAACCTGGTGTTGTGAGACTTTTCACTGTGTTTACCCCAGTCCAACACCAGCATCTCCACATCATCACTTTGAATGCTCTAGTTTCCTCCCACAATCCAAAGATGTGCAGGTTAGATGGACTGGCCATGGTAAATGTGAGAGGTTACAGGGATAGGTCAAGGCAGATGTCACAGAGTCGGTGGAGGCTTGATGGGTCAATTAGCCTCTTCTGCACTGTAAGGATTTTATGATTCTAATAAAATCATGGCTTCAAATAAGCTAATGCAGATGTTAAAATCCTCTAAATGTGTGCAGTCAATACAATTATTTGAGAACTCATTTTTAGTCACCCAAATGAGTTTTGTGGAAAGTAGCAATCAGGATATGTGAATACACAAAAGTAACGTTAGAGCAGAAAATCCTTTCCTGAGATAAAGGAGTAGTCAAACCCACGTAAATTAACTTGCAAATCACTGTTAATTGTCTTGAATTTTACTATTGTTCAGCTGCTTTTAGATAAGAGACCCAAAGCATTTTGGGATAAGGTAATAGATCCAAAGCATTTTGGGATAATGACTTGTTCTCTGAAATCAGTAGGGTTAGCATTCGGTATTCTTTGAATTCAATGACTTTTATTCTTTCATGGGATGTGGGTGTTGCTAGCTGGGCCAGCATTGCCCATCAGCAGATCTTCAGAGCGTTAGTGCTGAATGTTCTCTGATTTCAGAGAGGACTAGCACAGTGCTTCGCACTGCTGTATCACAGCACCAAGGATCTGGGTTCAATTCTAATCTTGGGTGACTGTCTGAAAAGTAAAGTCAAGTTTATTTATTAGTTAGGAGTAGGCTTACATTAACACTGCAATGAAGTTACTGTGAAAACCACACTCTGGTGCGTATACACTGAGGGAAAATTTAGCATGGCCAATCCACTTAACATGCACATCTTTCGGACTGTGGGAGGAAACCCGTGCATACAGGGGAGAATGTGCAAACCCCACACAGACAGTGACCCAAGCCGGGAATCGAACCCAGGTCCCTGGCGCTGTGTGGCAGCAATGCTAACCACTGTGCCATAGTGCTGCACCATGTCTGTGTGGAGTTTGCATGTTCTTCACATGTCAGAATGGATTTCCTCCAACTCCCTCCCACAATCCAAAGACATGGATAAACTCACCCCAGTGTCAGGGGCTTAACAGGGTAAATATGTAGAGTTATGGGAATAAGGCCTGGGTGGGTTTGTGATCTGTGTAAACTCAATGGACCAAATGGCCTCGTTCTGCACTTTAGGGATTCTATGACCACATGCTTATTGGACTCGAGTGTACGTGCTGGATGCTCCCTGAAATTAGTAATATCAACACTCTGGCTTGTTGGCTTGTCCTTGTGTCTTATCTGGATTTAGTTGCCTGCTTGTTAAAGCCGGGAGCAAATTACACACGGCAGCCCAAGTATTAGCTGAATTTTATCTGCCCACATCCCATTGGTGGTACAAAATCTGCACTTTGCAACAGAGTAATGGAAATAGGATCAAGCTAAGCATATTTAACTCTTAACAAATCTTAATATTTGTAATTAAGTACAGGTCAGAGGTGAAGCGGCAGACTTATGATTCAGTGTGCCATTACTGATACTTTGGGAACAGCATCAAGTTTTTACAAAACTTCCACCTGCTTAAAAGAAAGCTTTAGAGTCAAAGAAAAATGCAACCGTAAATAAGGTCACCTTCGGAAAAGGTGTACAATAGGACAGTCAAATACAAACAAAAATTCTTCAAAGCCAGTCACATGAAGCAACCAATACACTGAGCTTCCATCACTCTAAGCAAATTTTTCACACAAAATGAGTCTTCAAATAGAACTAAAGATAAATATTATCTGCAGATAGCATGTGGCGATTTTGCTGGCACAAGGCATACTTGGATAAAAATTGAGAATTTTGATGTGCAAGAAAGCCTTCTCTAATTGTGGTATCTTCACTTGGCACCTGTTGGGCTAGGACTAATTTGAAGACGAGAGAGAAAAAAATTTGGGAAGATAGAAGAATGGCTTTGATATACCAATCATTTTTTTAAGATAAACATTTAGTCGAGATTAACATAATGTCAAGGGGACTAGTGCTTAATTAATAACTGCATAAAATGAGATGGGACTTGAATCAAATTTCTGCATTTCGAACAGCACTGTAACTTACTGCCAGACAGCATGAAGAACAATCCGCCATCCAACTCCACACTTGCTTATCATATCACATTCTGTTCAAGCTCCTCAATTTCTGTTTCCAAATATCACTCCAAGTCATGACAACCCCAATTTTCCATCTCTGGCTCACCCTCTTTCTTGCACAATATTCTTAATCATGTCTAAAAGCAGTATTACCTAAATGCAAGTAGTTGTTGGAAGAAGGATGTGCAGCAGACTATCTGGCACCAGCCAAAGGAAATTGATACTCGTTACAGTTACACTGAATTCACCCAATAAATTACATCCTAATCCTGTTACAGTTACGTGGCTGTAAGATGATTATATTTTGGGACTGTAGTTTAAATTTTAGGGTAAATGAAGGGTGTCATGCAACTTCTTCTGTAGTCTGCCTCACAGTAAATCTGGGTGATTGAATTATTAAAGATCAAAGGCAAGCTTATATTGTTTTACTGAGAAGGTGGTACAAGGCATTTACACTTGGAGACAATGGCAGCAATCTCAGGGTTTGCAAGGAATACACTGAGCCATCCAAATTCACAGAAGAGTTCAAAGTACCTGGTCATAAACAGTTTTGCTGTAAACTGTCCACTTACTTTAAGAGTGAAGACAATTTGACTCTCAATGAGTATTAGCATTTTTACCTAGGTATGAGGTACTCCCCTACAAATCATTGTACATCAGAGATAGATAGTAGAGGATTGGCAGAAAGCAGCTGTTTGGCTTTGCCATCTATCACAGCCAGGTGCAGGAAGGAGACAGTCTCTAGTTGAAGAGACATATCCTGCAGCAATCAAACGATTTCAGGGTACTTGTCTTGGTACAGTCTGGAGATTTAAGAAACTCCCTGGAAACAGGAAACTGCTTAGAAGCAGTCATTTGAAGTTATTATTCAGTGAAATGAGGGAATGTACTGGAAGCAACTGGACTGTTTGCTAAAAGGAGAATATTTCCATGGAGAGTGCAATGGCTGATAAATATACAAGGAGAATGTCACTTTTCTTCATTTTAAAATCTAAGCTACCTACAAAAAGAACTGTGTTTAATCAAATGTTTTTCAGTCTTTGGTTACAGTAAAAGTTTTAAAATATAAATTTTGTCATCATTCTTTCAGCTTTTAGAACCAGATGAGGAGGAATTTCTTCGACCAGGAGGTGGCGAATCTGTGGAATTCATTGCCACAGAGGGCTGTGGTAGCCAGAGCATTGAGTATATTTAGGACAGAGATACATAGATTCTTGACGAGGAGATCAAAGGTTATGGAGAAAAGGCAGGAGAATGGGGTTAAGAAACATATCAGCCATAATTCAATGGCGGAGTGACTCAATGGGCTGAATGGTCTAATTCTGCTCCTATATATCATAGTTTAAAAACTGGAAGTTAAAACTTCTTTAAAAGATGTTGATTTCTATATGGATACTAACAAACCCAAGACTGATATCTAACACGTATGGTCAATCTTTTATATCTCTCTGGCACAGTTCAAATGCCTTATTTTAAGTTTCTCCTAAATGTTTCAAAGAAAGAAAGAAAGAAAGACATTCATTGGATACAGGAGCCAGAAACACTGTAAACCTTATGGAGTACGCACTAATCAACATTAAAAACAGGGGACAAGCCTCTTGGATTCGCAACTGAACTCTCATTTCATGCAGTGCTTCCTCAACTGCAATTAGACTTTGTGGCCTTAAATGGACGAAGTCTCTATAAATCTGTAGGACGTCTCGGGATTGAAAAAAAGGCCCTTACTTTAGTTCCAATCATCTGCCCTGGTGTAATCTTCCCCGACTTGGACTGTGGGAGGAAACCAGAGTACCTGGAGGAAACCCACATAGACACGAGGAGAATGTAGAAACACACAGACAGTGATCCAAGCCAAGAATCGAATCCAAGTCAGTAGTGCTAATCACTGTGCCATCCCTGCAATGAAGTTACTTTAAAAATCCCCTATGATTAATATAAGCCTACTTGTGACACTAATAAATAGACCTCAACTTTAAACTGAAACTTCCTGGTTCTTCTCTCAAACTGCCTTTCAGCATTTATAACTTTGAACTCATCCAAAATTATGCTGCTTATATTTAGACTTTAGCACCCTTCTTCTTGCTAGTCTGCTCAGTCTCAAATTTTAAATTTTCATCATGTTTAAATTATTTTGCCAGGTTGTATCACAGCTAATATCTGTAACCATCTGCAATTCTGCAATCCTCCTTTTGAACTCTACTGCTCTGAATGGAAAAATCCTCAAAGGGGCTGAAGAGAGGAACTATATTATTAGCCAATAAAGACAACACAAAAATCTTTCAAAAAGTTAGAAGTAGCAAAAGGGCAATCAAAAAAAAATTGGGGCTGATTATAGGAATTAAAAAAGATCACCTTGTGGAGGGACAGAGTATGGTTGAGGTTCTAAATGTGTACTTTGCATCATCAGGAAAGAAGGTGTATCCAAATGACAGTAAAGGAGGAAAGAACAGCGATGTTGGGTAAGATAAAAAACAGATGAGGCATTGAAGAGGATGGCCATGTTCAAAGCAGAAAAGTTATCTTCTGAAGTGGCATGAAAATTATGGAGACTTTGGCACAACCTTCCAATTCCCTTTAGGTGTGTGAGGGCAATGCCAAATGATTGGAAAACATTACAGTTCTGTTCAAGAAAAGGGAATAATCCTAACATTGTTGGTGAAAAAACTCTTAACAGACTAAAATGTTACGTGGAAAAGTATTGATTAATAAATGAAAATCAGCACAGATTTGTTAAAGGAAAATCACATTTGACTAACTTGATGAATTAACAAAAGGGGATTAATGAGAAGAAAGTGCATTTTTAATAGGCATTTGATAAAGTTCTTAATAAACTTGTTAGCAAAGTTCAAGGAAACAAATTGAAGGAACAGTTACAAATGGATAAATTGGTTAAGAGACAGAAAACCAGGCTGTTGGTCAAACTCTAATCGCTAGCTCAGTTCCTTTCTTTGTGTAGCACCTTGGTATATTTACTTATATTAAAGGCGCTGTGTAAATGCAAGTTGCTGTTGTACTTGACAATGTGAAAGCACAGCCGAATTTTTAACAGTTCAAAATCAGTTGATCTCCTAGTCTACAAAATGGTAAGGACACTCTCAGGATATCACAGATACACTGACAACTGGGGATCATGAACTGAACCATAATATGGGGACACACAGGAAAGGGATCTAACACATATACTGACTGTACATTGCCAGGTGCAGAAAGTGAAGGAGGAACACTGATGAGTTAGCAATAATTTCCAAAGGGAATGGGTTCACAACACAAAACTGTTTATAATAACATCAATTAGTAATCACACTCAGACAACACAAGTTTAAAGTTTATTGGTGCCACAAGGAGTCTTAACAAATACTGTAATAAAGGTATTGTGAAATTCCCCTAGTCGCCACATTTCGGCACCTGTTTGGGTACACAGAGAATTTAGCACGGTCAATGCACTTAACCACCACGTCTTTCAGATTGTGAAAGGAAACCCATGCAGACATGGAGAGAACGTGTAGACTTCGCACAGAGAGTGACCCAAGCTGAAACCTAACCTGAATCCCTGCTGCTGAGAGGCAGTAGTGCTAATCACTGTACCACCGTGCCACCCAGGATTAATAGACGGTGTGTGAAAAACATTTTGCACATAGGAACCGGTGTAGACCATTCAGCCCTTGAGCCTGCTTAGCTACTCAATCAAAGCATAGATGACCTGTATAATACTAAGGTTCCATATCCCCTGGTACTCTGACCTAATAATAGCCAATTAATTTCAATCTTGACAATCAGCTCCAAGTTTAGGATTTATATTTGAATTTTCAGTTCTGAATCTCTGTGAAACAGATAGTTTTGGCTTAGCTTAACAGTGTCAACGCCCATTAGATCTCTTTCAAGTGTTCATCTGGTCATTGACAAAGTGCGTCACTTCTTTTAAGTAAGCACCACTGAAATTAACAGGTCGATAATTGTCCATTCCATCCAAACCCCTCCTCTCACCCCCAACCATTCAAGCATAAATGAATTAGATTTCATCAAGATTAAATCAACCAGTTCTTCAAAATACCCGCAATCTGATTTGAATACACATTTCACGTTAGCTCCTTCATTGTGGATTTGCACTCGCTCATGGAAGTATAAAAAATGTTTTATTTTCAATCTTTCTAAAATGTCTGGAAAATTTTGCTTTGAATCCACAGTGTCAATTGCAACAGAACTTAATTAACAATGGCATCATTTGCCTTTCCTGAGAGTTATAGCGATAATGATGAACTTTGTAGACTTGGATGTCAATCACAAACAATCTAACTATGAGTATTCAATTGCCTGCGAGCATAATCTTTTGCACTTATTTCTGGCACCAGCCATGCATGAACTGGAACATACACTTGCCTTGTTTCCAACAAATCAGTATTTCAAATTTGTCCTGGAGTGGACATTTTGTTACTAGAGCAAACTTCTAAATAAGGAATGCAGTTATTTAGGGCATAAAGAACAAAGGGAGAATTTCTTTCTCTTGTGGACTTGTTTTTGTCATGGAGTGCGCCACTAATTCAGAAAAGTGAACCAACTGCAGACTAGTTTTCAGAGTCACTGTGTTAAAGAATAAAAATATTGAATTACTAACCCAGGTAATTAAATAAAATAGTAAATCATAATTACAATCTAGTCAATTTGCTCAAGAAATCAATTTCATAGGACACTTTGAGGAAGACGGAAGACACAAATAATATCCAAATATTGACGACAAGGCAACTATGACAGGTGCGGACCTAGAAACTATTATTACTAAAGAGATAGTATTGGGCAAACTAATGGGGCCAGAGATAGGAAAAGTCTCCTGACTCTCATGGAATGCATCCCAGGGTACTAAAACAGATGGTGAAGAAAATAGCAAATGCATTAGTGGTAATTTACCAAAATTCGCTGAACTCTGGGGTGGTTCCTGCAGATTGGAAAATAGCAAATGTGACGCCACTGTTTAAAAAAGGAGATAGACAAAAGACGGGTAATTATAAGCCAGTTACCTTAATTTCTGAAGTAGGGAAAATGCTTGAATCTATCATCAAGGAAGGAATAGCGAGATACCCGGATATAAATTGTCCCATTGGTAAGATGTAGCATGGGTTCATGAAAGCAGGTCATGTAATGTTCTCAAAGAATTCCATCAAATTACATGTGTAGTGGACAATGGGGAACCCGTGGATGTGGTGTATTTGGATTTCCAGAAGGCATTTGACAAAGTGTTGCATCAAAGGCTGCAACACAAGAGAAAGATGCATGGTGTTACAGATAATATATTCACATGAATAGAGGATTGGTTAACTAAACAGAAAGCAAAGAGTGGAGGTAAATGGGTCTTTTTCAGTAACTAGTGGTGTGCCTCAGGTATGATTGTTGGGAGTGCAATTGTTTACAAATTATGTAGATGATTTGGAAGTGGGGACCAATGTAGTGTGTCAAAATTTGCAGATGACACTAAGATGAGTGGTAGAGAAAAGTGTACAGTTAAAGAGAAAGCTAAGAACAGATATTGGAAAGCAAAGAGTTGGCAGCTTCACCCTACACTTAAAATGCAAAAGGAGTACACAATTTGTAACTTCAAAACACTGTACATCCTTCATCTGTCACAACTCAGGAACAAAAGTTTAGAATTTATACTTCAAAAAAACTCATTGTAGAATAATTATATCAAATCTTCCAATTAAGTGGAGTGCCCAATTAATGCTTTTCAGATACAATCCTTGTGCCCTCAGTCTGAACTGGTGTTCAAATGAATTTCTTCAGATTAAGGAGGAAATGAAAACAACTGCTTCCAGCTCCTCCTCATGTACTAGGATTGCTTAAGGAAGTTAGTTACAAACTGCCTTTGTAGGCTTGATGCAGTGACTGGCTAATGAGGTGAAATATGAGGCACACAAAAGCCTGTCCTTTGAGCAAAAAACAAAGATCAGCTAATTAGCAGTTTTTATCTCATTCCTTTATTGTCCTAGGAGGAACAAGACTTTCAGTGCTATTTAAGGTTACTACTCACGCCTCTTGTTAATCAAATCAGGATTTCATTCCTTGGTGTTTGGTATTTATAATCAAGATGTGGAGATGCTGGCGTTGGACTGGGATAAGCACAGTAAGAAGTCCTTAACCTGGTTTATTATCGAACCAAGGTATTTGGATCAACACAGATGCTCTTTAACCTACTTTTGCTCATTAGTTTTTCTGGGGACTACACACAGCTGTACTACAGTTGGGAGTCACTTCCACAATTCTAGGAGTGGTTTGAAGCAAGGGGAAGAAATGGAACACACGTGACAAAAATATGGAGAATCAATGCACAAATTGAAATCAACAGTTAAATAACAACAGTTCATGTCAGCAAAGACAGACTTGCATCAGCACTGGAAATCTCAAGTCCTTTACAGCCAATGAATTAGCGCAGGAATTGCGGCAGCGAATTTGCACACAGCAAGCTCCCACACATAGCAATATGGTTAACAGCCACTGTGATGATCTGTTTTTGTGACACTGAGGGATAACAATACTGGCCAGATCACTAAGGATAACTCCCCTACTTCTGATTCAAAATCAAAGTTACAAGGATGATGTGAAGTTTTCTGCTTCTGGACCAACTGCGAGCATCTTAAGTGATTGTCTTTTCCCAAAAAGAGAGAGAGGCCTACATATAGCACCTTTCATGAACACCAGGCAGCATGGAGCTCAGTGGTTAGCACTGCTACCTCACAGTGCCAGGGATCCGTCACCATCTGTGTAGAGCTTGCACATTCTCCTGTGTCTGCATGGGTTTCCTCCCACACTCCAAAAACGTTAGATGCATTGGGTACACTGAGGGAGAATTTAGCACAGCCAAAGAGGCACCAGAGTATGGCGGCAAGGAGGTTTTCACAGTAACTTTATTGCAGTGTTAATGTAAGCCTATTAGTCACAAATAATTACTGAATCCCACACTATTAACATCCTCGGGCTTACTGTTGACCAGAAACACAACTTGACAAGCTGTATAAAACTGTGGCGACAAGAGCAGGTCAAAGGCTGGGAATTCTGTGGCTCACCTCCTGACTCCGCAAAGCATGTCCATCATGAACAAGGCACAACTCAGGACTGTGACAGAATACTCTCCACTTGGCAGGATCATTGCAACTCCAACAATACTCAAGAAGCTCAACCAGGACAAAGCAGCCTACTTGATTGGCATCACATTCACTCTGTCCACCACTGACGCATAGGGCAGCAGTGTGTACTATCCACCAGATGCACTGCTGGAACTAACCAAGACTCCTCAGATGGCACTTACTAAACCACTGTAACAATACATTCTGCACCCACTCCTTTCCTTCTCTATGAACAGTATGCTTTGATTGGATAGTGCACAAGAAACAATACTTTTCACTGCATCCCAATACATGACAATAATAAATAAAAATCAAATCAAAAATTCATGATCACATTTAGAAGGTCAAGGGTAGCAGGTACATGGGAAAACCACCACCTGCAAATTCCCCTCCAAGCCATTTACCATTCTGACTTGAAAATACACTGCCACTGTTTCACTGACACTGGGTCAATATCTCCAACAGCAATGTGTATGTATTTACATCATGTGGATTGTAGCAGTTCAAGAAGGTAGCTCACCTTCACTGTCTGAAAGACAGTGAAGGTGAGCTTCAACCCGAAGAGGTGCAAGAATGTCACAACTAGACGAATTTCACAGTAACTCCACTGCAGTGCTAATGTCAGCTTTACATGTGACTAATAAATAAACTTTAACTTAACTTTCTCAAGGTCATTTAAGGGTGGCCTAGCCTACATGCTGTGAAGTAACTAAGACAATCCATTTCCCTTCCACAACATCTTGAAGTCTTTTCCACCTGAGTTGAGCTTCTAACCCCTGTGCTTCGCAACACAAAGACCACTTAATTCTACTACCATTAAGCACCTAACTTCATTCGTGTGACATGTTACTGAAATCCTCATCCATAGCTTTTGTCATCTCCACACGCAACTACTCCAAATATATAATTTCAGAGCTGAGCTGAGAGACTGCCCTCAACATTGAGGTACCTTGAACAGAACATGGCACCATAAAGTTCCAGTAAAATTGGACTCAATGGTAATCAGGTGAAAGCACTAGTATTGACTTCATATTTGTCCATCTTGTTGCGGGTAGTACTGGTTGAAGTCCGACTTCATATCTTGTCAATTCTTCTCACTGAAGTTAGTTCAGTTTTCGATTCCTGGCTTGCCCACCACTGCAAGCCTTCCACTGTTCCATTTTGGGGAAACAACTACAAGATGGGATCATGATATTGAGGGAAATATAGAACTGACCCCAGATTGAGTGCCGAGAAACAATTTGGTTCTCCTGTCTCTTCACTGATCACTGAGTATATTTGAATAGAAGGTTGAGACTAAGGATTTGGAGAGATCTTCTAATTCACATTTAGTGCATGGGATCACAAGGCCAGGTTTCACACAGGAGTTTGAACTATCTATTGCACTGCCCACTGATTTTTGCAGTGTTTAATTTGTTAACAGGGATTTCAGTCACACTAATTTTAAGAGACTTAGCCCTCTCTTGTCAAAGCTGAAATACTTGCATGTACTTTTTCTCAGAAACTCAGGGAGATCATGGCATAACCAGATAGTTTAGAGATAAAATTAAGTTTGCTGGACAACTGAATTTGGCTTGAAAATGGACACAAGGGCAAACTGATCTGCAACAAGTTTTTGGGCTGCAAGAGACCCAAATTAAATTGAAAAAAATGGTTTGGATGAAAATAGGGACAAAATTAGAATTTGCATCTTGAATTAGAACATTTGAGTAATCTTTTGCATAATTGCTATAATATTCCAGAAATCTTTTTTCTCACTGTACCTAATCTTATTCAGTGCAACTTAAATTTAGCTAAATCTCAAATGATAATCAAATTTAATTGTTAAAAGCATTTCTCATTGCATATTTTCCATGGATTTGTATAAAATCAAACCTTTTTCTGACTTGTGTTATTTAAGTGCATCTCTGCAAACTACAATCTTAACTTAAATATTATGATAACTATTTTATTTATAGTTGTAATCATCATCTTTCTAAATTGAGTGACTACCATATTAAGATGCTCCTTTTTTTTTGATACCAAATTGCATGTTTTTTGACTATACACAGAGTGGAAATTGACAAAATCTCCCAAGTCTGATTACTAAGTAGCTCAGATTTTACATATATAATCAAATGATCCAGAGTACCTGAAAAACATGAACCAGTTTTATTTTGTGCTGGCCAGTCAACCGATCCAAGTAGCACTTTCTTAAGCAACTTAGAAAAGAAGGTTCTGTTGCAGCGTGATGCAAATGTTTGATTGCCAAAGCAAAGCATTTTTCTTTTCATTATGCAGAACTGATAACATCTGCTCCATTAAATTTTAGCTTTTGGATTGCACGCACTGAAAAGTTGCATGGCAGCATCCGCGTTTCTTGAGATGGAATCCTGTATAAGCGATCACTGCCACTCATGTTAAAGGTCAGGGCAGAGCGTTAGGCATAATTTACGGCTCTTGCCCCCTCCTCCTGCTCCATGCATCAATGTGAAGGATACATTAAAGTGTTAAACATTGAGACCAAGTCCTTTGTTCGACACACCGGATCGTAAATACATAAAACCATCCACGATGGGTGTGCTGACAGAAAATGGGGAAGGCCACGAGATAATGGGAAATATTACTCAAATGGCTAGAATTGCTCGCTAATAGTTTGAGCCATTAAAATATATCCAAAATTGGCCATTTTTATGAAGCCTACTTTTTTTTAAATATACGGAGCCAGTCTTTAGTCAGCATGTTCAATTGCTGTCTACAGATTCGGTGATAAGTTGGACTGTACTGTATTTCAAACACTGTTAATCAGAGAGCTGTCAACTTGCATGTCATCCAGAGCACAGAACAGGAAAGTAATGGTGCAATTGGACACAGGTCAGCAACTCATTCAATAAAGGCGTATTTTTAAAACTGTCATACATTGGGCAGAAGCCATGTTGTCTAAATGCCAAACTGCCTGCACCTCCACACTGCCCTTTGCATCGACACAAAACATTTTTTATCTTCAAATCTTGACATTTAATTTATTGTTTTTAAATGCTGGCTTCACATTCATATTGCCTCCTGGATTGTGATCATGTTGTATTACATTTTGGTCGCTGACTCACCTCTCCCTCCACCATAAAGTTGATCACTACCCCGTTCCGACAACTATCGATCACATCAATCTTACTGTTTCATTTTCAGAGTCAGTAGAGTCTCCATAAAGCCTTGCTATTCACATTTCATCTACAGAATGCTCTGTTCCCACTTTTCAAAAATTCTCTTTTGATATGCTGCCTCACAGCATTCGATTCCGGCCTTGTGTGACTGTGCATGAGTGGAATTTGCACATTCTCCTTACGTTCGTGTGAATTTCCTCTGGGTGCTTCAGTTTTCCTCCCATAGCTCAAAGATGTGCAGGTTAGGTGAATCGACCGTGCTAACTTGCCCCTTAGTGTTCCAAAATGTGTAGGTTAGGGGAAATTAGAGGGATAAATGCATTGGGTTACAGGATTGGGGCGTGCTGCGTGAGGTGCTGAGTCAGTGCAAACTCGATGGACCCCAGGGCCTCCTTGTGCACCGCAGGCACGGCTATGATTCTATACACTTGTAATAAAGTCCACTCCCAAACTAATACTCAGGTGCTTCTTTTCCCAGCCATCAATCAATGTCAGTTTGTGACTAGTCACAGGACAGAAAAGGCAAACTGGCATCTTGTGTCACCCTAAGGATAGACTCTGAAATTCACAGGAGAACATTTATTTTGTGGGCAAGATTGTCGCAACTATTTTTTTTTTTAAATTACTGAATGTGGATTGAAATATCAATTTAGCACCCAATATCTCAAAAAGTACCCAAGAACCCAACTCTGCCACTGTGCTCTTTTCTATTCGACCAGTAAGCAATGTGTTAGCCATTTAAAGAGAAATCCAGCAGATTTTTGACCTCAAAATAAACAACGTTCAATCATATTTTCATCAATTTCAACTGAATAATAACTTCACAGATCTGAATGCTCTTTTCCACAGTATTTTTACAGATGCACCACAGAAATCATTCTTTCTGGTTATATCATAGCTTGGTATGGCTCCTGCTTTGCCCAAGACCACAGGAACTACAAAAGGTTGTGAATGAAGCTCAGTCCATCATTCAAACTAGCCACTGACTCTCTACACTTTCCGCTGCCTCGGAAAAGCACCAGCATAATTAAGGACCCCATGTACCCCAGACACACACTCTTCCATCTTCTTCCATTGGGAAACAGGTACAAAAATCTGAGGTCATGTATCAACCAACTCAAGAACAGTTTCTTTCCTGCTGCCATCAGACTTTTGGATGGACCTTTCTTGCATTAAGTGGATCTTTCTCCACTTTTTTGTGCATGACTGCACGAGAAACAATACTTTTCACTGTATACTAATACACGTGACAATAATGAATCAAATCAAAAAGCAACAGATGAACAGACAGCACCCAAACTTCAATCTCCAAGCAGACCTCAGACAACATTCAAAACAAAAGCTCAGAGTTAAAACCTTCAAGACCTATCAGTAATTTCAGCTAGAATTTAACTGAATAGCTGAGGAGCTGAATGGTGTACTTCAGTCCCTTATACTTGCACTAACAATGTTCGTTCACAAGTATGCAATGAACTTGCCCATTTTGCGGATCACAGAATTCGGTGGTGCAGAGGCATCTTGATATCCTAGTACACGAATCACAAAAAGTTAGCTTGCTGGATCTGCACACTAATAGAAAGACAAATGGAACAGTGGCATTCATTGCAAGGAGAATGGAATAGAACAAGAGGGAACTTTTACTGCTGAGACCACATCTGGAATACTGTGAATAATTTTCGTCTCCTTATTGAAAAGGATATAGCTATGTTAGGAGCAGTTCAGAGGAGGTTCACTTGACTCATTCCTAGGATTAGTGGCTTGTTTTATGAAGAAAAGTTGAACAGGTCAGGTCTGTACCCATTAGCATTCAGAATAATGAGAGATGACCTTATCAATACATTAAGACCCTAAAAGGATCTGACGGGGTAGGTATCAGGAGGATGGTTCAACTTGTGGGAGAAACAAGAATCAGGGGACACAATTTAAGGATAAGAGGTCCATCATTTAAAATGGATATGAGAAAAAACATTTTCTTTCAGAGGGTTATTAGCATGTGGAATTCTTTTCCTCAGAAAGCAGTGGAGGCTGGGTCACTGAGTTTATTTTGGAGAAACAAGGGAGTTTTAAGTTATGGAAGGCAGATGATAAAGAGGAGTTGAAACCACACCCAGATTAGGCATGATCTTATTGAATAACAGAGCAGACATGAAGAGTTGGATGGCCTATTTTTGCCTCTATGTTGCGAACCAGCCTTCTGTTCTTCTTGAATGAGTAGTGACAACATGAGCCTGATCAAGACTGGCTAATGGAGGAAATCCTTCCCTCATTTATGACATCCTGCACAGTTACACATTCCATCATGTTCCCAACCTAAATACCAAGAAAGCCTTGGAAAATGTAGAACATAGAACATTACAGCATAGTACAGGCCCTTCGGCCCTCAATGTTCTGCCGAGCTATGTCCAAACCCAAGGCCAAGCTATCACACTCCCTATCATTCTGGTGTGCTCTATGTGCCTATCCAATAACCGCTTGAAAGTCCCTAAAGTGTCCAACTCTGCTATCACAGCAGGCAGTGCATTCCACATCCAACCCCTCTCTGAGTGAAGAATCTACCTCAGGCATCCCTCCAATATCCCCTACCATGAACTGTATAGTTATGCCCCCTAGTAACAGCTACATCCACCCGAGGAAATAGTCTCTGCACGTCCGCTCTATCTACCCTCCCCATCATCTTATAAACCTCTATTAAGTTTCCTCTCATCCTCCTCTGCTCTAAAGAGAAATGCCCCAGCTCTCGCAACCTTTCCTCATAAGACCTATCCTCTAAACCAGGCAGCATCCTGGGGTAAATCTCCTTTGCACTCTCTCCAATGCTTTCACATCCTTCTTATAGTGAAGTGACCAGAACTGAACACAATATTCCAAATGTAGTCTCACCAATGTCCGGTATAGGTGCAGCATAACCCCACAGCTCTTAAACTCAAATCCCCTGTTAATAAACATCAACACACTATAAGTCTTCTTCATGGCTCTATTCAGTTGAGTGGAAACCTTCAGAGATTTGTGGATATGAACTCCAAGATCTCTCTATTCCTCCACATTTCTCAGTTCTGCCGTTGACCCTGTAATCCACATCCAAGTTTGTTCTACCAAAATGAGTCATCTTGCACTTATCAGGGTAAAACTCCATCTGCAACTTTTCGGCCCAGCTCCACATCCTAAAATGGGGCTTTTTCCAAAAAAGGGGGAAGGTAAGAGAAAGAAGCTAAAAAATGTTTTGAAAATAAAAGTTACAGGAGAGCAAATGACAATGGGTTGCTTGCATTGGCAGCATCGTGGCATAGTGTTTAGCACTACTCTCTCACAGCACCAAGTACTTGGGTTCGATTCTTCCCAGCTTGGGTCACTGTCTTTGTGGAGGCTACACATTCTCTCTGTGTCCGTGTGGGTTTCCTCCATGAAGAGGAGAAAGGATGAATGAATTGCACCTAGCATATATCACAAACATAACCCTTCCTCGTGGCTGATCTCCTCAAGCTTACACTGCTTCTGGTATCAATATAAATTATTTATTTGTGTTTTCCTTACTTGTCATGTCTTTGATTCTTTAACTTTCATTTGCATAAAGACAGATAGTCAAATGTGAATGTTATTTTGCAGACATTACAAACCTTACCTGTTTGTGCTAACTGATCATTAAACAGCTACAGATGGTAGATTGTGATACCGGCTTTTTGACAGGAGGAGCCCTACTGGGATAACTGCGACCGCACAAGTTACTTCAATGGAGAAGCTGCCGGAGAGGCTGTGAATCGTGACGACACTGTGATAGAATCTGCCAGACAGGCTGAGAGTCCTGGTTGAAGCCGGGGGCTGCATCCTGGCTGGAAACGGAAACGTTGCGAGTCCTAATTGATACCAGTGTTTGTGTCGTGACTGGTGCAGAGAATCATGATGTATAAATAGTCACACTTATTTGTGTTCAGTGAGAAGCCCGGTAAGCCACTGTTAGGGGCCAGGTTTCTCCCAAAGGCCTTTAAAATAAAACCTACCATATTTTGACTCACTAACAGTCTCGGAGGTGTTTTTTTACCGACAACACTCCGAATGTTCCGGTTTCCTCCCACAGTCCAAGTGTGGGTTAGGTGGATTGGCCATGCTAAATTGCTCCTTAATGTCGGGGAAGGACAGATGGCAGGGTAAATATGTGGGGTTATGGGAACAGAGCCTGGGTGGGATTGTGGTCAGTGTAGACTTGATCGACTGAATAGCCTCCTGCACTGTAGAATCCTATGGATTCTATTATTAAGTGATTAATTATTAGAATAATAATTTCCAAAAGATTGAGAATATGAGATGTCTGTTCCGCAAGTAGCTATTGTAAAGTTGTACAAATGAAGTAATGGCATGATGGTACAAACTGGTCAAGTATTTGGTACAAAATAAGGAAAGCTGATCAAGCTATTCCAAAATGCCAGACCCCTATAAGACTTAATAAAACTGACTTCGCATAACATATGAATAAGACCAGAGAAGGTCAAGTTACGCCCGACCTCTAAGACCTGATAAGGCTGACTCCACGTGACCTAGAGCTGTACGAGTGAGACAAGGTAAAGTCAGGGATGAAGGAGTCACCAACCTTCATCTATTCTATCAACAGACAAGATAAAGGTATGACTGATGAGACAAAGAGTCCTAGGAGGTCAGCAGGTTGTCCCATCATTTATGACATTGCTTATGACACTATTACTGATCAAATTCCTCAATAAGCTCTGGTTACACGAACTGATAATGATTATAAATACTGAACTGATTCTTTATATTAGTATGGACTTGAAGAATTAGCAAGTCGTAATGATGGCTCTCTGAACTCAAGATTTTGCCAATGCTGCATGCAGTGTTTTGTAAATAAAGACAAATTATTTTGTTGGGACGAACTTTGTTCAGTCTCTCTACCACAGTCAAGGAGCAGGAAAATTTCCACTTCAACACTATGAAGTCAAAAACTTTATAAAGAAGGTGGTTAACTAATTGAACCAGAAAACAAAATGATACAGGAAAATTGGATTAAAACAGTTAGCTCGGTTAAAAGTGGCCAAAAGAACATATTGGCTAAATAGCCCCCTCCACTTTTAATTTCTGAGATTCTAGGATGAGAATGGCTGCCTGATTAAAGCCACAATGTGCGTCCAAAGCATTGAAAAAGTCAGCAACTCTATAGGATTCTTTATCCGTTCCCACACAGGAAATTTAGATCCATTTTGCTAGGCTAGTGAAAAATGCCAAAATCTTCCAAAGTAAACTTTTTCTTTGACAATTAAAAAAATCCAACTTCTGATCTCTAAATGAGGTTTTCTGCTCTTTACCATGTTTTTTTTTAAATTTACCCCATTATCACCCAGATTTACCTTCCACCATCAACCCAGTTATCACTTAATTTCTCATGCCTTCCAATCTATTACTGACCTTACCTTTTCATCTCTGACCTTCTCTCCCATCTCTGTTCTTGCTTAAAGTTGTTATGTCTCAAACACTTCCTATTTTAAAAATTTATGAGTGTCGCAAGTAGGTTTACATTAACAGGGGTGACACAGTGGCACAGTGGTTAGCATTGCAGCTTCACAGTACCAGGGACCTGAGCTTGATTCTCAGTTTGGGTCACTGTCTGTGTGGAGATGTATGTTCTCCGCATCTGCATGAGTTTCCTTCGGGTGTTCCAATTTCCTCCCACAATCCAAGTGTATTCAAATTACATGCATCAGCATACTAAATTTTCTCTCAGTGTACTGTGTGGCACAACTAAGAGATTTTCGCAATAACTTCATTGCAGTGTGAATTTAAGCCATCCGTGACTAATAAAGTTTAACCTTACACATTATAACAGTAACCACATACCTGTGCTTCCCGAGCATTTGCCCAGTGTGGCCCGTTTTAATGCTGCAGATTTCTACGTAACCTCAATCTCAGCTGCTGAGCAGGTGGGGGAATTGTTTGAGCTCTTCAGTAGGTTGTGGAACCTGTTTAACTCCAGTAGGGATCACAAACTACCATTTGGGAAGCGCAGTTATTGCTTCAGGTTCATAATCTTTTATCATAACTAGTATTTATACAGTACACTTCGCACACTTTGGAATATGTGATGCTTACAAAAGGTGCTGTACAAATGCCAGTTCTGACAAAGGATTATCAATCTGAAACAATGGCGTCTCTCTCCACGGGTGCTGTTTGGTCTACTCAGTATTTCCATTACTTTTTCTTTTCATCTTATTTTTCATTGTTTGCTGGGTATCTCTGCCAAAAAGTTCTTGTCCAGCATGTTAATTTTTACAGTCATTACAACATGAACAGATCTATAAAAGCTGAAGCATTGAGAGTTCTATGCAGTCATGGCAAAGCACGTGGCCTTTTAGTAACATTAAATATTGCACAGTTTCAGGCATATAGTATTAATTATCACTGCAGGAATGACGTACCTTCTGAGTTCTCTAGAATTATGTCACACAATATGAAAACTCATTTCTTAACAAAAATAATTATAATAAAGATGCACGGTATAACTGGTGGATATATCAGTTTTTTTTAGATTAAGAGCAACACAGCACGGGAAACAGGCCCTTCGGCCCAACGAGCCCGCGCCGCCGTCATAACTATATAGTAGCAAATCCATTATCCTATTATATTATTCCTATATAATAATATATATTATTCCTAATATGGAAAACTCTCACTATAGGGACAATTTGTTTCCCAATCAGCCTAAGAGCGAATTTTTGGGTTGTGGGAGGAAACCGGAGTGCCCGGAGAAAACCCACGCAACCACGGGGAGAACGCGCAAACTCCCGCAGACACCGGCCCAATTCCAAGTGTCTGCACAGCCACATCGATAGTCTCTGAGCTGTCATGGTGCCCTTCAGATGGTCCACATAAAGCACTCATTTACGACACGAGGTACCAGGCAACCCATGAATCAACATCCAAGAGCTGTACCCGCACCACCTGCCGAATGCATGCTCAATGTTGGTCAAGTATGGACCGAATTACCTGTGGAAAAAGCCGTAGTTAAACAGTCCTACTATATCCCTCTATCAGCATACCGCTCATGTGGCTGTCCAAGAGACCCTTAAACAGCCCCAGCATGCCTGCTCCCACCACCTTACTCGGCAGTGCATTCCACACC
The DNA here is from genome assembly GCA_024679065.1 of Sphyrna mokarran. NCBI lineage: Eukaryota > Metazoa > Chordata > Chondrichthyes > Carcharhiniformes > Carcharhinidae > Sphyrna > Sphyrna mokarran. Next base: position 16,698,245 of record JAGIQG010000011.1, read on the forward strand.
CCCACTACCCTTTGTGTGAAAAACTGCCCTCTAATATTCGTCTTATACATAGCCCCCCTCACCCTATGGCCATGACCCCTCGTCCTATCCATTTCTAAAGGTGGAAAAAGTTTACCTCCATTTACTCTATCTATACCCCTTATAATCTTATACACCTCTATGAGATCCCCTCTAAGCCGACGTCTTTCAAGGGAAAACAACCCCAGTCTATTTAATCGTTCCTCATAAGACAGTCCTTCCATACCAGGCAGCATCCTGGTAAACCTCCTCTGCACTCTCTCCAAGGACTCCACATCCTTCCGATAGTACAGCGACCAGAACTGGACGCAGTATTCCAAGTGAGGCCTAACCAACGTTCTATACAACTGCAACATCAAACTCCTACTCTTGTATTCTATACCCTTTTCTATGAAAGCTAACATACTATACGCCTTCTTTATCACCTTCTCCACCTGTGAGGACACCTTCAGAGACTTGTGAACCTGCACCCCCAAGTCTCTCTGCGTCTCTATGCTCCGTATAGTTTTACCTTTTATCCTATAACTCTCTTCTACATTTTTCCGGCCAAAATGCATCACCTCGCATTTATCCGGATTAAATTCCATTTGCCATCTATCTGCCCAGTCTACCAACCTGTCTATGTCCTGTTGTATTGCCTGACACTGCTCTTCTGTACCCGCCAATCCAAGCATCTTATGTAATGAGTTGTGAACAGATTCAGGTCAACCAAATCAGCAATGACCAATTATAATGGTGACCGAAGAGGATTTTTTTTTTTAGAAAGAGTATGTTTGAGTAATCTACTTTGAGCTCTTGAAATGGCCACAGAAGGAATGTTTGGGAGAGTGATGCTGGATTGAATACTGCTTCATGACAAGTTAAAACAGTACGTTTGAAGGCTGATGTCTAGTTCTTCCTTTCAGGAGGCTAATTTGGAAAAGACAGTCTTTTGGAAACACCTCACATGAGGAAAATGTGAACCCGTAAAAATCAGAGTGACAAGCTTGTCCTACATTACAACAGTTGCAACGTTTCAAAAGTACTCTGAGGGATATGAAAGGTGGTGGTTGTGGAAGGCTCAACATAAAATGCTAATTCTTTCTTTCTGCGAAAACGTATGCCAGCCACCGTAAAATTTCCCCCTCATATTTCATAAACTCACCCATTGAGAGAAGCTCCGAGATTCAAATGCGGCCAGTTGCCTTCTATACCTCAGAATTCTATAATCCTTGCAATACAGTAGACGTGGGCCTCAATATTAACACCGATGACAGATGAGGAGAAAGTCTGCGAAAAGGGTTTGAAGACTGAAACATGGAAAATCTCATTCCCAACACAATGCATACATGCCTGATTACAACGTGCTGTGCGAGTGACTCACCTTGGTGAAGCAGGACACTTCAGTAATCAGGCTTCCACAGCACAATTGGGATTGAAACTTAAATGAGTGACAGGCAAGTCTCCCAGGGCCTGAACACCTGGTAGCCATTCTCCCAGTTTTATAATATACTCCCCTGATCCAACTGCCAGGGACTCTCCCCGAGGGACTTTATCCAGCTGTGGTCTCCTCACGTAGCTTCACCCACATGACTGTCAATTAAGAAATGCAAGTTACAAAACCAAGAGGTCCAGCTTTTCAACAGCTCAAAGTACATTAACTCAAACGTACTCAAAAAAAATCCTTTTCAGTCATTGTTATAATTGGTCATCGTTATTCGAAGACAATAACCGCTTAGATTCACCTAAATCTGTTCACAACTCATTGTGTAAGAACTGATATTTCCACCAGATGTATTGTGCATCTCTATTATAATTTTTGTTAAGAAATGGATTTTCATTTTGTGAGACACGATTTTATGGAACTCTGAAGTTACATCATTCCTGCAGTGATAATTAGTACTATCTGGTTGAAACCGTGCAGTACTTACTCTTATGCAGGAGGCCATTTAGGACTGAGATGTGCAGAAATTCAGTAGGATCTTTAGAGTCACCAGCTCTTTGTCCTCTTTCACTGGTGCCTCCTCATAAATACTGACTCATGATGCTTGTGGGAGATTTTATCATCTCTAGCTGTGTCGAGACCTTAAACCATGATTTTCAACCTTCAATATGCCACGGCACATCTCCATACTATAAAAGAAATTGAGAAACACCTATTTTCTCTTTATCCCTTAGCGGGAACTTTGTTTTTAACTTCTTGCTGTCCTCTTGCTTTTTTTTAAATTTCTCCCCATCACTCTCTCTTCTCCAAGGGCTTTTGCACTGAGTTTTGGCTTTTTCCTGCAGGCACATGGGGCCTGTGTCTTCAGCTCTAAGTCCTGTTGGTCACGCATACGAGCCGAATCAGCATAAAAAATCTAAAGCATTCCACTGTGGCTCTTTCTCAGCAGGAGGCCCAAGATTCACTAAGTCTTGGAGATGCCAACCACACAGCCGAAGATGAAGGTTAGTGTTAGTGTAATTACATGAATTTAGAATTGTTTTTCACCATGCACTTGGAGAGGTCATCATGCATAACGTTGGAAACAAGTCCTCTCATTATCAATACAACTCAGGGTTAGAGAGAAGCAGGCCAGGATCAGAAAGCACAAGCAGGGAACGTTTGTAAGAACACTGGTCACAGGTACATCAATCAAGCCATATTCTGAGCTGACTTGTGCAGTGAGAGAATGGGACCATGACTACAGGCTTGTACAATTTTTTCCAATACTCGTCACAGAAATTTTTTAAACTATTAGATTTCTTCTCAGGACAGACAGAATAACCAATATTGGGTCATGGCAAATTCTCAAACTTATCACCCTGACTGCTGAAACTACATCAGTGTACGTATTTCAAGTGAAGCCTAAAGATTCATTACAGAACTGCATGTTGCTTTTTCATTTTGCAGTGTTTGTATTAATTTAGTGTAGATTAAAATAATACAGTAGCTTTAATCACATGATGCGCTCTACCCAGGCTATAACATGCCCATGTCAAAACTGATGCTGTAAGACAGTTACAGTTTTAATCAATGAAAGAAAAGAATAAACTGTAATTTTATGACAGAGGTAGAACATTGTTATTCCATACCTGCTGTTCTATTCATGTAGGAATTCAAAATAAGGTTAGACAGTCCAACAGGGTGGAATTAATTATCCAGTGAGATATTTTTCCGTATATCACAATATAAGAATGCTACTAAATACTTAATAACATCCAATGTCAAAATATTTCAATGTCACAGAATAAGTACAAAAATATTATAAGGAAGTTGGGATATTCTCTTTTTGGCAAATAGCATCATTCAGAGTCGTTCCAAAATTAAAAAAGAATTGCCATAGAGGGACTATAGCAAAAATTCCCTGATTCTTGGAATGGCTGGATCATCACATAAGGAGAGATTGAGTCAACTGGACCGGTATCCACCAGAATTTAGAAGAATGAAAAAGGAGCTAATGGAAACATATTAAATTCTTTACAGGGCTGGACAGAATGGATGCATGAATGTTGCTTTCCCTGGCTAGGGGTCTAGAACAAGAGGTCCCCGTCTCAGGAAATGGGATACACCATTTAGGATTGAGATGTGAGAAATTTCTTCACTCAGAGGGTGATGAATCTGTGGAATTCTCCAGTAGAAAAGGATGTGGGAGCCACATAACTCAGTATGTTCAAGAAGGAAATAAAATATATTTCTAGACTAAGGGCGTCAGGGGTATGGAGAGAGTGTTGAGATAGAGGATCATGTTGTGTCGCACAACAGGCTTAAAGGGCCAAATGGCCGACTCCGATTTTGTTTCCATCATATATTCGAGTTTTACAACCTTAATATTACATTCAGATGCCCTATTTTTAGACCTTGTGAAGAAAATGCCTGCCTGAAAACTTAATTGAATGAAATTTGTTTGCTGATTTTAGTGCAATGTTTTTAGTAGTAGAAAGGTTGGCTGCAGAACTTTAATCAAATTTCTTATATTTACCAAATGCAATCTTCGAAAAATAGACGACTGTAGGCAAATCTAAGCAAACGCAGTGGGTCAGTGTGTACATGAAAACACAAGGAACAAGCTATCTGAAATGCATTAACAATCTTTGTGCCACCCCCCATCACACAAGGTGATCTCTTTAACGTAATCGACTCCACTTACCCTTGATTATGCCCTAAAGCAGAAATACTGAAATACTTTATTGAAGTATCGAAACAGGAAATTCACATATATACACAAGCTTGATATGAGCAAAATTATTTAAACCAATATAACTTAATACTTCTGCTGTTACTCCTGTGTTGTTTTAAAAAAAAGAGTGAAATTATTCAAGATGAACAATAATCAATTACGCTGTGACTGTGCTAGAAGCTGGCTATATTCATCTCAACAGCGAATGATGGTTTTGAACATGAGCCAGCATAGACTCCACTGAACTTCTTGTTCTGTACGCCGGTTATCAGCAAAAATTCTGTCACTGCCTCACACCATCATGGCTCATTAAATCTACATTTGGGTCAGAGCAAAAACAAATTAGAATGCAATCAGACTGTAAAACTAAAAGTGCATGATGGTACTGAGGGCAAAATGTTTTCAAGATAGCATGTCTGGCAAAGTTACAAATATTTGTCCAGAATAGGAAAAGAACACACAATGGTAAACACTATAGGCCATATACAGCACGTTAGTGCTGGAAACTGGAATAGCTCAGGAACAAGTGAAGTGATACACGCTGTAATGTTCCATCAAATATTCCCAGATTACAGAACCACATGGATTAGATCTAACTCTTCCGACTCAGTCATGAGGAAATAAAAATTAGTCTTTAAGAGAACCTCAGATCCATTAAAAATGCAAAGTTTCTTTGATTTCAAACCACCCTTGTGCAGGGATTATTTTGTGGTGAGCACTGAACCTCGCTGAGCTTCTGAGCAGTATCTTCCCAAATCTGGTATCAGCAAATTTAAACAGCAATGTTCCCAGCATTGATTGCTGGTGCATCCTACTTGTGACTTGCTTAGCTTCAACTCCTCTAACAAGTATACTTTATTTTCTAACCACTGAAACAATTTCAGTATATACCCAGGACTTGATAACTCTGCAGTTTAACCGCTAACTTTGCGCTGAAAATTGAACCAAAATCCTTCTGAGAAATCAAGATACACTACACTAAGGACTTCCAAATGCATTTGACCTGGTACTTCCTCAAATAAATCAGGAGCTGCGAGAGGTAGGATTTTCCTTTTCTAAAAGTGATTTTGGCTGCAGTGTATATGATTGTCCTTAAATGCGATCCTGATATTTAATTGCACACCAAATTAACATCTCTCGTAAAAGAAAACGTCTTATTTGTCATAATTTTTATGGGTACCACAAATTCATTCTGCAGGTGAGACCTGTAGGTAGTACCCTCTTCATAACAATCACCTATGTCTCACTAAACTCCTGAACACTGCTCTGGGATGAATATTCTCAATCATACTGTTTGGACACAGTAAGAAGGTGAGTGATGAAGAAGGAGCAGTGCTCCAAAAGCTTGTGATTCCAAATAAACCTGTTGGACTTTAACCTAGTGTTGTGAGACTTCTTACTGTGTTTACCCCAGTCCAACGCCAGCATCTCCACATCATGGCTATTCTTTAGAGTCTCACTTGTATCCACAAAAAAGTCAGCGACACATTTTCAAAGAGTTTTGTTGCTCAAAGTAACACAACGCAATTATGTTGAGACGAGTATGTTCAAGATGTTTGAGATTTTTGAAGCTTCTAATGGCAGATACAAGGAAAGAGGATTTCTTTTTGCACAACGCTGCGCAGGTTTTTTTTAGGCAGATGTTCATTTGTTACAATGAAGCATGCAATCCCTGTACTACAGTAGGAGACCATTCAGCCCGTTGAGTCTGCATCGACCACAATCCCTCCCAGGCCCATTCCCCCAACCCCATACATTTATCCTAGCTTGGCCCTTCACACTAAGGAGCACTTCAGCATGGCCAATCCACCTAATCTGCACATCTCTGCAGCGTGCAAGAAAATCAGAGGAAACTCATGCAGACTCAGGAAGAACATGCAAACTCCACAGAGATGGTGACCAAAGGGGGAAACGAACCCAGGTGCCTGGCGCTGAGGCAACCACTATGCAACCCATAATAATTAGTCCTCAGCATCTGAAAACACCACCTAAATAAGAGCCTTAAATAATTATGACATAACTTCCAGAGAAAGACTTCAGCTTGGATAGCTGCTGCTGCCAATAGCTAATTCTACCACATCTGCTATCATGGTGTGTCACACTCATCTGTCTTATGCCATCCTCATACATTCACTATAGTTTGTCTGTGACGCACATCATCCAAGTAAGGCTAAGTCGACCACTCTCTCTCTCTACTTCTTTCCACTTTTATCACCTGGAAAAAATCTCTAACTTTTCTGCTCTGATCAAATGGCTGATACATCTGCATTTTATTTTCCTGATGTTGCATTTTAGAGTTCTCTTTTGCTCTTGCAATTTGAAGCACCTCTTCATTGGTCTGATGGTCTATTTATGGAATTTTTAAGCATACAACTTAGCATCCACATTTCAATGGTCTCTATTTCTTAGTTCACACAGCAAAGTGGTAGAATTCAGTATCTTCTGAGATTTTTCCTTATTAGGAGCTTACGTGTTCTTGTTATCACATTCTTGAACTTCACAGAATTACCTTATCTCCTTCTAATCCTAGCACTGTACCTACCATCTTCAGTTAGCATTTGTCCAAAATATACATATTTATCTATTCATTTCAATGTTTCATCCATGTCCATCTTCACTTCCAACGTACTCCTCATTTTGGTGACAATACTTAATCCATACTCTAAATCTCTAGGTTTTGTGAGATCTATGATATTTTGTAGCACTTTTAAGTTCAGTTTGAACAGAATTCACCTTCCTTGCATTTGGCTAGCCTGTTTAAATCATAGAATCCCTACAGTGCAGGAGGCAGCCATTCAGCCCATCAAGCCTGCACCGACAGCAATCCCACCCAAAGCCCTATCTCCGTAACCCTATGTACTAACCTTACCAATCCCCTGACAATAATGGGCAATTTAGCATGACCAATCCACCTAACCTGCAAGTCTTTGGACTGTGGGAGGAAACCACAGCACCCAAAGGAAATGCATGCAGACAGGGGAGAACGTGCAAACTCCACAGAGTCAACCCAGGGCCAGAATCGAACCCAGGTCTCTGGTGCTGAGAGGCAGTGGTGCTAACAACTGTACCACTGTACTGCCCCCAATGTTTTGCGTTTCAGGATGGTACTGAATTGTCACTGTAGAGAATACTGCAGGTAAGATTTCTTTAAAAAAAAAATCAAATAACACATCTTGAGTTACTGTTTCTCAGAAATACTATCATTGCATTCATATTTACAGTGGTAATGTACTTCAAATCCCACCAAAAAGAGCACAAAATGGAATTTTTAAAAAATCAATTTCACGAACTAAAGGTGATCTGACCCAAGTTAGTTATCTTATACTTCATACATCACTCCAACATACCTCATTCTTGATGACAAATATCAATGCCTGAAGGCTTGAAACTGGACTGCTTGGTGCAGCAATCAATGTAAATAGTCTTTCACATCTTCAGTTGCAGAAACTTGTTACTTAGAACCTCATTTGTTACCTTAACCACATTCCTTTGCGTTGCTTTATTTGTCTTCCACCATTGGTTATTCTGAAGTCTGATTTCTGAAGGTCTGACAGCCTTATCAAATATTTTTTTGCCCTTTAATGAAGTGCCCAAGGCAATGCGCCAATTCATGTGGAAATTTGCTGGAAATACATGGCTGTGTATGTGGAGGGCAGCAACCGCCTCTGGCAGAGATAAATCACTTACACCAGAATGTGATTAATAGCAGGCTGCTCCTCAAGAACACAAACAATCCAATGACATGCACAGATGTAGGTTGCCAAATTCATTAAGTCCGCACATTTACAAAGCCTTTTCTTTCTCTACTAACATTTATTGTCATTTGGAAAAGAAAGTTTGTAATTGGCTTTTTTTTTTTTACACAATTCCCATTTTTGAATTATTAAGACTACAAGTAAATGACGCGTTTTCAGAAGCCTGTGACTGGGCGATTAGACGACACATTTCAGCACAAAAAACATTTATAGGCTATACAGAACTGTTAACCTAAGTGAGGGTCATTCCAAAAAGCTAACTGCAGCATGAGGTTAGGGAAGAGTAGAGAGTAGTGGGGGCTGCTGAAGGAGAAAAGGAGAGGAAAAAGGAATCAAACAAATGACAATTAGCAATAGAGTGCTAAACTCAGTGGATTTTAGATTGGATTTAACACAATTTCAAATGTTCCTGGTGGGGATTTTATTAATTTCCCTTAGAATACCACACGGTGAATGGTTTATGGTGAACTTTCAGAGCTTCAGCTTTGCAACAGTTGAAGTCCATTGTGTACATTTGAACCATTTATATTATTTATAAATCTTCAGCTAAAGCCCAAAATCATCATCAAAATATTCGTGTGATGAGATGACCATCATTTTTGAGTTTTCACAAAAAGTTCTCCATTCTCACAAATGATTATGACTGTGGCAATGAAGCACTAAAGGAACATGAGCAGCTTAGGCTTTGAAAAGTCATGTGAAAAGCATGGTGCACAAGGTGCACATAGGTAAATAAATGTTATATAGTGCAGGAGGAGGCCAATCGGCCCATTAAGTCTGCACCAACTCTCCAACAGGGCAACTTACGCTGTCCACATCCTACCCCTACCCCCATAATCACACATTTTTATCATGCTAAAGCCCCTAACCTCCACATCCTATGACACTAAGGGACAATATAGCATGGCCAATCAACTTAACCTGTACATCATAGAATCATAGAACTGCAAAGTGCAGAAAGAGGCTCTTCGGCCCATTGAGTCAGCATCAACCACAATCCCATCCAGGCCCTTTCCCCATATCCTTGTATATTTCACCCACTAATTCCTCTAACCTACACATCTCAGGATACTAAGGGGCAATTTTAGCATGGCTTATCAACCTAACCCACACATCCTTGGAAGGAAACTAGAGCACCTGGAGGAAACCCACGCAGACATGAGCAGAATGTGCAAACTCCACACAGGACCTGAACCTGGAATTGAATCCAGTGCCCCTGGAGCTGTGAAGCAGCGGTGCTAACCACTGTGCTACCGTGCCACCTTCAATCTTTGGACTAAGGAAGGAAACCAGGATATCTAAAGAAAACCCAGGCAGAGACTGGGAGAATTTCACCCAAGGACTGAAATGAACTCAGGTCCCTGACACTGAGGTCTAACAAAATGCCAATCTGCCAGGAAAAACATCTTATGAAAATGAAGGAAACCTCAAGTGGGAGGACGCTGACTGCATCCTTCAGTTACATGCTGATCTCCACTACATGCTGGACTTTCGTCCAACATTTCAAATTTGTAAACAGACTTTGCCTCTTCAGAATTGAAACATAAACCACTTGGCATCAACACATCAGCACGTCATGGCATTAACAATTAATTACCCATCATGACTGCGTTCCATCCAAAACTGCATAAATGTCTTATCAGTTTCTCCTGTCAACTCAAAAGAATGTCAAAAAATCAACTTAAACTTATTTTAAATGCACTTGTTAAACAGAAATAGACAGCAAAACATTTGACTATTCAAGGTTTCACTGATATAATAAAGTGTTAACAAACAAGAGAGCTCCAAATCTTTGTAATGAGTGACAGACACCAACAACCCTTACTTAGCTGCCACTGGAAAAGAAAGTCAAAAACATAACGGTACTCTTTAGGGAAACCCAACACCTTTGACAATTTTCTGGAATGCAAAAGAAAAAGTAGGTTTCCTATGAAGGTCAAATCTATTCTTCAGAATGGTCAGCCTGTTAAAATTATTGCAGGTAGGTTTTAATCTCAAGACAGTTGCCTTTTTTTTTTAAAAAAAGTCTCCAGTTCAAGCTTGCACATATTAATATTATCAAGAAATAAGTCATCGCTTGCCACAGATAAGTTTTTAAGTGCTCTGACGAAGGGTCATCTAGACTCAAAACATTGGCACCATTCTCTCCCCACAGATGGCGTCAGACCTGCTGAATTTTTCTGTTTCAGATTCCAGCATCCGCAGTATTTTGCGTAAAAGTTTTTAAGTTTATGTTATTCATTATTGTCACAAGTAGGCTTTCATTAACACTGCAGTAAAGTTACTATGCAAGTCCCCCAGTTGCCACACTCTAATGCCTGTTTGGTACACTGACGGAGAACTTAGCACGGCCAATACATCTAAGCAGCACGTCTTTTGGACTGTGGGAGGAAACTTTAAGCAGACATGGGGAGAATGTGCAAACTCTGCAAAGACACTGACCCAAGCCAGGGAATCGAACCTGGGTTCCCTGCTGCTAGGCTTACATTAACGCTGCCACGAAGTTACTATGAAGATCACCTCAATGCAACAGGTGTAATGTAGGAAGTTTCATCACTTGATGAGAGTTGGCGAAAAAGAACCAGTGCATCCTAGCACCGCCACCCCCCCCAGTGCCCCCTTCCGTCCGCTATAATTACAGATCTCTAAATTCATTGGCTTTCTTCCTCATCCCCTAACACCAAAAGAACTACATATCAGCCTCAGCAAGTGTAAAATTTCAATTCACACTGTAATCTGTAATATTAAAAATATACTCCAAAATATTTTGATAAATGGAAGTGGAAGTTTTGCTTCCACTATTGCTATTGTGATACTGTTCATATCACTGAGACCACAAAAAAATTCACGTCTTCAAGCTTCACATTGGCTTTTTCCATCAATTTGCAGCCTAGTCAGAAAGAGACCAATGGTTTTGCAGCTCCAGAAATGTGTCTGGGCAAAACGCAGGTTTTTTTTTGATCGCTCCAGGGAATATTGCCTGATTAATCGATAAAGTCATTCTAAAGAAACAACAAAGATATCTGAAGACTAGCAGAATTACAGAGACCTCATGAGTTTATTGGAACCAACATTCCAAATTTCCACTCCAGTTAACTCAAAAATCACATTGTATTAAGCCAGTGAAGAATCCCTACAGTGCAGGAAAGAAGCCATTCAGCCAACCAGTTCTGCACCAGCTCTTCGACATCTTTCCCAGGCCTACCACTTGCCCATTCCCTTAGCCTCACTCATTTAACCTGCTAATTCTCCTCATATGCACATGTAGGGACACAAAGGAGCTCAATTAGCATGGCCAAGCCACCCACGTTTTGGGACTGTGGGAGGAAACCAGAGTACTGGAGGAAATCCATGCATATATGGGGAAAACGTGCAAACTCCACACAAACGGTCACCCAAGGCTGGAATTGCACCCAAGTCTCTGGCGTTGTGAGGCAGCAGTGTTAACCACTGCATCAGCATGCAGCCCAACTAGTTTGGCAGCCAGTCCACTGTTAACAGCTGTCAATTTTACACAGGTTTTAAGTTGGGTTGCTAAAATATTTTTGGAATTTAATTTCACTTTCAGCATCCCCTTTTTTCTGTGGTGTGGCCAAACAGCAAAATCAAAGCACTGAAGCATTATAATTCACCCCCCAGCTTCAAATGCATAAACAGTAGCTCCAATTACAAAGTCAGCTACTGTGTTCAGAAATCATTAATATTTTTCCTCCAAAAAGACTACTGTAAATGTTGTACAGAGAAATAATTTTGCATTCATTCAATGGCAAATTTTACTGTGAACAATTAATTCCTTTGCTCAGAAGTACAATATCACCCATCATTTATCGCTGATGAATTACTTCAGGCTAAGCCCAACTGCTATAAGGGATGGGAACTTTATTTGCTGACTGCAGGGAACATGAACAACATTTTATAGTGAAGGCTTGAGGCAGCATTTGGAGTGATGGCCTAGGTGCCAATGATTGCAGTACTCAGCAGGTTTAAAGCTATAGTCTGGCACTTTTGTTTGGCCATTCACTTCTGAGTGTGAATATATCCAACTGAAAGGATACGACTTCAAGGACAGGCAATGTGACTTGACAGCTGGTGGGGCCTGACCATCAATTGCTCATGTGGTGGCATCAATTTCTTTGCTTGAACACTAAAACGCTCCCAGCATCTTTCTATGCGACCGTCTTCTGAACCGACTATACAAATACGGTTACAAATGCACAACGTGTGCAAGCCTGCTGTGTGTTGAACTTAACTTGGTAATAACACCTTCCTGTCGGTCACTGCCAGTGTTGTCCCAAGTTTTTGTAAAATAAAATTCAAAAAAAATTATAGAAAGGATGAATTCAAGACATTTTGGAATGATATTACCAGGTAAGTCAGAGAACTAGCTACTGTCTGGTCAGAGAGTGGGGATTCTATAATGGCCAAAAGCTGCAAATTGGAAATGTCAAAAGATGGTCCTTAATTTGAGAAATAATTCTCTTTAAAAGGTAGCAGCCTACATATCAGTACTGAAACCCAAATTCTTCTCCTCTTAACTCCAATATGGTGACTTGGGTCTTTGAGCGTGTTATCACCTTCCTCCCCTCAACGCCTTTCTCTCATACACTGTAACCATATTTGTACAACAGTGTTACCTCCCAGAATAAGAGTTTATTTATTAGTGTCACAAGTGGGCTTACATTAACACTGAAATGAAGTTACTGTGAAAATCCCCAACTTGCCACACTCCAGTGCCTATTCGGGTACACTGAGGGAGAGTTCAGCCTGGCCAATCCACCTCACCAGCATGTCTTCCGGATTCCAAATTTACACCTATCATTGGGCAACCTTGCGCCTTAACCTGAAACCTTCTTGGAAGCCTGCCGAGATGGCAAAGCACATATTATTTAAACAAATGCCATTTCCAACTTGTCAAATAGGAATGAAGTTTATTTCTGATTTTCATTCTTCCAGTTTTCTTGGAGCTCTCTTTTTTCTCAGGCAGAGATGTGGCCTCCGTTCCGACAGCTTTAAGTGCCTCATGAAAAAAGATGGACAACTGGATTCTCCAGTTGGTCCTTCATATCCAAAAGGAAAACTCTCTCTCACATACTTCTGCAGCTGCACTTAGTGAGAAGCTGATAGCCAGAATTGAGTTTTCCTATCTGAAGATTACGAATACCAAAATCTATGGAAACCTACTGAATTGTAAAATGTCCGATCTAAGATTGTCCAGATTAAATTAGATCACAGATCATACTTGGGACTTTTTTGTGTTGTATGAATCATGGTCATACCACACAGTGTACTTACCAATGAATGTCATTTTTTAAGAAACTATTTTTCCTCCCTAGTTTTTCTTATTCAATCTTTACATGCTTTAGTCATGCATAGACGACAAGTGGAATGGAAATGTTCATTTTGTAAACTGTAAGAAATGTGGCAGATGATCTGAAAGTCCCCCAGTCCTTATTAGCTGGACTGGAGATGCAGCAGATAATATTTTTGTGCATTAGTTTAAGAATGTTTGTCACCGAGCACTGTAAAAAAAAACTGCTGCATTTACAACCAGCTGTCACTTAAAAAAATGATCCTTCCTGAAAGGTAGACTCAAGATGGAGAATAAAAACTTCAAAAAAAGCGCAAGATAGAATGGAAGAGGGTGCCTTAAGCATTTGCCACATTTAAATTTCTAAATACAGGCCATGAGAATGACATGTGTGCATTATTAATTTACATGCCTTGCTGCAGAGCAGATCAATGCATTCTTAAGATGTTCCCTGCTTTTCATCATTAACATATGTCAAGGACTAAAATCTGTCCACTGAAGCTCATTGCTTGAAATAATCTTAGCATTTACTTGTTTCTTGAATATATCCAATGTTATTGTAATTACTCCAAAAGTATTCACGACTGTCAAAAGATATTGCACGTCGGTCTTGAATTTCTTTCATGAATTTAACAGAACTTAAGCTCTTAAAGGCTTGCATCCTCTCCCAGGTTATCGCCTTCATTGTTGCCACAGCTTGCCAGTGCACTGATGTGAAGGTCCCGGACTCATTTTAAAATTCTTTCAACAGGTCTGTGATAGCAGTTTTGTCTGACATTCTCCTGTCGAACATTTCCAGGCACTTTGACACTGAATGATTACTCACTCCTCTGCTGGAGTCCACAGTCACTGCACATACGTTCCCAGATGCTCTCATAAAACCATTTGTCTTTCACCACTCATACACCTTCAGAAACATCCCTAAAAAGCCTCCGCCATGACTCTACCTTTGGCTCTCCCCTTCAGGGTGTTCCCTTCTCTCAATCAATGCACAAACCCTAAAAAGCAGCATTGAGGAATGAGTTGAAAACTCAAACTGTCCTCTTACGTAACAGAATAGCCTACTGCTTTCTAAAGTGAAGAAAAATATTCACCCCTCCCCGGCCCATCCTGCAAAATCAGAATTGAGTAAATCAAAGAATATTGAGAACAAATCAAGCCTTAACACAGCACAAATTGTGAATAATTTTTGCAGCACATACCTTCAGCCATGCACTTGTTTCGGCTGCCTAAAGAAAATGTTGAGAAAAGAACAGTTAGTTTTCAATATCCAGGCAGCACAAACAACAGAACACTACTTCTTTTGTCGCTGACAACCTATGCAGTACAACGTTTTTCTTCAAATGATCATTTTACAGAATCATAGAAACCTATAGCACAGAGGGTGGCCATTCAGCCCAACATGCCTGTACTGTTTCTTTAAACGGCAGTCATGCTCAGTCCTAGCCTCCACATTTTGTTCATAACCCTGCAATTGCCTCACTTGAAGTATCTCTCAAACTCCCTTTTAGATTTATTCATGGAAACAACTTGACCGCCTTATCAGATGGAACTTTTCAGATCCTAACCGTTCTTTGAAAAGTTAAATTCTCATCTCCCCTCCAGATTTTACACCAATGATTTTAACACTATAACAGTTTTTTCCCTGTTGACTCTAAATGAGGAAACCCCTCATTTCTGGTAACAGCAAGCTAAACCACCTCCTCCCTGTTTTTTTAAAAAATTCTAAACTGTCCTTCACAGAAATGCCTACAATGAGGCCTAACCAGTGATTTATGAAGTTCCCAGGGCAGCAGAGTGGTTAGCACTTCTGCCTTACAGCATCAGGGACTTTGGTTCAAATCCGGCCTCAGACTCAGGAGAGTCTGCATGTTCTCCCCGTGTTTGTATGCATTTCCTCTGGGTGCTCTGGTTTCCTTCCACACTTCAAAGATGTGCAGGTTAGGTTGACTGGCCATGATAAACTGCCCCTTAGTGTCAGGGGGATTAGGATAAATATGTGAGGTTATGGGGATAGAGCCTGTTGTTGGTGCAGGCTTGATGGGCTGAAAGGCCTACTTCTGTGCTGCAGGGAGTTCTATGATTTTAACATAATGACTTTCTATTTCTCCATGAAGAATTTAAAGATTGTATCATTACAGCTTTATTCTGATAACTATCGTAATTAAGTGCATTAATTTACATATTAACACATGCAACTTGAAATTTTTTTCCAAAAAAAGGTCAAGTCACAGAAACATTTTTTGGACCCAGAAATAGCCTCAGCCAACATTATCTGGTTTTCAATTCATATCTGAGAAAATGATAGTTCTTCCCTCACAGAATACAGATTTTAATCACGTGTAGTTTATGCAGAGGGAGGTACTAAAATAATTATTATCCAACAAACTGAAACATTCAACTGAAAAATTGAGATCTTTATATTAATAAAGTGTGCAATTTTTATGTACTAAATTCCCACTTTGCATCTTATTTGTTTGTTTCATTTATGACGTGATCATTCATTTTTCAGTTTTCAGCTTTTAAAGGCTAATTGAAAAAAGTTTAATTTACAAAAAAGAACAATAGGTAGCAGATTTCATGATGAGTTGGACGTTATGCTGTTTTGTAATGATATTAAAGTTTATGTCATGCGGGGGATAACATTAGTGCCACTCGTTTGCAGTGATTGAACAAATCTAATTTAGTTTTTATTACGTTGGCATATGGAGATCAAATTCCCCGAGTCAATGATTCATGCAATATTATGAATCATAAAGTGGTACTGTGCAGGAAGCCATTCAGCCCTCTGAACAGGTAGGTGCCCAAAACTCATTCTTTCTCCATCAATTTTTCTCTTCAAGTTAAGCTCTTTGTTTTATATTTTGGGGTGGCATAGTGACCCAGTGGTTAGTACTGCTGCCTCACAGCATCAGGGGCACAGGTTCAATTCCTGGCTTGGATTACTGTCTGCATGGAGTGTGCATATTGAATCTCCATGCCTCCGTGAGTTTCCTCTGGATGCTCCAGTTTCCTCCCACACTTGAAGGATGTGTTGGTTAGGTGGAATGGCCATGTTAAACTGCCCCTTTTTTTAGGGTAACTATATGGGATTATGGGCTGCGATTCTCCCATTGCGACCTGTAACGTTTCTGGCAGTACAAGATGGGAGCCAGCTTTAAACCAGAATTAGTGCACTTGCTGGGAACACATGCGCATCTCCCACAGCCGGTGAACAGTTGCTGGTCAGACTACACTGGAATTTAATTTAAAACTTTTTAAAATGTATTTTAAATCATTATCAAGAACTTTCAGGTCCTGATTGAATCTTCCACCCTGCCAGGAGTACTTCATTCCGGCAGAGTTTGGAGTAGCTCCCCATGTTCGAAGAACTAGCGAGAGACCCTGCTGGAATGAGGTGGCAGAGGGATAACTGGGCGCCCCAGATGGGGTGATGGGCTGTTGCCCCCTGAGCATGGGCAGCCTGGCACTGCACAAGGGTCAAAGTGCCAATGCCCTTGGGACATCTTGGCACTGGACAGGGCCTAAGTGTGATCGGTGGGGGTTCCACTGCCACTCTGCAGACAGGATTGGGGCAGGCTGGGGGATGGTCTGCCAGGATGAGGGGAGTTGGGTGGAGTGGGGGTGCGGGGATGGAGTTGGTCGTCACTGCTGGAAGTGGGTGAGTTGTGCACCGGAGTGCTCTGGGACCGGGGATGTTGTGTAGGAATTGCCCTAACACCCTGGGTTTTTTATGAGATTCACAACTCAGACCTTTGCAGTGCACAGACGACAGAGATTCAGGTGAATAGCTGAGCTGATAAAACTGTCAGGATTTAGAACAGTTTTCTTGCCAATTCAGCACTTTTGGCAGAATCTCTCCCCCGTAGGCTGAATGGCCTCATACTGCACTGGATGATTCTACATTCAGCAATGTGAGAGTGGGGGTGTTCGTGGTGCTAGAGGGTGTTAACTTACCAGTGAGATTTTTTTATTGATAATGCTAACCAAACTATAACTGGGATTGGTGTCAATGTATTGGCAACCCATTAAGCTAATTGCATCGTTAAAGGAAGGTCATATCATTGGCTCAATATAGTATAAATAGACGCAGCTGAAACAGTGGGCATGGGAAAAACCACTCTGGAGTTTGTAAGTCACTACAGAACTGTGTGAAGAATAAGTGTGCTGTAGGTAAAAGACAAGCTGCTGTATCATTCCTCCACCATATTACTGATCCAAACAGGGGTTCTGGAATTTGGCACCCATGGTCCTGTAGTCTTACACCACTACAGAGGAAGAATCTGAGCTCAGCACCGGATGGAGTGCTGGTTCAGCTCACTATGGTAATGGTAATGTCTTGTCAGTAATGAGAGGACGATAAGAGCATTGGCCTGGCATCATTGGTTTAAACGTTTTAAAAGAGATTGCTGAATGCAGTGTTTAGTGATTGGTTTCTGGACATGTGCCTGTCTCAGAACCTGTCTCACATCTGTCACTGCATTATAATTAACATAGGTGAACCCTTCCTTCTGTTTTTAAAGAGCTTTCAAAATTCAGTTCCACTCAAAAGCTCTCTGATTAGGAAGAAAAACACTGTCTCTCGACTTTGATGTGAAAAATGCCTGGCTTGGGCTTGAACATTTAATTAAGAATCTACTCAAATTAATTGTCAACCAAGTTGTACTCAAATCATTTTCAGCATGACAGAAACTGAAATGCTAATGCACCAATACAATTTATTGCTGAGGAAGAAAATGTGTACAAGTTGAAGACAAATGAAAGCTGAAATAGATGCGTAAAGAGTACAGCCTCTGTTTGAGGGAGGTCTCTTACACTCTCAATACCCACCCATACTCCAGGTTTAGAGTCATAGAGTCAGAGGTTTACAGCATGGAAACAAACCCTTCGGCCCAACTTTCCCTTTATTTTAAAATCCTTAAGCTAATCCCAATTGCCTGCATTTGGCCCATATCTCTCCATACCCATCTTACCCATGTAACTACCTAAATGCTTATTAAAAGATAAAATTGTAACCGCCTCTATGACTACCTCTGGAAGCTTGTTCCAGAGACTCTCCACCCTCTTGTGAAAAAACTGCCCCTCTGGACACTTTTGTATCTCTCCCCTCTCACCTTAAACCTATCCCTCAAGTTTTAGGCTCCCCTACCTTTGGAAAAAGATATTGACTATCTACCTTGTCCACGCCCCTCATTATTTTATAGTCCTCTACAAGGTCACCCCTCAGCCTCCTACGCTCCAGAAAAAAACGTCCCAGTCTATTCAGCCTCTCCTTATTACTCAATCCATCAAGTCCCAGTAGCATCCTAATAAGTGTAAGTATAAAACTAATGAACATTTTTGGTTTTATCGTATCACGCTGAACAGCATAAAATGTGCTTTGTTAGAAACTGAAGGAAGTATTAGAGCTTAGGCTAATTAAATGCTTCTGCAGGGTAAACATATCCCTATTTGTTCTATTCAAACTGAAGCGAGATTTCTCCAATTAGAAGAGGAAAAAAAAAATCAGAACAAGTACCAAGCAATTCCTGTCTGTTGGGCATCATTATGGAATGGCATCCAACATTGTTACTTTAAATATTTATTCATGGATGTGAGTATTACTGGTGAGGCCAACATTTGTCAAACATCCCTAATTGCCCTTGAACTGGCTTGGCCATTTCAAAGGACAATTAAGAGTTAACCACATTGCTGTGGATTTGGAGTCATACATAGGCAAGGACAGCAAATTTATCTATGTGTATTTATTCGCGTCATAAGTAAACTTGCTTTAGCACTGCAATAAAGTTGCTATGAAAATCCTCTAAAAGTCACACTCTAGCGCCTGTTCGTGTGCACTGAGGGAGAATCTGGCACAGCCAATGCACCTAACCAGCACGTTTTTCAGACTGTGGAAGGAAACCCATGCAGACATGGGGTGAATGTGCAAAGTCTACACAGACAGTGACCCAAGATAGGAGTTGAACCTCAGTCCCTGGCACTATAAAAGCCACAGTGCTAACCACTGTGCTGCCCTAATAAAGACACTCATAAACTAAATGGGTTTTCATGACAATCAATGATAGTTGTCATGATCGCCATTATCAAAACCAACTTTATATTCCACATTAACTGGATTTAAATCCCACCAGCTGCCATGGTAGGGTTTGAACACACATCCTCAAGAGCATCTGCTGGGTCTGCAGAATACGAGCCCTAATGACTTGACCATTATATCACTTCTCCCCTTGAACCATCATTTCATTGGCAGATTTAAGAAACACAATAAAAAGAATGTGGTGAGACAGGCAAAGTTTACATGT
This sequence comes from Sphyrna mokarran, assembly GCA_024679065.1. Lineage (NCBI taxonomy): Eukaryota > Metazoa > Chordata > Chondrichthyes > Carcharhiniformes > Carcharhinidae > Sphyrna > Sphyrna mokarran. The sequence goes on from JAGIQG010000011.1 coordinate 16,717,767, forward strand.
GCCTTGGACAGATGGGGCCAGTACACTGGGAGTGAACAGCATGACAGAAATGTAAATGTCGCTTTCAAACGTCCTCAGTAACTGGTACCTCATCAACTCTAGGGTAGGAACGTTTAGTTGTCAAACGCATAACCACAGTGTTTGAATTGTCATCCATGATTCCCAAAAGTGTTCCACTGAATGGAAGGGTGAGAGAGCAAATTTGAGAGAAATCTGTTATTTAGAATGCCCTGAATTCTCAGTTCAAGAAAAAAACCCTGCAATTATAAAAGTAACACATCTATAAAACCACACCCAATAGGACACTGTGTTTTACTTAGAGTGTCTGCAATTCTTTAACTATGTTAATAGGTCTAGGCCATGACTGCCTGAGCTAGTGAGCAAGCAAATGCTCTGTGAAATCTCACTCAGCCAGTTTCCAAAATGGAAATGGATCTCAGCAAAATAATCCAGGCAAAATACAAACTGCACTGACCATTATTATGTGACAGGCAGGCAGTCACAATTACTATAGGGATAATTGTGTCAGTTAGTCATCCCAAAATATTATACCTGACAATTCTCAAACGTCAATGTAAACATACACTGAACTTTCAAATTTAGTAAAAATGTTCTTATTATTAGTGTGGTTGGTCCTAAAAATCAACCCAACAATTTTTATTCTAAATACAGAAATGGGGATTTTGAGTGCAATTGATCCAAGTTCACATTTGAAAATGCCACAACAGAAATCTAGGTTTTATGCCTCAAGTTCAAACTATCACTATGCTGAATTAACAACTCAAGACTTACAGGGCAACACAGTGCTGACTCTCACGGACCCAGATTCAATTCCTGCCTTTGGTCACTGTCTGTTTGTGTGGAGTTCGCACATTCTTCCTGTGTCTGTGTGGATTTCCTCCAGTGCTCTGGTTTCCTCACACAGTCCAAAGATGTGCAGGTTAAGTTGATTAGCCATGGTAAGTTGACTCTTAATGTTGGGGGATTGGAGGGGTAAATATGTGGGATTACAGGAATGGAGCCTGAGGGGATTGTGATCAGTGCAGACTCAATGGGCTGAATGACCTTCTTCTGCACAGTAGGGATTCAATGATTCATAAACCTTTTGGAATTATATCAACTTCACTGTGATATTTTTGGCACACTCCAAACTTAACTTAGTCAAAGTCTATATTCATAAATAAAAATTAGTTTTCACAACACCCATGAAGTTTTTTTTGGGACAAGTATGCTTGGTCACTCTGCCTACAGTCTTCTTTTTCGTGACCCAGGGTGCATACCTCAAAAGTGACTATTTTCTCAAGGATATTGAAGCCTCAGTTATCCTCATCTCCTGGGACATGAGGCACCTTCAATAATATGCTTGTGGTCTTTATAATGTTACTTAGAGCTCGTTGTCAGTGGCGTGTAATGGTAGTTTGGAAGACACTATCTCTCTCAATTCGTCTTTTCTCAGCAACATGACTGATAGCTCACTGGATACAAAGGATTTTAAAAAACGTGTTCATGAGATGTGAGCATTACTGGCAAGGCCAACATTTATTCTCTATCTTTAAATGTCCTTGAAGGTGGTGGAGCCACCTTACGGAGCCACTGCAGTCCATGTGATGCACACACATACAATTTCTGTTAGGGAGAAAGTTCCAGGATTTTGATCCAGCGATAGTGAGGGAACAGCAACATCATTCCAAGTTATGATGGTGTGCCACTTGGAGGGAAACAAAGCAGTGGATGGTGTTTCTATGGGCTCCTTACATTACAGATCACAAATCTGAGGGATGCTTTTGAAAGCAAGCATTGTGAGGTACTCTGTATGCCAGTGTTGAGGGGAATGAATGGTAGTGGATGGGGTGCTGATTGAGAAGGCAACATTATCCTGGATGATGTTGAGCTTTTTGAGTGTTGTTGTTGGAGCTGCACTCCTCCAGGCAAGTGGAGGGTTTCCATCACACTCCCGACTTGTGCCTTGTAAATGGTGGATCAGCTTTGAGGACTCAGTATGGAAAGTTATGGGCTGCAAAATTGCTAGCCTCTGACCTCTTATAGCCACAGTGTTCAGATGGCAGTCAGCCAAGTTTCTGGTTGATGGTAACCCTTAGAATATCGATGGTAGGAAATTCAACATCCATAATGACAATAAAATGATGCAGAAAGAATCTAACTGAGATGATAGTACAAAGTATACATCACTTCAGAGGATGGTGTTAACTTCTCAATGGAAAGACAAAAGTGATTAGTGGCAATCGTAGCATGGAAAATCCAAGTTGCTCCTGAGGAATCCCTTGCCATATTTCGAGGTAGCAATGAGATGGTGGAACAGGCTCCAGGCTCAATGTTGAGGGGATAAGATCCTCAACAAAGACTTATGTGATACTGCCAATCATCCCTATTGAGGGATTGCAAATCTTTCAGTTATAAAATTTCAAGCCTTTGAGCAAAATACAAGAAAAACAGCTTAAAAACCTGGGGCTAGAATAACATTTCTTAGGAAAGCTTTGCCTCATCTGATACCATCAGCAATTTCAGCACATTATAAAGCCTGCATCTGCCCAGTGATAGAATATTGTAGTCTTCTGTTGAGCTACAATGAAAATAATTCTTACTAGTAAAGTCCAAAAGCCAGACCTGTGACCTTGGGAAGAATAGCTTATTCCGTGTCAAAATCCACCAGGTAGAGTCCAAACAATATAGTCTCAAGATTAACAAGCAAAGAGATAAACAAAGATTATCTGTAGAGTCCAGACCTCCAAACTTAAGTGGGGATTACAACATTTCAGCATTTTATGTATGAAGATTTTCCTGCTTCTTGAACTCTATAAAATTATTGAAATTTATAAAATTCTCCTCATTAAGTAAACTTTAAATGTTTCACAACTGTAGCATGGAAAATACAACGTGCTCCTTAGGAATCCCTGGCCATGTTTCCAGGTAGCAATGGGACAAAAGCACTTATTTAATGCAAAAAAAAGGGGTGGCTAACGAACATTATAATTTCCCACAACACTGTTAGCAATAAGAAAGTTCTATGGCTTGCACATACAATTAAAAGTAATTTATTTATTTGTCACAAGAAAGACTTACATTAATACTGCAATGAAGTTACTGTGAAATTCTCCTAGTTGCCACAGTGCAGCACCAGTTTGGATCAATGCATCTAACCAACACATCTTTCAGAATGTGGGAGGAAACAGGAGCATTCAGAGGAAACCTACTTAGATATGGGGAGAAAGTGTAGATTCTGCACAGACAGTGACTCAATCTAGGTCTCTGACACTCTGAGGCAGCAGTGCTAACCACTGTGCTACCATGCCACCTCTGATGCACCACAAACTGTTTCCAGAAGGATTAACTTTGGACACCTCAATCGGACTCCTGGAACTACAGGTTTGTTGGAGTTGACCTGCAGCTGCAGACTTCCTACTTATCTTCCAGATCTTCCCACAGGTCAAAGATTTTCAACTACAATCAAAAGGGGGATGAAATTTGAAACCAATTCACAGCAATTGTTGCTGTTGCAAAAGATATCAGCACTGACAGCACTGCTCTCTTCTGCAAAGCCAGTCAAATTAGCATCCCTAACATACCTTTTCTCAATTGAAATGCTGCAGTCACAAAGAACTATGGTAATCAATAAAAAACCCACACCATTAGCCCTGGCTACACTTATCAGTCTGATTTTGGGGTCAGAGAGACAACATTTCCCCTTTTGCTGGTTGCTTTGCCATTTTTCGTTCAGCTCACGTCTAACCTTTGTTGCCCCTCATGGTGCCTTGCCCTTATATCGTGGCTTGTATCTTTTTGTTCCCTGGAGCTTTTCCCATTTTTTCATATTCAGATTAGCTTTCTCTTGTGTAGGGTGGTGGATGGGTGTTAGGGACCAGATTAGAAACTTCAAGGTATAAGATTAACCTAGATTCCAAGTGTATTTGATTATTATTGATTCGTGGGACATGTGCGTCGTGGCTGGCTAGCATTTATTACTGCTGCAACTGCATGCCCTAGCAGTATTGCAGGAAATTGTAATGTTCATTAGCTAGCCCTCTTCTACTTTATTTTGCATTAGCTGAGTGCTTTTGCCCATTGCTACCTGGAAGGGTGGCAAGGGATTCCTCAGGGACAAGTTAGATTTTCCATGCTACAATTGTGGCGAAGCATTGTGGTTGGAGGGCAGTTGAGAGTAAACCACATTGCTGTGGTTCTGGAATCACATGTAGGCCAAACCAGGTAAGGATGGCAGATTTCCTTCCCTAAAGAACATTAGCGAACCAAATGGGTTTTTCCATCAATTGACAATGGTTTCAAACCAAAAACAAACCCACCACACACACCAACAACACAACCAACACACCAAAAAAACAACACAAAAACCACAAAAAAAAACCACAACAACCAACACCACACCACACTGACACTCAGTAGGTTCTTAATTCCAGATATTTTATATTGAATTCAAATTCCACCATCTGCCGTGGCAGAATTTAAATCCTGATGCCCTCAAACATTAGCCGAGTTTCTGGGTTAATAGTCTACCACTAAGGTGTCACCTCACCTAATGGCATTACATTGAGCAGAAAGTGTTTCGCTCCAGGTATAATTGAAGTGGTCCAGCAGGAACCTTTTATTAAAGCAAACTTCATTTAAGAACACTGTTAGAATATAATAATAATTAGCATAACTTTTACCAATTAAAATACTTAAACATAAAGTATACTTCTTAACAGCTATCCTTCACTATAGTTCCAATGTAAGCAGTACCTTCATAGATATAAATCCTTCAAATTAGTGCAATATAGACATACTTATGTGGGTGCTACATTTCCAGCCTTTTAACTCATACAAAAAGACACCTGGCTTCTGAATCCCAGTAAAGTTTTACAACACCAATTTTAAATCCAACCAATTTGATCGTAAATTCGCGAGCTTTCGACTCTATAGCCTTCGTCAGGCATTTGCCTGACGAAGGCTATAGAGTAGAAAGCTCGCGAATTTACTATCAAATAAATTGGTTGGATTTAAAATTGGTGTTGTAAAACTTTACTGAGTTTACCCCAGTCCAACACCGGCATCTCTTCATTCTGAATCTCATACAGCAATTTCCAGAGAAGGATACATTCTCAAACAGAGTAAGAGAGTCATCTCCAGGCATATTCCAATATCAAACTTCAGAGAGCAAAAGAGAAAGTGATCTCTCTTTAAAGATCCCAAGCAGCAATCTGAGCTCCATTTCTTTGAGTAAGCCTAGCTACACCCAGTCAAATGACCTTACTTGTCCATCAACCTAATCAAACCCTCTTTGAAAAACTCCAGTAAACACTACAACAACAGAACAGCATTAGTCCAGATTAAAACAAACATTCTAACAATTAGGATCAATGATGCTGTTGCAGTAAAAACTGGGCTGTCAGATACATGTAAAACAGCATCGATAATAAAACAAGCTGCTGATCAGATCCTGAACAAGAAACATCACCCTAATACATTTCTCAAAGGCTCAATATCATCTGGAAGAACTTTTGACAACCTAGCCCATAGTTTACAAAAAGATGTTAACCCCTCATAAAAAACAGAATGCTTGGCTGGGATACTCATACAATTGTCTGCAAAATACTCAAGTCATTTTCTTATATTAAAAGTACTGTATAGATGCTAGTTGTTGTTGATAACCTGGGAAAAAGTGTGTAATGCAACTTCCAATGGCCAAAGAACCTGTTCAATCTCAGACTTTGTTATTTTTAGTTTCTCCAAAGTACGAGTCCAGGAGGTTCAAAATACAGATGAATAGCTTTCCCCAAACCATATTACACTCGCTCAAGCTGTACGGAGGGAAGGTTCAGTTCACGGAACACCAGTTCACCTGGGAAATGAAAGAGCCTATTTCTGCAAAGAAAATGCTGACCCAAGCAAACATGTTTCAAATTAATTTTAGTAAAACTTTCACTGAGGTGGTCAAATGGGGGTCAGACAAATGCCTAGGCCTTAGGTAAAATACAGAGACCCAGAATAAACTATGACAGTTAACACTGAAATACCCCTAACTATCTTAAAATGTAAATCTGCATAGAAACAAAAATAAATCCTGATAGAAAACAAGCAATTTTTAAGCACTAATGTTAATTTACTACTATTACAAAGGATTTTTAAATGCACATGTTGCACTAACTTTAATCCCCCTTCTCTTTAAATTAGCAGAATTTCATAAAATTCCTACAGTGCAGGAGGCCATTCAGCCCATTGAGTCTGCACTGACCACAATCCCACACAGCCCTATTCCCATAACTCCCCGTATTTCCCCTGCTAGTCTCCCTGGGGCAATTTAACATGGCCAATCAACCTCAACTGCACATCTTTGGACTGTGGGAGGAAACTCATGCAGGCACAGGGAGAACGTGCAGACTCTGCACAGACAGTGACCCAAGTTAGGAAACAAACTCGGGTCCCTGATGCTGTGAGACAGCAGTGCTAACCACTGTGCCGTCCCCATGTACCAACTAAATTAATCTGATCCCATAACATGGAGAATAGAAGGAACATCATCCCTAAAGATTTACTACTGAATAAGAAAATTAAAGATGCTCAATTATAATCAGGTTACAAAAAAAGCCAAAACTTTAGAGATAAAAGTTACTCTAGGAAAAGGACCTGCAAAGGACAGGTCCTTCCTTATCCTTTAGGCAGTGCCTTTAGACTCTGGGAAGAAACCAGGACACCCAAAGGAAATCTATGCACGCCTGGGGAGAATATGCAAATTCCACAGTCACCCAAAGCAGCTCCCTAGTGTTGAGAGGCAACGGTACGAACCACTGCACCATTATGTTGCCCCTTAAGGTTCAAAATCCCAACACTCTCAACCTATTACACTCTAATTATTCTTTCCATATGTATGAGTACCAGATAATGGTACAAATTCAGTATTGTGAACTTGTTTTTCCTTGCTTCCAACTCATAGGCCGCAAAGCCAATTGCCCTTTCCCACTGCTACTGAACAATATCAACCAACTGAGTGGATATCAATGGACTCCTCTCAAGTTCACACCGAGTTGTACACGTGCAGAATCAGCCAGCAGATCACAAATTCATGGATACTGAGGACAAGCAGATTTACCGCAGAAATGCAAAAATTACAGCTCACAATTTTGTATCATATTACTACTTGAGTCCTCAACACAACTGTTCAGGAAAGCATTATTTTGTTTGTTAGTCCAATGATATAATCACCAACTAAAACAGGATTGAGATAACAAGCATCAAGGTTGCTCTTTTCCAACATACTGATATCTTATGCCCTCATACCACCGTTTCTTACAACAGTCTAATGTCAATCTAGACATAATTCATTACAGCACTCAATTGTCCAGTCCACATGCTAATATCACAACTTGGCACCATCACAACTATGCTTTGAACATTACAAGTTTAGGTTTCAAACTGGGTAGTTGTGCACACACATTTAAAACACTCAATCAATTGAAAAGATCTGATAGTTAAATCAATAATTTTCACCACTGTGTTGTGATTCCAGACCACCAGAGAGATTGGAACTTTGAGACACTCAAAGCAATCCTTTTGTGACTGGTTTCAACTGGATTAAACACTGACAAATATTTCAAGCTATACTTGCAAGTTGTAATGAATTACGCGTTCCCTCCTGTGTTGTATTACATAAAAAGAGCAAAAGTCTACTAAGCATCTACAAATCATCCATATTATTGGCTACAAATGATGTGTCAGTATTAAAGCAAGTAGCTCCAAGGAAAGGTTCCCCACGCACAATGTAATTGTTAAAACTGTCAGGTAAATTATTAAAGGCATAAAGTATCAGTGGTGTTCCGCTGAAAGATCACACATCTGAAACATTAACTCAGTTTTCTCTCTTTATGCATGCTGCCTGATCTGCTGAGTACTTGGCTTTTTATTTCAGAATTCCAAACATAAAGGGGAGAAACCCTCCCTTCCCCAAGGCTCGTATGATCCCGCCTCAAAGCCAAATGCTGAGCCTCGCCCACCCCCGGAATTGAGGTGGGCGTACTGATAAAATTCCAAAGACTTGGAATTCATCAGCTGGACTCAGTAATTCTCACAAGCTGCCTTAAGAATCCAGCATAGTTGAGTTCCAAACATGATTTGGGAACTTTAGATCTTAGCATCACTTTAGACTCTGCAAAATTACTTAATATTGAAATGCATCACTTTCTTTAGATTGAGATATCTTGATTATATATCTTTTTGAATAAGGAATTCTCAACAAGAATCAATGGAAAATGCAAAAATGAAAAAATATGCTTACTAAGTGAATAGTTATTTCAGAGAATGGCACAAGTGCAATGGGCAAATTGGCCATTTTACTTTCTGTTTGATTCTCTGAAACGCTGCAGTTAGAATCGCAAAATCTGACATCAAGAACAAGGTACATCAGCACAGGACACTTTCGTGCCTTTCAGTGTTAGGACCATTGGAGTGTGCATGACCCAATTACCACCATTTTGAAATAGGCGTTTGCGCTCCCGAGACTTTTTTCTGCTCTCATCATTTCCATACCCAATTATTCCACTCATAGCTCCATTCACCTGTTCCCTCCCTCTCACCGGCCCTTTCCCTTGTCCTCACTCAGCACAGGCTGGAAAGGGTGGTGCGAACAAGAATTAGCACTACTGCCTCACAGCACCAAGGACCCAGGTACAATTAGAGGCTTGGGTGACTGTGTAGAATCTGCACATTTTCCCTGTGTCTGTGTGGAATTCCTCCGGATGCTCCAGTTTCGTCCCACACTCCAAAGATGTGTAGGTTAGATTGACTGGCCATGGTAAATTGCCCCTTAGAATGAGAAGGATTTACAGGGTAAACATGTAGGGTTATGAGGATATTACATGTGCGGGACTGTCAACTGTGCAGACTCGATGGGCCAATTGGCCTCCTCTTGCACTGTAGGGACTCCTGTGATATCTATGAGGAAGTGAGAGTGGGAAAGTTGGGCAGGGAATCACCAAGGCAGAGTGCAGTAGCAAGCAGGTGGTGAGTAGAAAGAATTAGTATTTCTTGGTCAAAGATTAACTTATCCATGGAGATGTATGAAAAATTAAAGGTTTTAACGTCACATTGTCTAATACTCAAGTGTCTTTACGTTGCTGCCAACAAACAGGTTTGTGCGATGAGAAATTACTGGGGTGGAATCTATAATTTCTGATTGAAGTGAATTAGATCTGAGCAATGGTGATGTTCAGGTTTGATTCAATAACATCTGCATCTTGGGAACAGAACATTCTTTCAATAATAATGACCTGAATGATCAATAGAGATTGGAGCCATTTCAATTTATACAATGAAAGAGATCAGATCTAAAGTTATCACAAATAACTTTTAAAAATGGCATGTTAGACATGCAATCATGCTCAAAGGTAATGTAAGTGAAAAAAATATTCTCAAATTATTCAAATAAACGTGGCTCAGATCAACGTGCAATGCATTAATCATCCTGACTTGCCGTTGTACCATATTCTTCCTCTCAGTAAATCATATTTCTTTGAATTGCAGAAATCCCCAATGTTGGTTTGCAGGAAAAGCTCAACTTCTTTCAATACTTGCAATTTGCTCAGTTTTAAATGGATGCCCCATAGTATAAAAGGTGGTGATATAGTGGTATTATCAGTGGACAAATAATGCAGAGACTCAAGTTCGAATCCCACCATGGCAGATGGCGAAACCTGAATTCAATAAAAATCTGACACCATTGTCGATTGTTGTAAAAACTCATCTGGTTCACTACTGTTCATGAGGGAAGGCAATCTGTCGTCTGATCTGTGTGTGACTCCAGAGCCACAGCAACACGACTGCCACTTAACAGCCTCTGAAATGGCTGAGCAAACCATAGTTTGAGGGCAATTAGTGATAAATACTAGCCCAGTCAATGATCCACATCCCATGAGGGATTAAAAAATCCTCTCATCATATTTGCTTGGATCAACTTCATAATAATAACAACTTCAATAAAGTCACTTCAAAGACTCTTCACCAAAGGAAAGGGGAAACTGGAAGTACCTTTGCCATGTGCCTCTCAGGAGCAAGAGCACAGAATCATAGAATCCCTACAGTGCAGAATAGGCCATTTGGCCCATCGGGTCTGCACAGGTCCCTCTGACAGAATATCATACCCAGGCCCCCTCTCCCCATTCTTTTCCTATAACCCTTGACATTTACCATGGTTAATTCATCTAGTCTGCACATTTTTGGAATGTGAGAAGAAACTGGAACACTGAGGAAACCTACACAGACATGGGGAGAATGTGCAAATCTCACACAGGCAGTCACCATGCTGCCCTCAGAATTCAGTTTTTACTGAAGTTGGCCAGGATTCCCCAGCACCGGCAAGCCTGGCAACTTCTTTGAGGAAAAGACCTGGTGAATTCATCTGAAGACTATTTAATTGCTCCACAAGATACTCCAAAAAGTCACTACATTTGTCTGGCATCCAGTTATTCATGGTCACAACTCAAAGTAGCATACAGAAAAAGTGAACAAAGGCTTTGCAAAAAGAAAATTAGAAACAACTATGCATTTGAAAAAGTCCAAATTTCCCTGCTCTAATTTTAATATTGGAAGAGAGCAAAGGCACAACTAATAAGAACGTAAGAAAAAGAAGCAGGAGTAGGCCATACAGCCCCTCAAGCCTGCCCCGCCATTCAATAAGATCATGGCTGATCTGTAGTGGTTCAGTACCACTTTCTCGCTTTCTCCCCATAACCCTTAATTCCCCTGTCAATTAAAAACCTATCCACTCTTGACTTGAACATATTCAGTGAGGAAGTCTCCACCACCTCATCAGGCAGAGAATTCCAAAGATTCACCACCCTTTGCGTGAAGACCCCTTCGCAACTCTGATATGAATTGCACCCCCCCTACTCTTGAGGTTGTGCCCTCTAGTCCTGCTATCTTTGTTAAGCGGGAAGAGTCTCCCAACCTCTACCCTATCCATCGCCTTCATTATCTTATACATCTCTGTAAGATCCCCTCTCAGCTGTCTGAACTCCAACGAGTACAAACCTTGCCTATTCAGTCTCTCCTCATAATCCAACGCCCTCATCTCCGGTATCAGCCTAGTAAACCTTCTCTGCACACCCTCCAAGGCCAATATATCCTTCCTCGAATGCGGCGACCAAAACTGCACACAGTACTCCAGCTGCGCCTCACCAGCACCCTATACAGCTGCAACAGAACTTCCTTACTTTTATATTCTATCCCCCTAGCTATGAAGACCAACATTGCATTTGCCTTCTTAATCACCTGCTGCACCTGCATAGTGTTTCTGTGATTCGTGCACAAGGACCCCCAGGTCCCTCTGCACCGTCGCATGCTGCAGCTTTTCTCCATTTAAATAGTAATCCTTCCTACCATTATTCTTACCAAAGTGGATAACCTCACACTTGCTAACGTTATACTCCATCTGCCAGGTCCTCGCCCACTCACTCAACCTATCCAGATCTCTCTGCAGGCTTTCCACACCTTCCACGCAATTTGCTTTTCCACTCATCTTTGTATCATCAGCAAATTTCATCACCCTGCACTCAGCCCCTTCCTCCAGATCATCTATGTAAATGGTAAATAATTGAGGCTTCAGCACCAAACCTTGGGGCACTCCCAACTAAAAGTCAAAGAAGCCAAAATTACAATTCAGTAGTGGCTAATATACTAAACAAGAATTTAAAAATCTTGGTATATTACCGTAAAAAAAATTAAGAGTAATTCATTATTAGAGAGATGTGGTTTTACCGGGATTGTTGAGTGACAAGAAGGAAACATTTGGGAGAAACAGAGGTGACAACAGAGAATGATGTGGAGATGCTAGCGTTGGACTGGGGTGGGCACAGTCAGGAGTCTCATAACATCAGATTGTGTGGGGGATGGAATATTGGAGATAAAGGAAAAAAAATACTCTGCTTTCAATTTCCTAGTATTGGCATCTTAAAACAGCTTTGCAGAAATTACTCATAAAGTAGTCTTCTCTAACAGGTCTGATCTTCAATCACTGCCTACATCAACAATCATGAATCCTTTTCCAAGTAGCTTGCATCCTCTTCAGATTTGAATGGTGATGTATGCAATGGACAGCCGTAACATAAAATCCTTGTATGATACAATTATGCATGTTTCAACTCACAGGATCATAAAATTGTAGAATCCTACAGTGCAGAAGGTGGCCATTTGGCCGACCAAGCCTGCACTGAACACAACCTCACATACTTACCTTGCAAATCCCATGATATTCGGGTCAATTTAGCACGGCCAATCCAACTAACCTCCACATCTTTGGGCAAATGAAGTCAAGACAAAGGAGCAGCACTCCAAAAGCTTGTGATTTCAAATTAACCTGCTGGAATATAACGTGGAGCCCAGTGACCTCTCATCTTATCCACTCAGCAGCAGTATCTCTATATCATGGCAATTGCGTATAGCATCTTTTCTTGAACATAATGAACTTAAGATGCAAATGACCTGATCCCATCAGAAGGAAGACAAATATTGATCAGCAAGTAGGAGGCAAGGGTAAATCTGGAAGTTATGCCAAAATTAATAACAAAACAAAAATTACACTTTCCTTTCATACCTAGCACATCAAGCTCATTTGTGTGACAGCAGGAATGTGCCCTACTTGCTGTGACAAAGTACAAAGCAATTACTTCTCGTTGCAAATGCACATCTGCTACATTGCAGAGGTGGGATGCCCTATTGTTCTGTTTGCAAATAGCTGCCTGAAGTTTGTTTGCCAGACTAACTTATCAGTGAGAGACTATCACAAAACTTCATACGACATGAGTCTTAGCACTGTCATTTCTAGTAAGTGAACATGAAAGGTCAGAAGGCTACAGATGCAATCCCACCCAAACACCTCCTCAGCCTGCTAATAATGAATGTAGCTTTTCACAACACACAAAAACTGACCAAAGTTTAGAATTTAAATTGTGGAATCCTTACAGGACTGAACAAGGACATTCAGCTCATTGAGTCTGTATGACTCTCTCAAAAAGCATCACACCCAGGCCCTCCCCACTGTCCTATCCTGCACATTTATCATAGCCAAACCACCAACCTGCTACCTTCGCATACTAAGGGATAATTAACATTGCTAATCCATGTAACCTATCTTTGACAATAGGGTCAATTTAGCATAGCCAATCCAGCCAACCCGCACATCTTTGGACTCAGGGAGGAACCCCACACAGACAAGGGGAAAACATGCAAGTTCCACACAAGCCGAAGCCAAAAATGAACCTAGATACCTTGCATCATGAGAGATATGGAAGATTAATCTTGGGCTCATTCAAAATCTGCTGTCCATATTGAAGTAGAGGTGCTGGCGTTGGACTGGGGTAAACTCAGTAAGAGTCTGGCAACACCAATTTTAAATCCAACCAATTTATTTGATAGTAAATCGCCGAAAGCCAGCAGATTTACTATCAAATAAATCGCTTGGATTTAAAATTGGTGTTGCCAGACTCTTACTGAGTCTATATTGAAGTCACATGAAATCTTCATTTAGCCATCATCCTGTTGCTTGCTAAACTACATTGGCTCTGTGTCCACCAAACCATAGGTTTAAAATTCTCACCCAAACATTCAAACTTCTCTTTGGCCTTGTCCTGTCTACCTCTGTAACTTCCTTGACTTGCCAACCTTCTAAGATTTACACACAATTCCACCTCATACTCATTCTGGTTTTCCACTGTTGCAAGATTACTGACATATATTTTCACTTGCCTCAGTCTCAAGCTATGGAATTTCCTGCCAACTCCTCCTCCTTTGAGGTGCTTCTTAAAACATAGCTCTTTGGCCAAGCTTTTGGTCAGACAGCGACCCAAGTTGGAAATCGAACCCAGGTCCCTGGCATTGAAAAGCTGCAATGCTAACCACTGTGCCTCCATGCCGTTGTTTTGAATGAGGCAAGTTTACCAACTCAGCATCAAAAAGCAAATCAGAATGCATATGGGAGTAGAACAATCCATTACATTTGTTCACATATTATTTATCTGTTGAAAATTGAATTTAGCCAACGGATCGTTAATAGAGAAGTTCTACAGTGGACAAGCTTTTGGTAAAACTTGGACTGAGTTGGAGTTGCCTTGTATCCGAGATCTCGCACTTTCTACGAAGCTTGTAGAGATGAACTGAAGAACACACCTAGGCTGAAATCACAAGGTAAAAACAGTTCCTTCAATTAGCCATCTGTCCTTTCTTTTTAATCATATTTCACCAAAATAATGATCACTAATATCGCACATATTTTAGAGCATTAGGTAAAAGAGATTAATCAAGCGATTAATAGAGAGCATCCCATTTGAGCAGTGTGAAATGCAGACCTTCAATTAATCATGACAGGTTGTTCAGTGGCAGCACTGAAAATATGAAACCAGAGAGCCTTAGCCCATCTGCGCTATTAAATCAAACCGAAGCTCCATTTCACAGTGATTACACCTACTCTTCTGGTCACAGCTCAGGCGCTTGCAAACTGCGTCTGCCTGGTTATCAGAGGAAAAAGTGGGTCAATAGCTAATTTATTATCTGTGAACAAAGAGGAAGGGAGCAGCATGGCACAACAACTTGCATTTATAATCACCTGTTTTAAGTAGTGCAGTGTCTCAGGTGGCTTTACAGGGGCGTTATCAAACAAAATTTGACACCAAGTCACCTAAGGAGATATTAGCATTGATGACCAAAATGAGTGGTAAAGGAGCTGGGTTTTAAAGCCAAGAAAGAAAATACTGGAAAATCTCAGCAGGTCTGTATGTCAGCTCAGCATCTGTAAGAGGAGAAAAAAGCTGACATTTCGAGTCCAGGTGACTCTTTGTCGCCTTTTTGTTTTAAAAGAGTGTTCTAAAAGAGGAAAGCAAGGTGAAGAGAAGCAAGGAGGATAATCCAGAGCGTAAGGCCTTGCAAGTAGCATGGAGGCACAGCGGTTAGCACTACTGCCTCACAGTGCCAGGGACTCAGGTTCAATTGCGGCCTCAGATGACCGTCCATGTGGAGTTTGCGCATTCTCCCCGTGTCCATATGGATTTCCTCCAGATGCTCCGGTTTCCTCCCACACTCCAAAAATGTGCAGGTTAGGTGGATTGGCCATGCTAAACTGACTCTAGTGTCAGGAAATTAGCAGTGTAAATACATGGGGCTATGGGGATAATGGGTGGGTGAGATTATTGTCAGTGCATTCTCAATGGGCTGAATGGCCTCCTTTTACACTGCAGGGATTCTATGCTGAAGAAACAGCTGCCAACAATGGTGTGACTAATGTTGGGGGTGCTCAAGGGGCCAGAAATGGAGGAGTACTAATAGCTGAAGGTTCTTGGGTTGCAGCTTGCAGATTAGGAGAGGAGAGCTTAAGAGGAAAGGAAAAAGGATCAGAATTTGAAAATCAAGATGGTGCTTAAAAAGGAGTTCGGTCCACGAGCACAGTGATGGGTGGATGGGAATCGGTGCAAATCAGGACATGAGCAGCAGAGATTTAGATGACCTTGAGCTTACGATGGGAAGAACACAAGAGATCAGTCAGTCATGTTTGAATTAACAAATAAAAACAAAATACGGCAGATGCTAGAAATCGGAAACAAAAACAGAAAATGCTGCAAATACTCAGGCTGGTAGCACCTGTGGAGAGAGAAATGGTATCAAAATTCAAGTTGAAAATGACTTTCTTCAGAACTGAATGGAGGTAAAAATGTGATGGGGTCTTACACTGTTAAAATGGACACAGGGAAGGTCTGAGATAGGCCAGAGGGTGGTAGAGATTAAGGGACAAACATACCATGAAATAAAAAATAAAGGAGGTGGTAATAGTTGTAGTGAAGAGAAAAAAATCAGAATCCTTACAGTAAAGAAGGTGGCCATTTGTCCTATCATGTCTACACTGACCCTTCGCAGAGCATCTGACCCAGACGCTGCTGCTGTCAGACATTTGAATGGACTTACTTTGCATTAATTTGATCTATCTCTATACCTTAGCTATGACTGTAACACTACATTCTGCACTCTCTCCTTTCCTTCTCACTGAATGGTATGTTTTATCTGAATAATGCACCAGAAACAATACTTTTCACTGTATTGTAGTACTTGTGACAATAATAAATCAAACCAAAACCTATCTCCATAACTCTGCATATTTACCCCAGCTACACACCTTTGGGCCCTAAGGAGCAACTGAGCATGGCCAATCCACCCAACCTGCACATCTGTGGACTGGGGAAGGAAACCATAGCACCCAGAGGAAACCCATGCAGATAAAGGGAGAATGTACAAACTCCACAGTCACTCACCCAAGACCAGAATTGAACTGAAGTCCCTGGCGCTAACTACTGTGCCACTGTGGCATCCTTAGTCTAGCGTGAATGTAAGGCCGTAACAAAGAACACTTCTGTCAGAAAATGAAAACATGAAAAACCAGATCCAACAAGCAAACTGCAAAAATCAAGAGACAAAATGGCAGACAAAGCTTGTGGCCTCAAATTGCTGAATTTAATGTTTAGTCCAGGTTCCTAACCAGAAGGTGACATTTGTAAAAGCCGTCTTGAGCTTCACCGGAACACGGCAACAGGCTCAAGGACAGAAATTAACGTGTGAAATAAGGTGAGGAGGTTGATCTTCCATAATATAAAGAGTTGCTTTAACCAAGTGTTGCAGACTGGCACATTCCAAAGCCCAGTACGATGCGCTGAGCGATGCACAGCAGCATGCAGAAGCTGCAGAGGGGCGCAATGGGGAAAGTCGCTGTTTAAGAATTTTCAGCCATAGAGAACCAAAGAGAGGGGGATTATTTAGACCCCCTTGGGCTGTATGATTCACAGTGAACATATACAGCAAATATCACATGCATCACAATTGTAATGAAGCATCTCGACAGTGCAACTTGATCTAGATAAATAATTTAAATAACCTTGTATCATTTTGAAATGTGTGTGATGTTTTTAATTATATTGAAGCACCCCAGAGTACAACATGTAGAACACCTGAATATTTTTGTATTGTGGATGACAGTGGCTTTGAAAGTTTTTCATGCTCCTTCAGATAGTTTATGAATAAAGTATATTTTTCAAAAAAAAACTGGAGAATTAAAATGGCAAACAACTGGAATCTTAGGGTGTTGCTTGGCGTGTAGAAGGTGTTAGAACATAGAACAATACAGCACAAACAGGCCCTTCGGCCCACGAGTTGCGCCGATCACATCTACCAATCCACAGACCTATCTATAACCTCCTATCCTATTCTTTTCCATACACTCATCCAGAAGTCTTTTAAAAGACCCCAGTGAGTTTGCCTCAACAATCTCCGACGGCAGCCGATTCCATTCACTCACCACCCTCTGAGTGAAAAACTTACCCCTGACATCTCCTCTGTATATGCTTCCCTGCACCTTAAATCTGTGTCCTCTCGTAGTGACCATTTCAGCTTGGGGAAATAGTCTCAGAGTCCACCCTATCTATTCCTCTCAACATTTTATAAACCTCTATCAGGTCGCCTCTCAACTTACGTCTCTCCAGTGAGAAGAGTCCCAAGCTCCCTCAACCTATCTTCATAAGGCCTGCCTCCCAATCCAGGCAGCATCCTTGTAAATCTCCTCTGCACTCTCTCAATAGTTCTACAATGCATTGACCCAATCTGCATTTGGTCTCACCAAGGTAGAGGAGACTACACTGTGGGGAATGAATACAATTATTTTTTATTCAAGGGATGAGGGTGGTGATGGCTAAGCCAACATTTAATGTTCAATTCCAATTACCCTGGAGAAGGTGGTGGTGAATTGTCTTCTTGAACCACTACAATCCACGCAGTATAGATATAATCACAATGTCAGGAAGGGAGTTCCAGGATTTTGACCCATGACAGTGAAAGAATGGCCGATATATTTCCAAATCACGATAGTCAGTGGCCTGGAGAGGAATTTCCAGATGATAGTGTTCCATGTGTCTTGTCCTTGTAGACGGTAGTAGTCATGGGTTTTGCAACATGCTATCTAAGGAGCCTTGGTGAGTTCCCACTGTACATCTTGAAGATGGTACATGCAGCTGTTACTGTGCATCGGTGATGGAGGCACTAAATATTTGTGCATGGGGTTGCCAAACAGATTGATTTGTCAGGGCGGCTTCAAGCTTCTCAAGTGTTGTTGGAGCTACAACTATCCAGGCAAATGGAGAGTAATTCCATTGCACTCCTGTTATGTCTTGTAGATGGTAGACTGGTTCTGGGGAGACAGGAAGTGAATTGCTGACCACAGGATTCCCAGCCTCTACCTACTCTTGTGGCCACAGTACTTGTATGCTGGTCCAGTTCAGTTTGTGGTCAATGGAACCCCCGGATGTTGTTAGTGGAGGATTCAATGATGTGATGCCATTAAATGTCATGGGGCAAAGATTAAACTATTTCTTGTTAGTGAGGGTCATTGCCTGGCACTTGGCACGAGTGTTATTTGACATTTGTCAGCACAAGCCTGGATTATTGTCCAGGTATTGCTGGTTTTGGACATGGATTACTTCAGTATCTGAATCATCATAAATGGTGCTGAACAATTTGCAATCGTCAGCGAATGTCCCCATTTCTGACCTTATGACGAAAGGAAGATCACTGATGAAGCGGTTGAGGACACTATCCTGGGGAACTCCTGCAGTGATATTCCAGAACTGAGATATTGACCTCCAACCATCATAACCATCTTCCTTTGTGCTAGGCATGACTCCAACCAGTGGAAGGTTTATCCCCTGATTTCCATCAACTCTGGTTTTGTGAGGACTCCTTTGATATCACACTTGTCAAATGCAGTCTTGTTGTCAAGGACAGTCAATCTCACCTCACCTCTGGAGTTCAATTCATTTGTCATTGTTTGAACCAAGGGTATAATGAGGGCAGGAGCTGAGTGGCCCCAATGCCATGAAAATTTAGTGCCCTAGCTCAGTCTAATGTTTCCAGTCACACATTCACCTGCTCTATTCTCCTATTTCTATACTCACTTGCACATGATACTGGGAATAATTCAGAAATTGCTGTTTTTGAAGTCTTGTTTGCTTGTTTTTTTTTTACCTTGTCCCCCAAGAGTTCTTCTGCAGGACCTTTCAACACTGTGATCTCCACCCTGTAAAAGCTCAAGGGCAGAAGCTGCGTAATAACACCACTACCTATGAATTCTCCTCCAAGGCACACACTCTCCCGACTTGGAACCATATTGCCGTTTCCTCACTTCATTGGGCCAAGTTCCGAAACTCAGAATCCGAGGTGCCGCAGCTGATGAAGCTTCCTGCACATCCCATTAACAGACTTTTAGTCATGCTGCAGCAGTCGTTCAATAGTGACAGATTAGTTTAAAGATGCTAATTTTAGCATCAGGTATGCTCCCCCCACCACCACCACCACCACTCCATGCTTCACTTTCTAAAATTGGAACTGGCCTTTACTACTTTCTTCTCCAGGTGGTGTCTGCAATTATTCAAAGTTTGCCAAACCACAGCTTGGTTTGGGCAGCGACATCAACATTGACTCCAGGCGTGGGATGATATCTTCCATGCAAACGTATATTAAGAAGCGACCACGTACACAGTCATACTAAAAAATTTAGTATGACTGTGTACATGGTCGCTTCTTAATATGGCAAATTATGTTATAGTTATATAAAACATTGGTTAGGCCACATTTGGAATACTAATTCTGGTCACCACACTACCAGAAGGCCATGAAGGCTTTGGAGAGAGTGCAAAGAAGGTTTACCAGGATGTCACCTGGAATGGAGTGTATTAGCTATGAGGAGAGATTGAATAAATTGGGATTTTCAGTGGAGAGACAAAGACCAAGGGGATGACCTGATAGAAGTTTAGATAGGGTGAACAGTCGAAAGCTTTTTCCAAGGGCAGAAATTATAATTACAAGGGGACACAAGTTCAAGATAACAGAGAAAAGGTTCTTTTACATAGAGGGTGGTGGGGTCCTGGAGTGCACTGCCAAGTGAAGTGGTTGAGACAGTTACGTTAGCCAGATTCAAGACTTATCTTGATTAACATAAACAGACAGGAAAGAGAGGGATATAAGCTGTTGGTCTAGGTAGGACAATGTGATTGGGGCAGGCTTGGAGCACTGAAGGGTCTATTCCTGTACTGTTCTTTTGTTTGTTCAATACTAACAGCCCACATGCAATAATATCCCAATACAAAATGCGAAATAAGTTCAAGTCTGAAACAGAAAATGTTGGAAATACTCAGACGATCGGACAAGAACTCTGAAGGGAATAGACTATTTAAAGATATATCTTTATGTGAACTCTTGATCAGAACTATTTACAAAGTACTGGTGAAGGTGTCCATATCTGTCCCTTCTGCACCACATAAATAAGAGAGATATAGCCCAGCATGCAGAAAGCCAAAACCAACAGAGCAAATTAACCCATTGTAAGGACCTGGTGCCAAAAAAAACACAACCAGAATGAAGCAAGTTTAAAAAAACACAGCAGCATTACGACGTATTAAGTTTGAAATCAATTTTTAAAAAATTCCTGGAAAAACTGATGGTCGAAGAAAACTCCTCCAAGAGTGTACACAAGTCAAACTGTAGAAATAAAACAATTAAATGCTTTTACACTCATTCTAGAATACTTAGTTCTGCCTTCCTTTTTATTTTGAACCAGCTGCTGTAAAATCATTTTGACAAGTCTAATTTATACCAAGGTCCCTGAGCGTCTCTCCTCTCTGTAACCATTATATCAATTTCACTTTGCGGCCCGTGCTCTATCATGGAAACAGGCTGAGGTTAAGTACTTCCCAGTGGGGTCTGAAGAAACAGTGCAATACAACAGTGATATCATATAGTCAACAAACTGAGAAGCATTTAAAGAGACATATCTCTGATACTGCTCCCCAATTAAAGTCATGTTAAAATCAGCTGACAGGTAACACCGATTGCCTCATCAATCCAATAGTAAACTCAATGATTTGCTGTTAAATGAAATTCTCATCGAGCTAGAATTTCCTTGGACTGGCAATCAGCGTTGAGTTGCCACTACATAACTACTAACCCCCGCCAAATTTTGTCTATGCAGCACAGCATGTTCCCAGGGGTTAGTGTCACAGTCTATAGCAATCAGAGTAAAGAGGACAAGCCTTTTTTTAATGGCACCAGCTGCCGTAAAACAGGGCAGCATGTTTAATGGCCCCATTGAAAGTCATGATGTGGAGATGCAGATGTTGGACTGGCGTAAACACAACACCAGATTAAAGTCCAACAGGTTTATTTGGTAGCAAAAGCCACGAGCTTTCGGAGCGCTGCCCCTTCATCAGGTGAGTGGGAGTTCTGTTCACAAACAGGGCACATAAAAACACAAACTCAATTTACAAAATAATGGTTGGAATGTGAACCTTTACAGGTAATCAAGTCTGAACGGTACAAACAATGTGAGTGTCTGACATATAAAAACAAGGAGATTTAAGAGTTCAAATACAAAAGTAATTAAAAGCTTTTGGTCAGCATTCAAAAAACAAAGACTAATGGATTAACTGGCCTTTGCCCTGGAGCCGGGGGGGGAGAGAGAGAGGGAGAGAGGGAAGGAGAGAGGGAGAGAGAGGTGGGGGGGGGGGGGGGGGAGGGAAACGTTGTATGTTTCAATATTATACAGCCTTGGTCAAACCCTAACTGCAGTACTGGAACCATTCCTCAGGAAAGATATAATAACCTTGGAAGCAGTACAATGCATTGTGGAAGTTCATCAGAATTTAGCTATGAGGACCAATTGCATACACATTGCTCCCTTGAGTAGAGAGATTGAGAGGGTATCTGATCAAAGTCCTCTGGTGGGGGGAGATCAAGAATGAGGAGGCATTATCTTAATATTAGAGTTAGTCCACATAGAAGGAAAAGTAAGACGTCGTGAATAGTAGAAATCTGAAATTCACTCATCCAAATGTCAATGGACACTGGGATAACTTGAACTTCTAAGACTGCCATTAATACAATCTTTCTTAGCGAAGTGTACCAAGGAGTCATAGGGGTAAATGGAGCTGATGAGTGAGTCAGACAAGATCTTACTTAAATCCAGAGCAAATTTGAGGGGCTGAATGCACCAGAGATTTCGGATTTCTTTTCATTCTTGGGCCTGGCTAAGTGTTGACTTATAGTTTCTCCAATCTGGTACCAATTAGTTTTCATTGTCACATTTTAGACCAAATTCCTTAAGTTTTTAATACTCTGAAAGAAGGATAAAGGTTGCACCAAACTGAGACATCTAGTATAATGGAACATTATCTAGCAGTTGGGCTTCAAACAACTCTTTCAACAGTGCACAGTAATTGAACAGGCGACTAAACCACTCATTAATGTTGTTTACGTAACCAAGCTTAAACTTTATTACAAAATGAGATTAACTGAAATGAACAAATAAACCAATATCATAAGCGACTTCAAAATCTAACAAAAGCTATTTAAGAAAAGTGGCTAAAAAAATAGTCAACTTAAATTGTTTGATGTTTCCCTGCGAAAATTCTTGGCAAGATACAGTTTCAAACATGCAATCCTCTTAACTACATATTCCTTTGAGCAACAAATACAACAAGAAGTCTCACAACACCAGGTTAAAGTTCAACAGGTTTATTTAGTAGCAAAAGCCACTAGCTTTCAGAGTGCTACTCCTTCATCAGGTAAGGAGAAGTTCTGTTCACAAATGGCATATAAAGACACAAACTTAATTTACAAAATAATGGTTGGAATACAAGAGTTTACATGTAATCAAGTCTTAAAAGGTACAGACAATGTGAGTGCAGAGAAGGTTAAACACAGGTTAAAGAGATGTGTATTGTCTCCAGACAGGACAGTTCGTGAGATTTTACAAACCTAATCAAGTTATGGGGATTACAGATAGTGTGACATGAACCCAAGATCCCAGTTGAGGCCATCCTCATAATGTGCAGAACTTGGCTATCAGTCTCTGCTCAGCAATTCTGTGTTATCGTATGTCATGAAGGCAGCCTTGGAGAATCCTTACCCAAAGATCAGAGGCCAAATGCCCATGACTGCTGAAGTGTTTCCCAACAGTATGAGATCACTCTTGTCTGGTGATTGTTAAGCGATGTTCATTCATCCACTGTCACAGCATCTGCATGATCTCCCCAGTGTACCGTGCCTCAGGACATCCTTTCCTGCAGCGTATCAGGTAGACGACATTGGCTGAGTTATAAGTGTACGTACCACGTACTTGGTGGATGGTGTTCCCACGTGAGATGATGGCATCTGTGTCGATGATCCAATATATCTTGCAGAAATTGTTGTGGCAGGGTTGTGTGGTGTTGTGTCATGGTCACTGTTTCCTGAAGGCTGGGTGGTTTGCTGCAGACCTCAAGTTTTGAGGTTATGCAGTTGTTTGAAGGCAAGAAGTGGGGGTGTGAGGACGGCAAGATGTTCGTCATCATCAATGAGAAATTGAAGGCTCCAGAGAAGATGTCGTAGCTTTTCCGCTCTGGGGAAGTACTGGACAACAAAGAATACTCTGTCTGTTGTGTCCCGGGTTTGTCTTCTGAGGAGGTCAGTGCGGTTTTTTGCTGTGGCACGTTGGAATTGTCGACTGATGAGTCAAGCATCATACCCTGTTCTTAAGAGAGCATCTTTCAGCGTGTAGGGGTCTCTTTTACGATTCTCATCTGAGCAGATCCTGTGTATACAGAGGGCTTGTCCGTCCGTTTTGTAAACAAATTTTAAACAAATACAACCCATAACTGAGCTGAGTTCGCTGACTTCTGCCATGAGGTAGTAGGGAGCAATAACTTTGACATATCAGCATTTGGGAGATTTTAAAAAAGCAAGGTTCCTGCTTCTGATTATTTACTGATTCTGACTGAAAATGCACATGTACAGACAGGATTAGTATCAGACATGATACTCTCAACAGCGAAATAAATTGCAGTTCCTCACTCAATACGGATAACGGTTATTTGAGTTGATAACTGAAAGACAATAAGTCTCTTGAAAAATCCTAAAGGAAACAATACGAACATCTGACTCGGCCATTCGGCCCCTCAGTCCACCATTCAATAAGACTATGGCTGATCTGCTTGCAGCTTCAACCCCACATTCCTATCCAGTGATAAACTTTCAATCCTTTATTAATAAAGCATATATCTGGCTCTGCTTCAAAAATATTCAAACTCTGCTTGCATTGTCTTCCGAGGAAGTTCTAGAGATTCAGGACACAAAAAAAATTCTCAACAGAATTAAATGAGCGGCCTGTATTTTTAAGTGACCCTAGGTCTAGATTCTCCAACAAGAGGAAACATCCTCTCCACATCCACTTTGTCAATACCTCTCACAATCTTAAAGGTTTCTAATGCTTTCAGGAGGAGGATAGGAGATAAATAAGGGGAATGCAAACAGAAGTTGCATCAAAAAAATTGTGCTAAGTTCTCAAACATGATAATAAATTTACAAAACTCAACAGAGAATCAGATACAATTCCAAGACTATTGAAGTCTAAAATGTGATGAAAGCACAGCAAGTTTACCAGCTTCCTAAGAGGAAAGCAAAATTAATACTTTGCACATGAAGTTTTATTAAGATGTGCAACTACAATCATCATAGAATCTCTACAGAAGGAAGTCATTTAGCCCATCACATCTGCACCCACAACAATCCCACCTTGGCCTTACCCCCACAGCTCACATATTTACCCCGCTAATCCCTCAAACCTACACATCCAGGGACACAAAGGGACAATTTAGCATGGTCAATGCACCTAACCCGCATATCTTTGGACTGAGCGGGGAAACAGAGCACCCAGAGGAACCCCATGCAAACATGGAGGGAACACACAAAGTCCACACAGTGACACAAGTCAGGAATCCAACCTGGGCTCCTGGAACCATGAAGCAGTGCGGCACCGTATCACCCCAATTAACAATTCACTTTCTTTTCCATGGAGAAGGATTCACATATTTCAGACTGTATAAATATAGGCTGCGATTTAAATAATTCATAACAGCACTAGGATCGATTTCAGAAAATGTTATGCAACTAGCTTTGGTTGCACTGTTATGCAACCAATCTCTGTCCTTCATTAAACTTGAAAGAAAAGGACTTCAATTTTATAGCCTCTATCACTCAGAATGTCCCAAAGTGCTTTACAAGCAAAAGTACTTTTAAATACAGTCATCGATGTAATGTTCCATAACAAACTGAATATTATACTCTGGCATGAAACTTCAGCTCAGAAATTCCAGACACAATATGCATCAGATTTTTTCCGTTTCCATGTATTCCACAAGCCAACAATGTGTGAACATAGACACAATACTCAAACCTTATTGGCTGTTTCATGAGTGAGCTGTGCCCTCAATAGTGCATTGAAATCCGCAGCATTATACACAGATCTGGACTGGAAAGAGATTGACTGTACATCATGTCCTGCAAGAGGATTGAATGGGTTTGCTGTTTGTTGTTCTGATACGGCAACATTCCTGGCTTTCAGGATAGGAAATTATCAGAGACAAATTGTTTCTGAACACTTGCTGTGATGTTAAACCTCACCGCAAGGTCTCCGATAATGTGAAACCTAGACCAAGTTGCTGTTAGGTCACACTGCCCAGGGGAGTATTCATAGAGGCACGATCCACAATTTTCACTTGGCACTTTCTATCCATCAAACTGCACAGAAGAATTTTATCCCACCTATGAACAATTAGCTGCTGGATGAGCTGAACCTTCTTTATTATTGTTGCCTTTTATTTATATTGCTTTTCTTCACACTTCCAATTAATGTATTGAGTATTAATTCACATGTCTGTGCATTAAATTTGATCTGCCATATCTCTGACTTCTTCAAGTCTCCATGGTTCACATTAGAACTTTCACTCAATCAATTTCATAGCCTCCATTGTCCTTTTTATTCTCTGGGCTTTGACTTTGCTGTCAAGCCTATCATGTGGCACTTTTAACAAACACATTTTGGAAATCCATATAACCACATCAGTCATGTGACCCTTAGATAATAGCCTGTATCAACTTGTTCACTTTGCAAAAATTAATCAGACTGCTCCTCTGACATGGCAGATGAGCAGAAATTCCCTTTAATTAAAATTGGGAAGACTGAAGCCATTATTTTTGCTTCCCTCTCCGAACTCTGTTCCCCACTCCCTGGCAACTGTCTGAGACTGAACAAGGTTATTTGCAATTTTTGTGTCATATTTGATTGAACTTCTGTTCAAAACACTGAGACCACCTGTTTCAATCTCAGAACCATTGCCTTTCTTTGACCGTCTCAGTTTATCAGTCTCTGGAATCCTCAATCATTACTGTGTTACCTCTGGTCTTGACTATTCTACTGCATTCATGCTGGTCTCTCACATTATTATATCTGCCACAAACTTGCGGTCAGCCAAAATTCTGCTGGTCATATCTCGCAGCAAGTCCCGTACATCCACCATCCTTGCTGTGTACCGACTTGCTCTGGCTGTCAATCAAGTAACATCTTTATTCCAATGCCCTTCAAGGCCTCACTCCTCCGTCTCTGAAATCTCTACCAGGCACACGACATACCAAGACATCTGGGTTCATCTAACTCTGCTTTCTTGAACATTCCCGATTTTAATTACTCCACCATTGGTTGCCATGCCTTCAGTTGCCTTGTCCCAAACTCTGGAACTCCTTCCTTGCATCTCTCCACTGTTTTTGTCCTTTAATATTCTTGAAAACCTACCTCTATGACCAAGCTTTTGGTCAACTGATCAACATTACCATGCGTTGGTTCAGCATTACATTTTGTTTATAATTGTCCTTCGCAGTGCCTTGACTTGTATTACGTGAAAGGTATTAGATAAATGCAAGTTGTTGTTGGCAATCCTGTTTATCCAATCATAAAAACTCAATACAGTTGTGATTAAACACAATTTGCCCTCAACAAATCTCTACTGCCAATCCATGATTAATTCACTCTTGTCCAAGTGGTTTTAATTTATTTCTGGATTATCATTTCTAAAAACATTCCCATCGTAGAGATTTAAATGACTGATTTGTATTTGGTGGCTTTATTTTTGCACCCTTTTTTGAACAAGAGATCATTTATAATTCTCCAATCCTGGCTCCACACCCAAATTTGAGGAAGATAAGGAGATTGGAGGATATGATGATTATGCAAGGTCTTCTTTATTGCCCTCCACATCCTCAGATGCATCCCATCTGAGTTCTGTTAACTTAGCAACTTTAATGCACAATCAACCTTTCAAACACTTCCTTTACCATTTAGTATCTCAAATACTTTCTCATTTACTATGAATCAAGCATCATCACATCATAACCCTTGGTAAAGATGGAATAAAAGTACTCAGTTAAAACTTCAATCATGTCTTCTCTCCCTTAACGTACATCCCTGTTTTGTTCCTCAAATGATCTCACTATCCACTTGCTACCATTTTACTACATACAAGCTTTTAAAAGATTTTCTTTTTTGTTAGGTACCAACCTCTCCTCATACTCACTCTTTGCCTCATGTTTCCATTTTTCACCTGCGGCCCGAACTTCCTATAATCAGTCTGATTCTCATCAACCTGACATCTGTCATGACTCATCTCTTTTCCACTTCACCTTTCTCTCTCTTTTGTCATCGAGGAAACTCTGGCACAAATTGAGGCGGGGGGAGGGGGGGGGGTGTTCTATCATGCTCTGGGTGGGTGAAAGGTGAGGGCAGAGGTACGGGAGGTGGGTCGGACACAGCTAAGTAACCTGTCAATCACAGAGGGGAAACCATTTTTCCTAGCTAACCTAGAGAGTAATACTGTTCTAGTCTGTATTAGGATGATTAAAATTCCTCAAATCACTACTCTGTTGTTTCTATGGTGCTGTATTTTGCCTGCAAATTTGCACTTCTGTATTTTCTCACAGTTGCTGGCCTACAGAACACATTCAATTAGTGCAACTGAACTTCTAATGTTTTATAAATTAGATATATTCTGCCCTCGACTCCGCTAGAACATCCTGGTTCCAACACAATAACAGTCCTTCCTTTCCTTCCCTACTTCTCCTGAATACCTTGTACCTTGTGTCCTGGAATATTTTGTACTGCCCTCTTTGAGCCAGGTCACATCATTACATTCCTGTGTTGCCATTTGCAGCTACAACTCAACCACCTCAGATGCAGCACTTCTGTATTTGCACATATACAATGTAAACATGAATTAGATCTTACTGTATTCCCTCTCAGCACCTCACTATTTCTTACTTGAATGTGGTCTCCCTCCCCAATCCTTTGTGCATATTATGGTGCATTTCTAGCGCTACATCCTGTTTGTCACCCCCTGTTAAACAACTTAAAGACTGAGACAGCACTAGCAACCTCTCCCAAAAGGGGACTGGTCTTGGCTCTGTTCAAACGCAACCTACCTGAGCTAAGATCCCACCTCCTTCAGTACTAGACCCAATATCCCAGCATCTAAAACTTCCACCCCTCCCCAACACTACTCTCTCTCCTGCCACAGATTCATCCACAATATCCTCCTCCCATTTATATTCTCACAAACATATAGCACCAGGATAATACCGAATTTAGCATCTTTAATGCCTGCTTTTTGGTTTCTTTCTGAGCTCCCTGAAATCTGCACATCAGACTTCTTCACTCTTTCTATCCATGTTGTAAGACAAATTTGGATCACAATTCCTGACTGTTCACTCGTCATCCGTCAAAACTATCTGCAGCCGCTCAGCGATGCCTTCATCTCTGGCACCAGAGAAGCAATATATCCAACACTTATGTTGTAGAAACACTTGCCTGTTTCCCTCACCACAGAATACTCTATCAAAATATATCCACCAAAAAATCCACTATCCCCTCCCCTATGGCTTTGCCAAACTCTGATCCTCGCCCTGCTCTCGGCGTTGTGGCTGCAATGCAGTTGCTGCAACTAACTGTTGCTCAAGTTCTCAAATACAAAGCTCCAGGTCCTCCAGCAGATGACACTTGCTCACAATGTGGTTGTTCAAATCATGAACGGCAGCCTGGGACATCCTAAGTGGCACAGAATGTGCAAACCAAGTGACTGAAGCACCCACCATGCTTCTATCTGTATATTTTTTTACTAAACCTAGAGATATAATTTTAAGCCTTGAATAAATACTCCTCAATTAGCAGCTTATGTTGATATTATTTTATTTTATAGTCAGGTAACACATAATTGCTTTTACTTTCAATTAAATTCCTTTCTCCCTTTCCCAAAAGTGCATCCACAATCGTGTCCCAATAGCTATTTGAACCCATTTCACCGTTCTCCACTTCAGACCAGTCTGTGTACAAATCTCAGTTCTTTAGCTTATTTATTAACTAACAGAACTGTGTGAATTATTGATTGCTCATCTTCTCATTGGACCTGGAGCAATCAGCAACATTTATATTAAAAGACATGCTCTTCTCCAGACCTCTTGGCACCTAATGCCAGGTCATAATCCTTCCAGGCAAAGCATTACCTGGCCTCTAAAAACAATGCAATCCATAAGTTCAGAACATAAACTACTGTGGAATCATCTACTACATTAAGTTTTTTTGATTTTCCAGACCATCTGCCTGCACTGCTTTATGGGCAATCTATTCCATAAATTCAACACTCTTTCCATAAAGTTATCTTTGAATTATCCATGTAGAGACCCTCTTCTAAGGTCAAACTAGATTCTGGAGCTGGTGACAATCACTGTAAAGCTCATCCTCAGAATACAACAACGCAGAAGGTGGTCATTTGGCCCATTGAATCTGCACCGATCACAATCCCACCCAAGCTCTCTCCCCATTACCCATGCATTTATCCAAGCTAGCTGCCCTGATACTAAGCCTACACATCTTTCGGATTGTGGGAGGAAACTGGAGTACCCAGAAGAAACCCATGCAGACTCCACACAGACAGTGCCCTAAGCCAGGACATGAGCCTGGGTTTTTGGCTCTGAGAGGCAACAATGCTAACCACTGTGCCATTTAAACATTAATGCCAAACTAATGATCACAGACTCAAACTATTTTTACTCATGTATTAATTCCAAAAAAAAAGGGACAAAATGTCATCAAATAGCTACTGAGTATCCAAATAAACCATATCCACAACATGTTCCATGCTCCCTATTTGAGTCTAATTATTTTGGGAGCCACAGCAACCAGACCATGAAACACAACTAATCACCTAGTCTGTAAGGCACCTGCATTTTCACTATGTAAGGATGCTGAACTGAATAAGCTGTATTTCCTGAACAAGTCCCTCCTTTCTTTAAAGAATATATCAGAATAAAATGTAGCATCTGTCTGTCCCATGACAGAGAGAGACTGGGGCTCCTAAAAAAGGTTTAAGCAGCTGTAGCCACCTCTTCTCTCATTACTTTAAGAATGACCCATCTGGTACTGCGAGAGACAATTACCAAGTGGAAATGTATTTTAGTGCATTTTTAATAGGCTTCCTTGCACTAGATTTCTGACAAAATATGATGTAGAACGTGTCTATCTTGTCAAAGAACAAAATATCGAAAGTGCTTGTAACCCTGATCAGTTAACCATTTTGATGTGTAAACTAAGAACATAAAAGGAGACAGAGAGAACATTGAGTGAAAATCACTGTGCAACAGCTTTCGGATGACAAGGCCACCTCATTTTTTTTTCCAGAATTTGCTCCCTTTCTTTAAATTTGTCCTTACACCCTTATTTTCGGTGGATGTAATACACTATTCCTCCACTAAAGAAAGCAAGCATGCAAAATACTCTCAAGACCGTGGCTAAAATAGCTGGCCCTCGGGAGACATACAACCATTGTGCTTCACTGTTGCTCAATTTTAAGAATCACTTCATTCCAGGACGGAAATTTGGAACAAGTTGTTTCAAATCACATGATAATGCGACACAAAATGAACACTCATCTTACCATAGAAAACTGCTAAAAGAATTCATGGAATTTTGAAAATCAACTCATGCAAGGAACAGGATGGCGTATTTCCAGCAGATAACTTTCAGACCCTTCGACAAAGATCACCAGGATAGTAAAGACAGTGGAGTAGTTTCAGAAAACACTAAGGTAGTTTAGAAATCTAACATGGACCCTGAACTCATATTCTAGAATTGGGGAAATTGAAGATTAATTAGTGCTGACTCATTATGAATATTAAAGTTCCAAAACGTTAACTACTACAATTAAGATCTCAAAAGCTACACCAGAAGGTAGCATGTCTCAGGTGAATAAATCATCTCACTACACTCAAGGCAGACAATGTCTCTCCCCCCCCCCGACTGCAGTGCCAAACTAAGGTTGCTCCCATGCACAGCATCATTGACTGAAAAGAGGTCATCTCCTAGGATATTTTAAAATCAGAGAACGGTAAATGGTGAAGAGTCTCAGGGACACGAGCACAACCACTTAAATTCTGTGCTTAGTCAGAGCAACCTGTTATTTTTCAGATAACTCAGTAGACATGACCTCAAATCCCACATTCACATCCTCCCTCCACATTCACCCCCTAATTAAATCAACCAGCGATGCCAAGTCCTGGCAGGTGTTTTTAAGGTCCCAAGCTAAGGTCATCACCTGACTTAAGTTTTTACATTCCCTTTTACCAATCTTTAGAAGATTAAATACACATCGCTCTTAATTATCCAAGCTAGGGGTTGAACGTAAATTTGGAAATCATAATATGGTTTAAATGCAACACAAATAAAAAAGTGGGATTACTAATTATCTAGATATTCTAACAGAAAATTGAAAATTTACTTCACAATGCAACTAAAAACAGCAAATTGCATTTAATTATCTACAGGGACATTTAATATTTATTCAGAATTGGCTCCAATGTTACAATAAACATTAAGCAATGTCTTGGCGGACAAACCACAGTAGTGCAAACATCAGCTCTGCTACGAATTTTAAGAATCTGCTTTAATAGCAGTAAGTGGCTGGGGACATTCTATATTCAGCGTGAAATATTAAGTTTCAAAAAAATCTTAATTAATCGTTGGAAAGAAATCAAATAACTTCCCTCTCCAGTCCGACACAAGCATACAAACGTTTTGGTATTACAAGTCTATCTGCTCAAGCAGCAGTCTCACTATTTTGAGCACACAATTTTAAAAAGTAGAAATCAAACTCTACCTTTCCTTTCCGACCGCTTCTTCCGACGCCTTTTGAACTTGCGCCTGACCAGATGAATAAAGGTGCCCATGTTGAGTGTCGCAGCCAGCAGAGAAGCCATACAGCACTGAGCTGGCTGTGCAGCTTGAACAGGTCAGTGGCGCGCTAAATCTCTCCGTCTGACTTAACAAAGTATATTAATACAGCAATTCATTTAAGCTATCACGCGCCTGCAGGGGTGACAGTTAACCCTGCACTGCCTCTTTCACCGTCTCAGCTTCTTCATAATCTGAGGAAGAAATCCACTGCACTCTCCTTGCACCCATAACCAGCTCGGCTGCAAATAAAAGGAGAATTCACCTTCAAACACAGGTCCTACATATTTTGAGTCCTCTGGACAAAGAGTAGTAAAATTAGGAGAAGCTGAGCTTATTTATTTCACTAGCAAACCCCCCCCCCGCCCCCCAACCCATGATAGAAATCATACATACACACTTGGATCCAATTATAATTGCTTTTCCTTGTGACATCATGTGGACTACCTACCTCCTTTCTGCTTTACAACAAAAGCTGTCTGCAGGGTGATTGTTTAAGTGATGCGAACACACACACACGCACGCCCCCCCGCACCCCCCCCCCCCCCCCCCCCCCCCCTCCCCAATCTCTTTTCCCTATGGACCACAAACCAGTTTCAATTCCAGTTGCCAGGGCTACAACAGGGAAAATATCAGCAATATGAGCCAATTACCTTGACTTTTTTTTATATACGTAAACATTGTGGCCTCTGCTGTTTACCTTTCAACAAAAGTTAACCTAAACACCTTCAGCATTATGACATTTTTAGTCACCTGCCAAGTTTATTTATTAATAGTTACAAGTAGCTTACACTAAACTCCAATAAAGTTACTATTAAAATCCTTTAGTCGCCACACTCTGATGCCTATTTGGGTACAGAGGGTGAATTTAGCATGGCCAGTGCACCGAACTAGCGCAGCTTTCGAACTGTGGGAGGAAACCGGAGCACCGGGAGAAAACTCTCAGACACGGGGAGGATATGCAAACTCCACACAGACAGTGGCCCAAACTGGGAATCAAACAATGGGCCCTGCTGCTGAGAAGCAGCAGTGCTAACCATTGGGCCATCATGCCACACATAAGGAATGCAGCACAACTACAATAGTTATTTAAAGGAAGGATGTGATTGCATTGGATTTGGTGCAGAGATTTACCAGGATGCTGCCTGGATGGAACATTTAAGAGAGGTTGGGTAAGTTTGCGTTGTTTTCACAGGAGCAGAGAAGACCGAGGGGTGATCTGATCGAGGTGTACAAGATTATGAGAGACATGGACAGAATGGATAAGGAGCAGCTGTTTCCCTTAGTTAAAGGGTCAGTCACGAGGAAACATAGGTTCAAGGTGAGAGGCAGGTGTGAGGAAAAACATTTTTACCCAGAAAGTGGTAATGGTCTGGAATGCACTACCTGGGAAGGTGGTGGAGGCGGGATGCCTCACATCATAACCTTCAAGCTATGGGTTAAGTGCTGGGAGGTCAGGTGTTTCTAATGTGTTGATGAAGACTTAATGGGTTGAAGGGCCTCTTCTTCTGCACTCTGATTTTATGATTCTGAAATGTTCAGCCTTCAAAACGGGATTAAGAAAACACGGCAGCAAGTCCTCAAAACTCTAGATCCCTGGGGATTAGGTGCACGGCATTCTATCTCTGGCTCCATCTCCACAAATTAACGAGGATGTCCAATATCCCACATAACAGGATTTCCAAAGCTTGAAAGTAAGCCTCCACTGAGGAAACTGCCCTCTCGGCTGGCAGGATCTTCTCCACTTCATCCACTATTTTTTTGGCTAACTTGCAATGTGAGCACCAATGATTGTGCCAGCAAGCCAAGACCAAAATTTTACCCACAACGGCAGCCATCATCTTGACGCCTATAACATCCAGCAGGACTTTGCTGTTGTAAGATTCTCAGTCTTGAATTTATGGATTGAGCTCCACTGTCGAAAGTCTTTTCAGGAAGAATTTTTCAGGTTTCCACTACCCTGTGTGTGAAGAAATACATCCTGGTATTTTGGGGTGGCATGGTGGCACAGTGATGAGCACTGCTGCCTCTCAGCGCTATGAACCCAAAGATTCAATTACAGCCTCAGGTGTCTGTCTACATGGAGTTTGTACCTTCTCCCCAAGTCAGCCCGAGTTTCCTCTGGGCACTCTGGTTTCCTCCCAAACTCCAAAAAGATTTGCAGACTAGGTTAATTGGCCATGTTAAATTGTGCCTTTAACTAGCAGGTAAATAAATATGTGGGGTTACAGGGATAGGGCTTGGGTGAGATTGTGGCTGCTGTCGGCCCCTTTTGCCACAGTAGGAATTGCATGAAATGAAATCACCCTGAAACAGCCAGCCTTCGAATTTTAAAAATGTACTCCACATTTTTTCAAGAAGCTGAATGTTTCTTATTTCTCCAACCTCAAAACTATGTAAAACTAAATTTGGGGATTTAGCTTCCATTACAGCATCTTCCCACTTCCATTCCTGGATATTAAGATTTCCACAAAGAAGACCAACCGCAGCAGACACGAAGAAAACAAAACCTGCTGCATGACCCCAGCTGCAGGAGCTGTCATAGTTGGCTGCTGATAATAGTCATTAGCATTCACCCAAATTAAAATACTGTATTTCCTAAGGAAAGCTTTGCTTTTAAAGCGAACCACTCAGACAGGTCAAATAATATTAAACACTGTGACATAACAAACATCCTAATGTTATTTTATTCAAAGGCACTTGCCATGTAAAGCCTGACAGTACAAGTAAAGAGCGTTCTTTAATTGCTTGAATTTGTATGCCATAAACTGCAGAACCTGAAAACAGTGCATTAGTTGAATCCTTGCACAATAATTTATTCCACGAATAATGCTCTTGAGAATCAGTCCCAGACAGTGATCAAAACAGATTGCAGCGTCCTTGCTCCTGGAATGTGCAGAAGTGAAACACTGAAGAATTACCACAAATCACCAGGAATTGTGTTTGAGTGAATAGTCCTGTGACTGAAGCCTGTCAATGCAGTGGTACAGGCACATCTCAAAATATTAAATTACAGATTCTGGTTTATATGCCACGTGTGTACACAAGCATGTGCGGCTGAGATCTGTTCCATCACATCATGCCATGCTAATTTCACCCCAGTTCACCTTGTGACAGATTTCAACACACCCCACCTTGGATAA
Source organism: Sphyrna mokarran (assembly GCA_024679065.1). Lineage (NCBI taxonomy): Eukaryota > Metazoa > Chordata > Chondrichthyes > Carcharhiniformes > Carcharhinidae > Sphyrna > Sphyrna mokarran. The sequence continues at coordinate 16,753,074 of JAGIQG010000011.1, forward strand.
AATGCCAATCCAACGGCATCGCTCTTAAATCGCTGAGGAGCAGCTCAGGATTATCATCTTTATCTCAGAATGGTCAGACACCAACCTTTTCAGCTATCTGTGTAAGTTACACTCTTTTCATTTCATCAAATTTAAAAACACCCTGGTCTGGACTTTATGTTACAAACGAGGCTAACGCCACCCAGTTATTAGAGAATAAATTGGACAGCAACCTCCACAGGACACACATATAGGGAAATGCGAACATTTCTGAACACAGGAATTATCCTGTTCCTCCACAACTGTGCCACTGTCTACACCAACGAGGACAAAGTAGAAATGGTTAAGAGCTTCAAGTTTTTAAGTATCCAGATCACCAACAACTGGTCCTGGTCCTCCTTATGCTGACACTAAAGCTCACCAACCCTTCTACTTTCTCACAAGACCAACAAAATTTGGCACGTCCACAAGACTCTCACCAACTTTTATAGATGCTCCAAAGAAAGCATTCTTTCTGGTTGTATCACACAGCTTGCCACGGCTCCTGCTCTGCCCAAGACTGTAAGAAACTACAAAAGGTCATGAATGTAGCCCAATCCATCACACAAACCAGCCTCCCATCCATTGACTCTGTCTACACTTCCTGCTGCCTTGGCAACACAGCCAGCATAATTAAGGACCCCGTCACACCTCCCATCAGGAAAAAGATACAAAAGTCTGAAGTCACATACCAATTGACTCTTCCCTGCTGCTGTCAGACTTCTAAATGGACCGACCTCGCATTACTTTTCACTGCATCCTAATATCCAATATGACAATAAGAAAAAAAATCAAAAAATCAAATAACAGTGCCTTGCTGATAGATTCTAAATGTAATGACATGAAGTTCTGAATAGCATATTTGTTGCTTGTGAAAGGTGGCAGAAAAGGTTATCAGGCTAATATATTCATTCTGGTGTTCAGTGAATTTTTTGTCAGTAATTGTCAATTTTTCTGCTCCTGGAAATATATAAATATGGAGGCATATAGACACAGTGGTCAACACTGCTGCCTCACAGTGCCAGAGACACAGGTTCAATTTCCACCTTGGGTGACTGTCTGTGCGGAGTCTGCACATTCTCCCTATGTCTGCATGGGCTTCCCCCCACACTCCGAATGATGTACTGGTTAGATAGTTTAGTCGTGTTAACTTGCCCTTAAGTGTTCCAAAATGTCTAGTTAAGATGGAGTAGTCATAGTAAATGTATGGGGTTATGGGAATAGGGAGGGGAAGGGGACCTGGATAAGACGTTCAGTCAGTAAGTTGGTGCGGATTCTACGGACCAAGTGGTCCCTTCTGCACTGAGAGACACTATGATTCGTTCCTTCAGAATTTAATCAGTTTTGGAGATGTTCCTTTTAAAAATAAGATTAAGACACCACACAAAAAATACTTTTATGTCGTGCGGTGTCTTAAACTCTGCTCCCATCTTTCTGTATGGCAAATTAATTGATAAAAGCAGATTCATACTGGCTGGTTCAAACTCTGCCTGACTCAGTGAACATTATTTAATCTGACTGGTTGAAGAGTCTTGCTGTTTCTTACCCTGCCAACACTGGATCAAATGTCTGATGATAGAAAGTGCTTGTAAAAACCCTACCAGCAGCTGTCAGCAAAGAGAACAGTGGGGAGGTGTTCCTTCACCATCGACTGCAAAATCTCGTTTACGAGGTCCTACTCCCTCAACATTCTTCTCCCATTGTAATTTTTTTGTCTCCCTCAAAACAAGACTCTTGGCATTCTAAAATCCCTGGGTTTGGTCACTCAACAACAGTATCAACACTCTGCTGCTGGATAGGAAGGAATCAGTTCTGGGACATCCAAAAGCTTTCAAGTCACCTCCTAATACATATTTCAAATCACTGCTGCAACTAACATCTCCCTTCATGACCTACAGTGACATGAACCTAGAATCTGACAAGTTATCCTTAATTATGTTCGTCTTAATCTTATAGGATCAGAACATGCCAGGATGACTGAGCATATCTGACAGTTTCTTTGGGAAAACAAGTTAACCGAGTCTGATGAAAGGTCAGTGACCTGAAACATTTTCACTTATTAGCTCTCCACAGAAGCTGCCAGGCCTGCTGAATATTTCCATTATTTTGTTTCTTTTATTTCCAATCTCCAGCACTGCATTTGGTATTAGCAAAGCCAAATTATACAGACAACAACAAAAAATATTCTAGATATGGGCGACAGGATTCCCTAACTCTGACGCTTGTTCCATGTTAGCAATCAAAGTCAGATTTTAACACAGGTAAATGAAACCATAACTGGGGCACAAGCTTTTAAGAGGCCTGTTTAGCTCAATATCTTCAGATTTAATGTGATATTGGAATAGAAGTATTGCAATATTTTAATAAGCCCAGCTTTGACAAAATAACTCTTTAATTTTCCAAGATTTTAATATAGAAGTAAGCTTGTGCCACATTCCCAGTGCTTAAACGCTCACTGACCTCACTTCTATACATCTCTGCAATTTCCTGTAGATCTAAAACTCCCTCAATCCTGATTTCTCCAATTCTTATACATCCTTTCACTTTTCCACTTTACTACTAACAATCACTCGGTTCCCTGCCCTCACTAAGCCTTCTTGCCTCTGCACCCGACTTGAAACCTATCTCCTTGTCCACCCCTGTGCATCTATTCTTCCCTTCTGCAGTGCTGTATTGATTCCACCTTGCACATTCAGGAGATGTTTAAGCATGTGCTGCTACAGCAAAGACACTTCATAAACAAAAACTATCGTAGTAGTAGATCTTATTGGTTCAGAAAGAGATCATACACGTAAGGCAGCATGGTGGCACAGCAGTTAGCACTGCTGCCTCTCAGTGCCAGGGACCTGGGTTCAAATTCCAGCTTGGGTCACTATCTCTGCAGAGTCTGCATGTTCGCACCATTGGTTACCTCCGGATGCTCCAGTTTCTCCTCTCAGTCTAAACGACGCACTGGTTGTTCATCCAGCAGCAAGCACTCCTCAATTTTAGGCAATAAAATAAAACAAAACAAAACTGATTCCAACAGATAAAGAAAAAGGTTTAATAAAGTAACTTCATTACTCCAACATTTGAGGCCTCACCCCGGGCCATTCCAAACTCCCCAAAAGGCTCTTGTTTATATTGGATAAAAGCAAATTACTACAGATGCTGGAATATGAAACCAAAAGAAGAAACGCTGGAGAATCTCAGCGCATCTATCAGCATCTGAGAGAGAAAAGAGCTGACGTTGAGTCCAGATGACTCTCTGTCAAAGCTGGGTCATCTGGACTCAAAAGCTTTTAACAAAGAGTCATCTGGACTCGTACTGTCAGCTCTTTTCTCTCCTTACCAATGCTGGTAGATCTGCTGAGATTTTCCAGCATTTTCTCTTATTTATATTGAGTCAGCTGATCATCACATCATTTTGTCATGGTTCCACAGTTTACTGGGTCAACTGACCCTTACAGCTTATTACCATTGGTCACACTACAACAGATCTAATTGGTTACATTCTAACACTGAATAGGTGCAGCAACCATGCCAAATTCTTCCTTCGTGTACCAGATCAGGTGCCGGAACGTAGCGATGAGGGGATTTTTCACTAACTTCACTGCAGTGCTAATGTAAGCCTACTTGTGATACTAATAAATAAACTAGTTCTACATTCCATAAATTAAAGTTTAACATGAAAAACAAACAAGTTAGTCACAACTTATGAAGTTCACTTAAGATTAGGTGTAATGGATCCAAGATTGGAATACAAATGACCCTAGTTTCTGCATAAAATGTCTGCAAGGTACTAAGCACATGATGCCAAATATTTTTGCATTCCCCAATCTTTGTTATTCACCACTTTTCAAAGTTTCTTCCCTTCGTCAAACAGCCTCAAAGACATTCTTCCTCATGGCATATTCTGCCTTCTCACTAACCACGAGGTGTCTTCCCTCTAGCTTCCAATCATCCCATTTTATTTATTCAGTTTAATCGATATCAATTACTTTTGTTCAGAATCTGATCCATATATCCATTGGTTAATTTTATCTACTTGTTCTGAACTCATGGTCATGTCAGGTAGCTTACTCACACTTGTTTAGCTCTATGTCATCTATTTATCTTGTTTAGCCTTTGCAAGATCTGAATGACTAATACTTTCTTCTCTAGTGCAGCACAACAGACTTACCTCACAATTTAAGAACTGGAATTACCTTCATCATTCCTGAGCACTTCCTAGTGTATATTCAAAATTGCATGGAGTGTTATTCCAACTTACAGGCAACTGCTTTTTAGAAGATTTCCAATATTTGAGGAAGCCTTGCTCTGGCCAAAACACACATTTTCAATAATTTTAACAAATCCTTTTCATTTCCAACATTTGTTGACATCTTTCAGCATCTACAATAATATGCTGATCCTTGTTCCAATACAGATTGCTTTTTGTTTACCCAGACTAAATCCATCTAGCATGTCTTGGTCATTTGCCTAATTAATCCAGATCTTCTTGGCAATATAAAATTATTATTGCAATAAGTTCAATTTCACCAGTAACATCCTGCTCCAACTAAAGCAAAGAATGAAATTCTTGATATTGAAATTCAGACACTGAAATTTGAATTCAATTTGAATCCAAGTCAGGACTAAGACAAAACCCAACTCCAGTTTAAATATGCTCAGTCTTGTTTAAATTTAGGATGCCACAGTGGCATAACGGTTAGCACTGTTGTGTTACAGCACCAGGGACCTGGGTTCAATTCCCAGCTTGTCTGTGCTGAGTCTGTACATTCTCCCCATGTCTGCATGGGTTTCTTCCAGGTGCTCTGGTTTTCTCCCATAGTCCAAAGATGTGCACTCCTTAGTGTCAGGGAGACTAGCTAAGCTAAATACATGAGGTTAGGGGATAGGACCTGGATAGGATTGTGGTCAGCGCAAACTTGATAGGCTGAATGGCCTTCTTTTGCACTGTAGGATTCTATAATAATTCTATTCTATGAAGTGAGAACGAACTTGTTCAGAATTCTGCTCAACACAGCACTGCAATACCTTATCGGAAACAGTGCCTAACGAGAGGTGCTTTAATGCCCTCTACTGGATATATTTGTCCTTGAATGAATCATCAATTGATGAATAATACTATCTGATATTGTTTAACTGTTTGGATTTGAGGAACACAAGCACCAGCCATGTGCACAAGAGTCAGGTAGCATGCAATTAATTAATATAGGAATTTGGGCCAGTAGGCCATTTGGTTTCTTTGAGCCTTCTTTTCCATTCACTAACATCATGACTCATTTGACTGACATTTCCCAACCCAGCCACACAATCCCTAAATATAGGAGGCTATTTGGCCCATCAAATCAGCACCTATTCTCCAAAAGAGCATCTTACTCAGATACGCCCTCCACCTTATTCCTTTAACCCCGCACATTTTTCATAGCCAATCCACTATGCCTGCACATCTTTGGACTGTGGGAGGAAACCCTCATAGACAATGGAAGAATGTGCAAACTCCACATAGACGCAGGGCCAAAATTGTACCGCTGTCCCTGGTGCTGATAGGCAGCAGTGCTGGCCTCTTGGTCACGTCACTCTGATTGATTTTCACCTCCTTTTTAGTCAAGAAGTTATCTAATTCTGCATTATAAATATTCAATGACTTGACTCCAATGCTCTCTAGGGAACTGAGCTCCAAAGACTCAATCCTCAAAACTCCTCGTCTCCAGCTTAAATGGGAGATCCCTTACTTTTAAACGATCTCCCCTAGTTCTAGCCTTTTCCACAAGGGGAAACATTCCATCAGCATTTACCTATCAAATCCCCTTAGAATCTTGTATTGTACAATAAGATCACTTCTCACTCATTTGAACTTCAAATCTTACAGGTGTAGCCTGCCCCAAACTCTCTCCACAAGATAATACCCCAATCCCAAGTATCAATCAGCTGAATTTTCTCTGAACTGCCTTTAATACATTTATATCCTTTCTTAAAGAAGAGGACCAAAGCTGTACAGAGTGCACCAGATGTGCTCTTACTAATACCTTGTACAACTGTAGCAAAACATCCCTACTTTTACATTTCATTCCCCCTGTAATAAATGGCAACATTCCAATTGCCTTCCTAATCACTTGCTGTGGCTGAATTCCAACCTTCCATGTAGCAGGACACCCAAATCCCTGTGTGCCGTCGAGTTCTGCAATCTCTCGCTATTTAAATAATGTGCTGCTTTTCCATTCTTCCTGCCAAAGTAGCTCAGCTCACGTTTTCCAACACCAGACTCAATTCGCCAAAAATAACACAAAGTTCCCAGATACAAAATCAAGAAAAATAAACCAAAGGTGCAGTTTGATTTTGTCTAGTCAAGCAGTTGATTATAAATAACATAATTGTGACTGCATTTACTCACTTCTTCACTAAAGCCAAAAACTCTTCAAACTTACGGCTGACTGTTTTCAAAGTCTGAAACAACATCTCACAATAGTACGACACTCTCATTTCTAAAAGTAATTCATACATCAAGTTCTTCTGTGTCTGAACGTATGCTCTCTAGGGAACTGAGCTCCAAAGACTCAATCCTCAAAACTCCTCATCTCCAGCTTAAATGGGAGATCCCTTACTTTTAAACTGTCTCCCCTAGTTCTAGCCTTTTCCACAAGGGGAAACATTCCATCAGCACTTACCTATCAAATCCCCTTAGATTTGTTGAGGGTGAACGTATGTTGAGGGTGAATACTTTCAGAAGATAGGAGCAGTCGAGGCAAACATTGTTGGCATTCTGGGCTGCTATCATTGAGCTAAGCTATAGTGAAAGGTACCAAGTACTCTCAAACATTGGGATTGAGTGTGCCTGGACAGATCCATAAACACGAAACAAGTCGCATTTGTATAGCATCTTTAATGTGGTAAGTTCGTAAGGTGACCCACAGGATTAAACAAACTTCTACATCTGGCTAAGTAAAGAACTACAAGGACAGATGACTAAACAGTTAATTGAAGAGGTAATTTAAAAGTGAGAGAAGGGTTAAGGGAAGCAGAGTGACTTTGGATGACAACTTCAAAACTTAGGCAGCTGAAAGCACAGACACTGATGGGAAGGAAAATGGATGGTATATAAAGATAGGCATTTGACAAGTGTGGAAAGTTTCACTATGCAGGGGAAAGAAAGACACAAACATCTTCAATAATGAATTGGCAATAGTTAGTATAACCACGGGGAAGGAAGCTTAAAAATGAGAATTATTAAGACAAATGACATAGATGAATAAAGCGAGGCTGACTCAAATTTGAGGGAGCAAGCAAGAAAAGCAGTTCTTAATCCAATACAGAAAGTTAGTCTAGTGGACTATGAATCAGGTGGTTCAAAGCCAAAACTTTGTCGGATTTAATTTCACCAAATTTAACTTCATTTTAAATTTTAAACGAAAGACAGCATCAGTACTGTTACTCCTGCATTTGAATTCTCAGCCAACCACCAGAAGTAGAAAGATGATGCCTGGCCTCACAGATTAAATATTCTACTACCATTACAGCAATCTCCGATTTTTCACACTTCTAATGCCTCATTGTTGGTAGACTGTGTAAGCAACATCCAATTCTGGGGTTGTACAGTGCAGAAATCTGGCCCTTCAACTCTGTAGCGATAATAACTACCACTGTCTGTTATCATTTCCTCGGTTAATCAGTGGAGAGCGTAAAGTCAGACAATAAATTTAATTCGCTTATCACTAATTCCAAGTTACCTGAGATTAACAATAGAATGGCCAAACGGGGAAAGAGGGATTGATGTTATTTCCCACCACATGGAAAGAATGTTAATATTCCAGCTGCTCGCACTTCCAGAAACTGATATAAAACTGTTAGGAGGTTATCACAAATAAAGCATAAACTCATGATCAGAAAGGAAGGTACACAAATCAGCAGAGTCAGAAGTGACCTCAAGATACTCCAATACTGAAGGCCCAATTAAAAGTACAGTAAGAACGATAATCTGGGATGATTCAGACTGTGGCAAATGGACGTATTTACAAAACGACATTTTGCTGTTTATTAATGAGACAGGTCTGAACCCAGCGTAGGGCCTAATGCAGTTGTGCATCACTTGAGCAAGCAGATAGTCCCATGCAAATATATACCCAAGCAATCCTGATTACACTGAGTGGTAACACTGCTACCATTGCAGACAATAGGTATGATTAGCCACTGATTTTATACACCTTGCAGTTCACTTTGGGACCCTCAAATCTGGTTGCGACTTTTAGCTCCTAACTTGGCTAACCCTTGGAAACCATAGATCAGGCTCATCCAACCAGCGGGGTGCAAGACAGATTGTGGCCCCCAATACCATTCTACATGACACTTGGAATTACTGTTCAAAATGCCACTAAGACAGATCAGTGAAGCTGGAGATTTTTGCAAAGGGATGCTCCTCTAAGCACAGTCTAGTTCTCTCGTGTTTGCTGGTGATTGAACAAAAAGAAACACCAGAGGTGTTAAATATGCTGGAGGGGCAAGGAAGAAAGAGGCTGCAGAAGTCAGAGAGGGGAACAGGGAGGGGAGCACCAAGCAAACAAACAGGAGCAAAAAAGAGAGAGCATGGGGATCCAGAAATACCATGGGCTTGAGGAGCGCAAGCAAGAAATGTGTGTTCTCAGTCACTCTCACTCCAACCCATTCTCTCACCTACTCTTATCGAAGGTGAGTAAACACTGAGCCAGACACTCACCCGCAATGGTTGGGCAGGCCTGCTTTATACTTTGCTGTGGTCGAAAGAGATCCTAACAGATTGACTGCAGGTTAATGGTGGCTACTAAAGGAAACTTACAGATTGTCAGCTGTTTATAAATTTCTGACTTTTAGAAAGAATGAAGGAATTTTCACACAAGCAGCTCAAGATATCTTCTCACACTGAAAAGGACCATCCACTCTGGAACACAAGAAATTTTCAAACACCGTTTCAAAAGGAGGAAAAAAAACCGATTATAAGCAAATTAAATCTCCCGACCTTGAACAATGTTCACATCTTCCCAATTCACAAGTAAACGAAGCACAATATATTTATTCCTTAATTATATTTAGTTTGAGGGGTTTTCAGAAGCTGATTACATCTTTGTTCTAATGGACTGAACAGCAGCCAATGTTGACAGAAAGAGTGGAATTGAGTGGAAGGCATTTTACAGAAAGTAGCTGACTGTGTAAGTACACGGATGCATAAAATTTATTCCAAGTACAGCAGAATACAATTAGGTGCCCCTTGTGTTGTGTGCGTCTTGCTTCAAGTATCTTATGAAGTGTCATTGATGTTAAAAAGCACCACAAAATCTTCTTCACAAATACAGGTTTGTTTTCACCTTGTAAATGGCTTGTTAACTCAACTGGAGTAAGAAAGGAATGTAAATAAGAAGCTGTCCTCTGCCTTCTTGCATAACTTAACTAGCAATTAGACACAAATCATCACCAGCATTATAATTGCAGCATTACTAGCAATCGACTCACTCAATACTGTACATTTACTGAGCAGAAGCTGAGAGAATTAGCAGTAATTATATCTCAAGCTCTCTCTTCACTGCACTGATCTCCAAGGGACATTCCAGGAATAAGCAAGCAGCATACAACACAAAAGAATTCACACGCCAATCTGTGGCAATTTCTTATCCATTTTTCTATTCTCCAGAAGGGAGTGACTCACAGCTACCTGCTCCTAAATTTACTAGGTCTTCACCAGAGCCAGGACATGGGGCGAGGGGGGGGACTGATGGCACGACCACCACTGCTACAGCTACGAAAGGTCATCCTTACTCGAAACGTTGACTCTATTCTCTCTCTCCACAGATGCTGTCAGACCTGCTGAGATTTTCCAGCATTTTCTGTACTTGTTTCAGATTCAGCATTTTGGGAATGCCTGTGATTGAAAAATTCTTTGATCATTCTCTCGACTGTGGGGCGGCAGAGTGGTTAGCACTGCTGCCTCACAGTGCCAGGGACCCGCGTACAATCCTGACTTGGGTCATTGTGCAAATTCCGCATTGTTATTCTCCCCACATCTGCATATGGGTTTCCTCAGGGTGCTCCTGTTTCCTCCCATAGCTGAAGGACGTGCTGGTTAGGTGCTTTGGCCATGCTAAGTTATTTCTCAGTGTACCCGAACAGGCACCCACGTGAGGCAACTAAGAGATTTTTCACAGTAACTTCATTGCAATGTTAATGTAATCCTACTTGTCACACGAATAAATAAACTTCACTTTAATCAGGGTTAGGTAGCGAATAGCCCACCTCCAGAGTTAAACCAAATCTGTTTTGACTCCACCACCATCTGTCTTTGTCCCAACAACTTCAATCGTGGATTTACTTTAAGACTGTGGCATGGAAAGTAAGACTCTGATACAAATGGATTGCCAATCTGCGAGGAGAAGTTAGTAAGCATTTCTGGGCTGATCTCATTGTCTAATATCTGACCTCAAAATATTGAATCAGCAGCTGAATCAGCATTAACGTGCCTCATCTTTGAATACAAAAACAGGATTAGAGTGATGCAAAGGTACCCTTGGTCATGAGACCTGAAATACAGAAGTTAATCTATATCGATCCTGCGATCCATCCATGGCAGTCACAAAAAGCTTTGTGGAATTTCTAGCTGTTATATTTTTGAAAGAAATCCTAATAGTGTATGTCTGAGTCAGGTGGTTATGGATTACAATCTCACTGCAGAGACATGAACCCAAAATCTAGCCTGGCATCAATAGTGCAACTATTAGTATTACTAGGTGCCACTGTGCTGCCCCTTTACCATGGGGCAGCATGGTGGTTAGCACTGCTGCCTCTCAGCACCAGCAACCTGAATTCAATACCAGTCTCAGGTCACTGTCTGTGTAGAGTCTGTACGTTCACCCCACGTTTGCGTGGGTTTCCTCTGAGTGCTCTGGTTTTCACTCACAGTCCAAAGATGTACAGGTTAGATGCACTGGCCATGCTAAATTAACCCTGTCAGGGGATGAACACAGTAAATATGGGGATTACGGGAATAGAGCCTGGGTGGGATTGTGCTCAGTGAGGACTTGATGGGCCGAATTGCCTCCTTTTGTACTGCTGGGATTCTATTCTTTTATTCTAACTGGCTCATGAACAGTTCTACAAATCGCCGAGCAAAATGCTTGTCAGTGATATTACAGAATTATAGAATGCCCACAGTGCATAAGGAGATTGTTCGACCCATCGAGACTGTACTGACCACAATCCTGCCAGGCCCTATTCCCATAACCCCACATATTGACCTTGCTAATCCCCAGATACTGTGTCAATTTAGCACAGACATTTCGCCTAACCTGCACAACTTTGAACTGGGAGGAAACCAGAGCACCCAGAGGAAACCCACTGCAGACACAGGGAGAATATGCAGACTCCATACAGACAGTCTCCCGTGGCTGGTATTGAATCCGGGTCCGACGCTATAGTGCTGCCCAATAGTATCACTTACTCACATCAACTACGATTTTAACAGCAATCCATCCACGTGCAGAATCACAAACTTCTAGAAACAGATTAATGAAATGGAAGAGGCAATCAACAATAAAATTACTATTAAGATCAGCTTAAATAAAAAACAAAGCCTAAAAGATATTAAGATTGATATAACAAGCAACGCCAGAGGCCCACACATCCACAGGAACTTCAGGTTCATGACTCAACAGATTTCAGGCCACAGGCTCTTGGCAAGGCCAGCAGGAAGAGTTTCCTTACATTTCCGGTTTCAAACACATCAAATTAAGCAGCTTGAGGCTCAGCAAGACAATAGTCCCCACCTCGAGTTTCCTCTCTGGGGTCTAGGTACATGCAACTGCAACAGGTTAGGTGCGCATGGACAGTCCCAAAATGGACACCCACATGCAGAAGGGTGATGAGTCCGAGAGGTAACTATTCAGTGATGGGTCAGTTTGGAAAGAATGGACATATCTCAAGGAAACATAACCTTCCAACACTACTTCATGCATTGCTCCTTGGTATCTTGCAGATTTTCTGGATCAGGGGAGGTCCTACCCATATGAAGGGTAGGTCGTGCCTCACAAACCTTATTGAGTTTTTTGAGGAGGTGACCAAAGAGGTAGATAAGGGTAAGGCAGTTGATGTAGTGTATATGGATTTAGCAAAGCGTTTGATAAGGTTCCCCATGGTAGGCTACTGCAGAAAGTGCAGATGCATGGGATTGAAGGTGATTTAGCAGTTTGGATTAGGAATTGGCTAGCTGATAGAAGACAGAGGGTGGTGGTTGATGGGAAATATTCAACCTGGAGTGCAGTTACAAGGGGTGTACCTCAAGGATCTGTTTTGGGGCCACTGCTGTTTGTCATTTTTATAAATGACCTAGATGAGGGTGTAGAGGGTTGGATTAGTAAATTTGCTGACGATACCAAAGGGGGGGAGTTGTAGACAGCGAGGATGGATGTTACAGTTTGCAGAGGGACATAGATAGGTTGCAGAGCTGGGCCGTGAGGTGGCAAATGGAATTCAATACGGATAAGTGTGAGGTGATTCACTTTGGTAGGAATAACAGGCATATGAAATATACGGCTAATGGAAGGACCCTTAATAGTGTTGTCGAGCAGAGGGATCTTGGGGTACAAGTACATAGCTCTTTGAAAGTTGGCACCCAGGTTGATAAAGTTGTTAAGAAGGTGTACGGTGTGTTAGCTGTTATTGGTAGAGGGATTGAATTTAGGAGCCGTGAGGTTATGTTACAACTGTACAAAACTCTGGTGCGGCCGCACTTGGAGTATTGCGTACAGTTCTGGTCGCAGCATTATAAGAAAGATGTGGAAGCATTGGAAAGGGTGCAGAGGAGGTTTACCAGGATGTTGCCTGGTATGGTGGGAAGGCATTATGAGGAAAGGCTGAGGGACCTGAGGTTATTTTCATTAGAGAGAAGAAGGTTACACGGTGACCTAATTGAGGCGTTTAAGATGATCAAGGGATTGGATAGGGTGGATAGTGAGAGCCTTTTTCCTCGGATGGTGATGACCAACACGGGGGGACATAACTTTAAATTAAGAGGTGGTAGTTATAGGACGGATGTCAGAGGCAGGTTCTTTACACAGAGGGTGGTGAGGACGTGGAATGCCCTGCCTGCAGCAGTTGTGGACTCGCCTACTTTGGGGGCATTCAAATGGTCGGTGGATAGGCATATGGATGATATTGGAATAGTTTAGGTTAAAGGGTCCAGTGGCCGGCGCAACATCGAGGGCCGAAGGGCCTGTACTGTGCTGTAATGTTCTATGTTCTATATTCATGCGTACCTATCTGACAATTACTTCGATTAGTTCAGATGGCTGCTTCATGGTGCGTAAGACCATAAGACATAGGAGCAGAATTACGCCACTCCGCCCATCGATTCTGCTCCACCATTCAATCATGGCTGATATTTTTCTCACCCGAGGTGTGATGATCCTCAGATTAAAATCACCACCAATCCTCCTCAAAGTGGAGTGCACTGCAGAGTCTAACTTTCTTCACAGGACAATCCTGCCATCCCAGCAACAAAGAACAAAAAATCTGGTGAACTTGTGTTGCACTTCCTCCAAGGCAATAATATCTTTCCTAAGGTAAGGGGACCAAAACTGCACACGAGACGCCAGGTGCAGTTTAACTAACTTTCTATACAACCGAAGCAAGAGTTCACCACTCCTGTACTCAAACCCTCTTGCAACAAAGGCCAAAATACCATGAGCCTTCCTAATTGCTTGCTTTATCTGCATATTAGACTTCAGTGATTTATTGTCCAGGATACTTAACTCCTTTCTAGTATTTAAGAAAAGCACCACACATCTGTTCCTCTTACCAAAGTGGATAAGCTTACATTTTTCCACATGATAGCCCATCTGCCAAGTTCTTGATCAATTATATGAGTAACAGCCTCCAAAAAACACCGACAATTTTGCCAAATATGATTGCCTATTCATTAATCCATGATGACTATGCCTAATCAGGTCATTATTACCAAGGGTCTATTCATCACATGCTTAATAATAGATTTTAACATTTACCCTATCACTGATCCACTGCCACAGAGTGTCAGGGACCCAGGTTCAATTCCAGCCTTGGGTGGCTTTTTTTTTCCCATCTGTTCATGGGACATGGGCATCACTGGTTGACCAGCATTTATTGCCAATCCCTAGTTGCCCAAGGACAGGTGAGAGTCAACCATATTGCTGTGTGGCTCTGGAGTCACAAGTAGGCCAGAACAGTTAAGGCAGGTTTCCTTCCCTAAAGGGCATTAGTGAACCAGATAGGTTTTCCAATAATCAACAATAGTTTCACGGTCATTAGTAGATTCTTAATTCCGGATATTCTTATTGAAATCAAGTTCTACCATCTGGCGAGGCAGGATTTGAACCCGGGTCCCCAGAATATTAGCTCAGTTTCTGGATTAAGAGTCTAGCAATAATACCGTAAGGCTATGTGGAGTCTGCATGTTCTCTGTGTGGATTTGTTCCAGTTTCTTCGTACAGTCCAAAGACATGCAGATCAGGTTGACTGGCCATGCTAAAACTGCCCCCAGGACGTGAAGATTAGGGGGATTAGTGGGGCAACTAGGTGGAATGCTGAGTCAGTCCAGGCTCGATGGGCCAAATGGCCTCCTTGTGCACTGTTGGATTCTATGATTTCAATGCTGCGCTGTTGAATTAGAGCACCATCTGGTGCCATAACATGGTAACTGCTCAATTGCTTTTTCTGTGATAAACCACAAATCGAAAATCTGAGACAGTTTCTGTTTGTCTATACTGTTATAATTGATCAGCTTAATGGATGGATCTGCTGGTTAGGTCCGAGCCACTTTATTCCAAGTGGCTTTTATCAAATGGATCAAAAATTATATCATTCAGTACAGTCTGAACATTAATGCTACAACAAAATATTACAGGAATGGGTGCGTCTGTTAGTGGGTTTTTATTTTTTGAGTGATGCTGGAGTTTTGTGCTATTTTTGATTGAGACAGAGGCAAGTAAAATAAATGAAATCTTTTTTGGTGGAATGAGATTCACAAAAAGCTCAATTGTTGTTTCATGGTGTGGTTTGCTAACTGTAAGATTAAAAAAAAGCAGACAGCAAACTCTGTGGAGTAGACTAGAATTAGAATCCCTACAGCACAGAAGGCCATTTGACCCATCGAGTCTCTACCGACCGCAATCCCACCAGACCCTAACTCCTTAACCCTCATTTACCTTGCTAATCCTCCCAGAGGTTCGGGTCAATTTAGCATGGCCAATCCACCTAACCCCACACATCTTTTATCCTACAAGTATTTTGGTCCGCTTTGTTGTCTAACAAGGGGCATACACGCGATGGGTTGTGAAAGGGTTGCTCTTGGATTTTTTTTTTCTTTTTCGAGAGTATCCTAGTGCTTCATATCGTTAGTGTACACTTGACCTGGACCATTTGATGGGCAACACGACAGCTCAGTGACTATCGCTGTGCAGTGCAGATACATGATTTGGGCCTGTGTCTGTGGGAGTTTGCACATTCTCCCCGTGCTTGCATGGGTTTTCTCCAGGTGTCTGGTTTCCTCCCACATCCCAAAGATGTGCTCTTAGGCTAATTGGCAAAACAAATTCTCCCTAAATTGTCTCAAATTTGGTTTTTAATCCATAGATCTATAAACATAGACAGGGGTCACGGGTAGAGGTGGGAACATCGAGGTGGCGGCGTGGGCTCATTGGGCCGAAGGGCCTGTTTCCCATGCTGTTTTGTTCTTTGTTCTTTCTCTACACTCTAACTATGACTGTAGCAACACTATATTCTGTGCACTCTTCTTTCCTTCTTCATAATGTTTTGTCTGTATAGTATGCAAGAAACAATACTTATCACTGTGTACTAATACGGTGACCAAAATAAATCAAATCAAAATAGCTTCCTCACCCTGGAACAAGGTTCTTTTTCAGAACACATCTTTTCGTTGTCATAGAATACCGACAGTGCAGATGGAGGCCATTTGGTCCGTCAAGTCTGCATCATTTCTCCAACAGAGCATTCCATCTCCACCCTATCCCCGTAACCTCATTAATTCCCTAACCTACGCATCTTGGGCCATGAATGGGATAATTTATAATGAGCTAATCCACCTAACTTGCAGATCTCTGGAGTGTGGGAGAAAACCAGAGCACCCGGAAGAAAATCATGCAGACATGGGAAGAACATGCAAACTCCACACAGTCACCCAGCACAGAATTGAATCCCAGGCCCTGGTACTGTGAGATAGCAATACTAACCCCACTGTGCATCAACTCTCCTCCACAATGCGAACCCTCATATTCTTCTTCAAGCTGTTGTATATTCAATTAATTTAACTAGCAACGATGCCATAACATTTTTAACAGTTGAGTGTTATAGCTGAATTATCGCCTTTGGGTATCTTGCTATCCTTTACTATGATTTATTTCAAGTAATTATCCATGATTAGATACTGCACAGCACCCTGTCAGATTCACAAGGGAAGCAAGATTGACAATATAATGCCTGAGTAATGAAATATTGTGCTATAGAAGGACATTCAAGTTCTGCATCAGAATAGTGCAAAAAAGGACCAAGAGCAATGACTTAATATAATATAAAATCCCTTCCATAGTGCTTAGCCAGCAGTTGCCACTTCTGAAGCAAAGTATTAATTATTTTGATTTACCTGCTGGGTCCCACTTTTTTCCAAACATATCGTGAGTTCGATGATCTGCAAAGAAAGAGAATATAGGTGTCATAAAACATGGTGCAATAGCATGGTGATATATTTAAGAACAAAAGCTGCAACGAAGATATTTGAGGCTTGAATTTACAATGTAAACCAAGGTGCAATCAAGGAGTTGAATTTATTTTAAAGAGTAAGATACGACAGCCCAATTTTAGAAATAAAATGGAGTCACAATCCACGAGACACAACTGAAAGAAGCAGCAACCTTGCTGAAATTAGCAGTGCAAAAGTCTATCTTGATTAAAGCTACATCCAACTAAATTCACATTTGCTGCCTACAATCAACCCAAAAGCAAGAACCTGTATTTAGATACCAGCTTTAATGGAAAATAACTTCTTAAGGAGCTCCACAAAAAGTATTATAAAGAAAAATTTGACACCAAGTAAATAATAGGGCGAATGGCCTAAGCTACGTCATTGGTAGCTTTGAAGAAGGGCCTTAAGAGGAGAAAGGGAAGTTAGAGATAAGGAAATTTTTCACTAGGAAATTCCAGAGTTTCGGGCCAAGGTCGCTGAAGGCTTGGCCACCAATTGTGGGCTGTAGGTATGTTTAAACATATTTAAATCCTATGCACCAAAGCAAGCTATGAAGGATGCACTCATTGGCTGGAATTTTACAAGCACGTTATTTTACCCTTATGAATCTGACAGGGTGCTGCGCAATATTTAATTGCGAGCCTCACCCGCCTGATTCCAGGGGGTGGGTGAGGCTCGGAAAACGACATTCTCCGTTGGTCTCTGGTGGGATCATATGAACCTTAGGAGGACGTGCTGGTAGAATTCCACCCATTGAGTCAAGTTCAATCGTAATCATCTCAAAAACCGTGACCAATAGTGTAACGCATCAACAACGATGAATGATACAATTTTCGTCCTGGTGTTGAAACACTTTTCCAACTTCCTCTTGAATCACGATAGAGTTGGAAATGTCTAGGCAGTGATTCCCAACTATGATAGAAATTAGCAGAAGGAGTTTGCTATTCATTGCTTTAAATAACATGTTTATACAGTATTCGTCAGATGAGAAGATTTTTCAGTGCAACAAAGAAGAAACTAATCAAATCAAAGTTCATCAACACATAAGGAAATAATGCTCAAGAGAAATAAAGAAAGTTTCTTCCAGGGCCACAGAGAGGTGCTTTCAGTGTATAAAATGCAGTACATGCTGACCTTTGATCATTCTTTTCTCCGCACTCCTCAATAGAAGTGTGAAAGTTTCAGACGTAGCCCCACTGAAAGCAAATGCAATTATGCAACATGAGGTTTTAATGTTCCTCACTTAAGTACTCAGCATGGGTGGGGATTTTGGGCTGAGCATAGGAAGCAGTAAACTGGAAAAGCACTGAAAAGCATTAAGCACTGGAAATCTGACAATCTATCCCAACAGAATCGCCTCATGTCAACGAAGCTTCCTGAGTAACAGGAAAACAAGAACATTTAGCCTTGAAGTCTTGTAGACAGAAAAACAAAGAAACAATCACTTTCAACTACTAAAGTTCAGGAGAGGTCAGCATTACAGCAATCAGGTCTGCAGCTGACAGGGATATGGACACGCAGAGACAGCCGATATTACAGAGGGAAAGGAAAAAGAATGAACAGAAGGACAACTTGCATTCATGCAAGGGTTTAATAAAAATAAAAAATCTTACAGCATTTCACAGGATTGTAACGGTGCAAGAGACCATTTGGCCCATCATGTCTGCACCGGTTCTCCAAACAAGCATCATGACTTAGTGCCATTCCCCTGCCTTTTACTGCATAGTTTCTATTTAAATAATCATCTAATGGCCCCTTGAATGCTTCAATTGTACCTGCCTCCACCATGCATCCAGGTAGTGCATTCGCTGCGTGAAAAAGAATTCTCACATTATGTCTGTTTTTTTCACAAGACTTGAAATCTCTGCCCCCTCATGATTTTGAATATCTCTAAATAATTTCCTCTCTGCCTCTTCTCCAAGGAGAACAGTTTCAGCTTCTCCAATCTATCCTCATAACTGAGGCTCCTCATCCCAGGAAGCACTCTTGCAAACTACTTCTGCGCTTTCTCCAAAGTATTCACATCCTTCCTGAAGTGTGACACCAAAAACTGTGCACAATAAAGTAGTTTATTTATTAGTCACAACTACGGCTCACATTAATATTGCAATGAAGTTACTGTGAAATTCCCCTAATCGCTACAATCCAGTGCCTGTTCAGGTCAATGCACCTAACCAGCATGTCTTTCAGACTGTGGGAGGAAACAGGGGCACTCAGAGGAAATCCGCGCAGACAAGGGGAGAATGCACAGACTCCACAGAGACAGTGCCCCAAGGTGGGAATTGAACCCGGGTCCCTAGCATTGTGAAGCAGCAGTGCTAACCACTGTGCCATGCACCGTTCCTTCTAACACTTCCCATTTGCCAAAAATGGAGGTCGAAATCCCCTTATGTCTACTTCACAGTTTACTGTTCTATCTAACTTTGTATTGTGAGCAAATTTAGCATCCATACATTGCATCCCTTCATCCAAATTACTGATATTAATTGTAAATCCTTGTGGGCCCAGTGACTCTCCACCAATTACAGCTTGTCAACCCAAAATGACCAACCAACCCCTGTTGTCTGCTTCCCATTAGCTAACCAATAGCTGAAGTATTACTCCTATCTTGTACAAGTTCAGCACTTTCATTCTATGCTACTACTAATGAAGCCAAGGACTCTGTATGTTGTATTAGCTGCTCTACCTGTCCTGCTACCTTTAATGGTTCATACACACACAGCCACGTCTTGCTGCTCCTATGTAATTTGAATTGTACCCCTTTGTGTTGTATTGTTCTTCTGACCAAAATATATCACCTCACCTTTCTCCAAATGGAATTTCATCTACCACTTATCTGCCCACTCTACCAACTTATCTATATTCCTTTTGAAGTTCAACAACTTCCTCCTCACAGTTTGCAATGCCTCCGAGATTGCATCATCCACAAACTTTGAAATTATCTCCCACAAAGCAAGATCTACAGTGGCACAGTGGTCAGCACTGCTGCCTCTCAGCATCAGTGACCCGGGTTCAATTCCTGGTCTTGGATCACTGTCTATGTGGAGTCTGCACATTCTCATCACGTCTACGTGGGTATCTTCCAGGTGCTGGTGAGGTGCGTACCCAAACAGGCGCCGGAGTGTGGTGACTAGGGGGTTTTCACAGTAACTTCATTGCAGTGTTAATGTAAGCCTATTTGTGACACTAATCAATAAACTTTAAGACACTAGTATTACACTAGAAAAAGCAAAACCGACCCCTGGGGAATTCCTCAACAAATCTTCCTCGAGCCTGATATCTATTAACCATTACTCGCATTTTACTATTACTCAGCCAATTCTATACCCACATTCCTACTGCCCCTTTTACTACAGGGGCTTATAATTTTTTTCAGAGGACTACTTAACATCAAACCAAAGGAGACTTGAATGGTTCTGACATACAACTAGTTTAAGCACACATTATTAGGTTTAGCTGGATGTCAACGCTTTACTTCCTTCTGCGGACATATATTAAAGTAGCTCACTTGTACAGCAAATATAAAAGGGTGAAAAAGTTGCTGCACAGCGGGTTACTTAGCTAGTTCGTGGAGTTTTATTCGATTGGTGTTGCTTGCTTACAGTCCATGATGGAAGAAGGGGAAAATCTCCCAAATGTCTACTACCTTTTAATTTGACTTATTGTCACATATATTGGCATACAGTGAAAAGTAGTGTTTCTTGCATGCTATTCAGACAAAGCATACCATTCCTGGAGAAGGAAATAAGAGAGTGCAGAACATGGTGTTACAATCAAAGCTAGGATGTAGAGAAAGATCAACTTAATGTTAGGTTGGCCCATTCAGAAGTCTGATGGCAGTCGGGAAGAAGCTGTTCTTGAATCAGTTTATGCATAATCTCAGACTTTTATTTCTTTTTCCCCGATGGAAGAAGGTGGAAGAGAGAATGTCTGGGACGCGCAAGGTCCTTCATTATGCTGGCTGCTTTATAGAGGCAGCAGCATATTCACCACGTAATTAAGTGGCAAATTACAAAGAGATGCTTTCATTTATAATATGCAACATCCGCCAAAACCAACTATTTTCGGGCAACCCGTATGATCAAAGATAACCCTTAGCACAATGATGAACTGAATTTTTGAGAACTATCTTCCTTTGCATTTTTCAAAAGGCAGATTTATTATGAAACGTATCTTCCAAGAACTTTTACAGGGAAACCTACAGAAGCAATCTCTGCAATCAATGCAGATTCATACATCATAGTTAGACTGCTTTCACATTACAATTGTGCAAAGTGAAAACATGGCATCAAACTTAAGCTATAAACAAATTCTAATTAAGATTTTATTTTTTAAAAATGAGATTGGAAATATATGGTTAGAGGAGCTTGCATTGTACTGATGGCTTTCACAAATTCAGGATTAGGTGTTTGCTACCAATGGCTTATCACCATCTCTGTCACTGGTCAAAATCCTGGAGCTCTCTCCCTCAGTTTATTTTGCACCACATGGATGCAGGTCAAGAAGGCAGCTCATTACCAGCTTCTACAGGACAATTAGGGATAGGCAATAAATGCTGGCCTAGCCAGTGGCACCCATGTCCCATCAATTTTTTTTTGAGAAGTATTTTTAAGCGTAGTCACTGTTAAATCAGTTGGTTGGTTATTTCTGATTATTAATTCTAAAAGTGCACTTTAAATGTCCAACCCAATATTTGCTGACACGAAACTAAGTCAGCTGGTAATTATGCCCAGATGTAGTTCTGCCAGAGACTGGGGATTTTCACAGCAACTTCATTGCAGTGTTAATGTAAGCCTACTTATGACACGAATAAATAAACTTTAAAAATGTCTAAATTTCTATCATGAAATGGAGGAAAACAAAGTGCAGCTATTTTCACTAACAAATTCATCCACAGGTGACCATGAAAAAGATGCAACCAAGTTATTTCTGTTGCATTTAACATGAAGTAATATTAGAAACACAGATAGAAACACAGATCTCTATTCCCCTTACACAGAACAAACAGGAACTTTGTATTCTTAGACACAGCTCTCAAGCACAAAGACGTAGAGGACATGTCACTCAGAATGCTGCATTTCCACAAGAAGGAATGCTGCTGACAGCATGCTGGTGAGACAATGATTTCTAATATTTATTGACCACCCACACGTTGGGTCATCCCTTCTGCCACAGGCATTGGAAGTATTATTTTAGACCAACTCTCACTAACAAGCAGCATGGCAGCACAGTGGTTAGCATTGCTGCCTTACAGCTCTAGGACCTGGGTTCAAATCCCGGCTTGGGTCCGTGTCTTCTGGAGTCTGCACATTTTACCCGTGTCTGCATGGGTTTCCTCCCAGTATACCTGTTTCCTCCCACACTCCCAAGATGTGTGGATTAGTTACACTAGCTGTGATAAACTGCCCCTTAGTATCCCGGGATGTGTAGGTTAGGGGGATTAGCAGGGATAAGGCCTAGATGGGATTGTTGTCGGTGCGGACTTGATGGGCTGAATGGCTTCCTTCTGCACTGTAGGGATTCTATGAAGACAAAAGTCCTTTTTAGCCGCAATTGTGAAGTATTGGAACTTCAAAATCAGAATGCTAGCTGACAAATTCAGGAATGCTGCACCAGAATGATAAAAAGAGCTACTGGCTTTTCAAAGCTAAAAGATAACATAATCATCAACTGAAATACACAAATTAATCCTGCCAGATTTTTACCATAATGGTAAGTAATTGGAAAGAATCCAAGGTGAAGTGGCAGTGTGATTGATTAATTATTCAAAACAATTAGGGATTACAAACAATAACACGTACTGCAAATTGCCCAAGACATCTTGGAAGGATATATATTCCTTACAATAGGAACAAGATATTTGGAAAAACTGGGTAGTAATCTGGTACAGCACTGTGGACAGACAATCTGCAGAGATTCCCCCTGTAGAAAATCCTAATTTATCATAGATCATATCTCAAAGCAACCACAAGATGGTGCAGGTGAGCTTAGGAATGGTGCCCACTACAAACTCATCCTCTGGCACGGCACATGAAAATCTCTATTCCCCCTACACAGAACAAACAGGAACTTTGTATTCTTAGACACAGCTCTCAAGCACAAAGGCGTAGAGGCATGTACATACATGATTTAGATTACTAGACACCACGCCCGACATTGAGGCAGCTGTGACAACTGGACAGCTGGTCCCACGGCTTCTCCCAAGTGAATCACGCTTTCAAGTATTTTCACAAAGTGAAGATATTCGGAGACGCACCCCAAATTAATTCCACAGAAGAAAGATCAGATGAAAGTCACAAGCAGTAAAGCAAGTTATGAAGCAATCATCGGAATAAATTAGGCATCACACTGTTTCCATATTTCACAAAACAAAGCTAAAAACTTACGTCTAATGTTGTAATGTGTAAACATGCACAACAACAGAGAATGAATCATTCACAGCTATTAAAAATGTTACAAGCGGTTAGCTGCATTTTAAGCTTTTATTTTTTATTTTGCTCTAAGGATTTGAATGTTGCCAACAGAACGAGCATTTACCGCCTGTGCAAGGGCAAAGCAGGAAAAAAGCCTGAGCAGCATTCACCTTTACTGTCTCTCTCATATCCTCCAGCATCGCTTAGCAGGACAAGGTCACCACCTCACAGCTTGCTAACGCCATCAGCGCACATTCACTGCTTAACTATCTCGCCTACACTCACGGCATGGATGACTACTGTATACCCAAAGACTTGGGCAGCAGTGGTTGGCACTACTGCCTCACAGCGCCAGGGTCACAGGTTCAATTCCCGGCTTGGGCCATTTCTAAGCGGAGTCTATACGTTTTCCCAGTGACTGTGCGGGTTTTCTCTGGGTGCTCCGGTTTCTTCTCACAGTCTGAAAGAAGCACTGGTTAGGTGTATTGACCATACTAAATTCTCCCAGAGTGTATCCAAAACAGGCGCCAGGGTGTGGCGACAGTAACTTCATTGCAGCATTAGTGTAAGCCTACTTGTGACACTAATAAATAAAGTTAAACTTTAAAAGCAGGAAGAAAGTGACAATGGTCACAAACGTTTGGGCCAATCCACACTTACACTACAGGAAGATTTGCAAGCAAGATAATATACATGGTGGAAATTAATACTAGTAGCCAGGAGATAGTCACTGACAGCCATGGTCTCTGGATGCTGACTGTTTGGAAGACACTGAAAGAGATGAGCAGACAAGAAAAAGCTCAACTAGCCAAGCAGCGTGTTCAGAAACAAAAACAGAAGCCAGACGCGTATCGTGCCCTTCTGAGCTCATTCATGGTGTTCCTCTGCAGCAAATGAAGCAGAGACCACTATGAATTAACCACCTGGGATACAAATCATGGTTCTGCGAAGCAGAAGTCTGCTACTGCTCAAACCCAGCTACCCTGAGACGGTCAAGGAGGAAGAAGGGAGGCTAATTCTGAAGTGCTGCAGTTCACGCAGTGAAGGTGCTTTCCACAGTGGCAGTCTGACATGCCAGCCTTTAACATTTTGATCCAGCAACCAGGAAGAAACTGCAATATACGCATCTAAGTTGACTACCGTGTACAATTTCAAATAAGGAGGATTTTATTGGGCTAACAAGTGCAGTATGGAACAGAATGAAACCTAACCAATACTTGAAAGTTTTAAAATTCATTTATGAGTCTCACAAGTAGGCCTACATTAACTCTATAATGAAGTTACTGTGAAAGTCCCCAGGCCCCAGACTCTGGTACCTGTTCGGGTACACTGAGCGAGAATTTAGTACGGCCAATGCACCTAACCAGCACTTCTTTTGGACTGTGAGAGAAAACCATTTCACCCAGAGGAAACTCACACTGACAAGATTGGGAGCTGACATTAGAATAAATGCAAGGTGAAGGGAAATCAATAGTTATTTGCTGCACATGCCAAATTCTCAATAAAGTTTTCCCTGCTGACGGTTGTGACCCTTTACATTCTAAATCTGAAAGATTTAAAGCTCCACTGCATCAGAAAATCAACTTGAATCTGCTTCAAACACGAGTCACACACCCCCTCAGATGACCTTGACAGCATATACAATGATTTAGAAGATTCAACTATTCAGTCGTTAAAACATTTTAATGCTTAGGATGATGGACTATTATGCTTTTAGAGATACTTTACAATACATTTACAAATGGGAAACCTCTAACATTCACACAATAAAAGGGTAATTTCATTACTGTATGCAGCCTAAGACTTTAAGAGTACTGCGTACAGGATTAACAGGATTCCAAATGTACTTAAAAGCGACATTTCAGCATTGCTCCAATCACTTTTGTTAATGGCTCTAATTGCTAAATATATCTGCAGATAGGAGGCTGTTAGACAAATAAATGCATGGCTGGTGTACATCTAGACATACGTATACTAACATGGATATTTATGTAATACAAAGTGCAGATTTCATCAACATATTTGTTAAAACAAGAATGAAACATTAATATCATACAAACTGGGTGTTGCAGACAGTTCAAAACCTTGTCGTCATTCTTAACCCTCAGGCCTCATCACCAAAACTGTCTACGTTACATTCTCTAAGTGATTGTTCAGCCTCTGTTGAAACTCTCCGTTGAAAACCTCCAGACTCAACAATCCCAATGCTTTCCTGGCCAGCCTTTCAGTTCCCACCCTAAGCTGCAGCTTATCCATAATTCCACTGGCTGCATCCTAAAGCATAACCTAAAGTACAATGTGTTTTTTGACCTACTAGATCAGCAGCTCTCCTCATTTTCTAATCTCTCCACAGTATTACCCTTCCCTATTGCTGTAACTGTTCCAGTTCAGCAACTTGCCAAGATTCCCTAATTATTACCCAACCATTAATGGCCATATCTTCAACTGCCCAAGGTCTAAGCTGTGGAATTTTCTCTCTAAACCTCTGTCTTCATTTTCCTTTCCAACTCTGCTTAAAAAAAAAGCTCTGACCCAGCTATTGGTCACCTAATACCTTTGTACGTAGCTTGGTGTTCTTTTAAATGTTCCAGTAAAACATCCCAAGGGTGCTCTGCTACTTAAAAAGTGAGATATAAATACAAATCATTATTCCACACAAATAGCAAAGTTCCATGCACACATTTTCTGCAGGTTCACATGTGCAGTACTTTATCAAGATACCTACTTTATTCATTCAAAGAAGCAATTAAACTCTGCAGTTTTTACTCTGCATAGGACGTTAATTGATTGCATTTCTCAATTCAAATAATGTCTCAAACATGCCATGGCCATGTGTTAAAATCTTTCCCCTCTGGATTGACAGTTATATTTCCCAATGATGTCACAGAAAATATTTTTCTCTGTCCTACTTAATACAATTAGTGTTATGTTCATTTTTGCAAGACTCTCCAGTCCTTGATACAAAAGCAAAACAGCAACAACGTCTAGATTAACACAGCCTTTTATTCCTTTACATGTAAATGGCTCACCTTCGTTACACAATCCTCAGTCAGTGTTGGAGGTTGGTTGACAAAAGGAGCGCAAAAGGAAGGGACGGCCCCCTTATATACAATTCAAAGACAGAGTTATATAATCAGGAAAAAGCAGAAAAGATCATTTTGATACTCTATCGTCAACCGCATCCCCTACCTTGGTGAGACAAGAACAGGTTGCATCTGCGAGTATGATTACATACTTTCCTGTCACGACCACGATAGTTGCCAAGAAGAACCACATATCTCATATTCCACTGATTATAACTGAAGTAACACAGGAACTATGTAAAAGGAGATAGGTGGGGTTAAAGTGTGGCAGCTGAACGTGTCAAATTAGCTTTATCGGGGAAGAAGGAGCTGTTAGCTACACCCTGCAAGCTCTCGTTATCTGTTTATGCTCTTTGCACTCTGAGCTGTTGATTTAGCCGGTTTGTACAAAAGTTTGTAGTTGCATGACATATTAACATCTTAATATCTCATTAATATCTCCATCTTTGTCACGTTGCTGTGTCGATATGGGTCGAATGCCAAAGCTAATCTCAGAAATCCAGGATTAGAATCAGGTGGGACGGCAGGGATAAGAGTATGGCCATTAGGCCCTGCAGCCTGTTGCGCTAGTCAATCAGATTCTAATATATTTTTCAGGGTTTTCCCAGAAGTGAAGAGTTTCACTGCATACATATGATCAATTCTCTCATCACTTTGAACACCTCAATTAGATCACACTTCATTTTCTAAATGCAAGGAAGTATAAAACATCTGATAAAGACATCCTGCTCTTCCTCCAAGTACTGTGCCTAAGAGGGTGTAGGTAACCGTGGATTTCCAATGCATTGGTCCACAATTGTGTTTGGTTTGCCATTGATTTCTGCAGCACAGCTGACCAGAAAATTCTCCTGTTCATATCATCTGCAGTCAGGTGTATTGCAAGGATTCACAGGTTCATAATCAACGTGCATGGCCACCTTAAGAACGTATATAGGGAGGCACGGTGGCACAGTGGTTAGCACTGCTGCCCTACAATGCCAGAGACCTGGGTTCAATTCCAGCGTCAGGTCACTGTCTGTGCAAAGCCTGCATGTTCTCCCTGTGTCTATATGGGTTTCCTCACACAGTCTGAAGATGTGCAGGTTAGATGGGTTGGCCACATTAAATTGTCACTCAGTATCAGGGGGACTAGCAGGGTAAATACATGGGGTTGTGGGGATACACCTGGGTGGGAATGTTGTCTGTGGAGGCCTGATGGACTGAATAGCTTCCTTCTGCACTACAGGAATTCTACAATTCGCTTGTGAGGACATATTGTAATCTTCAAAATCATTTGGAACTACAAGGCCAACAAATGAAAGCTCAGGTATCTCACTACACTGAAATCATGTGCATCACCAATCTAGAAAGAAAATTCCAATTCTCTACTTAGAACACTTTTGTCCTGAGACTGAATGAACTTTGGGAAGTTGTAGTTCAGCATGAGCATCCAGACCCAGATTCAAGCCAGTGAATGCACTGGCAGAACACCGTTCTTTTTTAAATACCAAAATCATAGTAGGTCGCAATGGCCTTACATAGACTCAGCACAGAGGAGGAAAACAGGATGATAACCAATGCATTTTGCCTTCAGAACAAGGCTGCCTGTCATTGCAATACACCAACTTGTAAAAGATCAAAGAGATTCAAAAATCTGTTTCAATCACATTTTAAACAAGGGAAGTCAGTCAAGCATGCATGTTGTAATCATACACAAAAGGTTTGTATACATGATGAATCATTGGACCAACAGATTATCTGGCAAATACGACAGGACATTAAGTTTACTTCACTGCCAATTAATCCGGTATCTTCTTCCATTCCCTGCCAGGTAATTACGAAGCAACCACAACACAATCCCAACAATTTGCACAACCACAGAACTGAGCAACCAAATCACCTCCACTACATCCTGCAAGGTATAGCCAATCTCAAGCATGCTCAAGCTTTCTTTTGCCTTTTGTGTGTTACAGGGAAATTATTTTGTTTGTGTTCACACGTGCGGCCCTGGGTGGCATGGTGGCACAGTGGTTAGCACTGCTGCCTCACAACTCCAGGGACCTGGATTTGATTCTCAGCTGAAGTCACTGTCTGTGCAGAGTTCTGTATATTCTTCCCCGTCTCTGCGTAGGTTTTCTCTGGGAGCTCGGTTTCCTCCCAGTGTGCTGGTTAGATGCGTTGACCCAAACAGGCACCGGAGTGTGGTGGCTAGGGGAATTTCACAGTAACTTCACTGCAGTGTTAATGTGAGCCTTACTCGTGACTAATAAATAACCATAAAATGGGCTTACATTAATACTACAATGAAGTTACTGTGAAAATCCCCTAGTCACCACACTTTGGTGCCTGTTCAGGTACACTGTGGGAGAATTTAGCATGTCTTTCAGACTGTGGGAAGAAACGGAGCACCCGGCGGAAACCCACGCAAATGCGGGGAGAACATGCAGACTCCGAACAATGATGTAAGCAAACCCAGAAATCAAACCCAGATCCCAAAACTCAAGGGACATTATTAAATTTAAGGCTGCCAATAATTTTACATAGCTGTCAAACTGCTGGTACCAACAGATCTTGGCTGCCAGTTTTAGGATTTATTCAACAATGAGACAGAAGTTCTGGCCTTTCTAAATATCCAGGCCCCAACATTGATACAGGATAAACCAGCAAAATTGGAAATGAGGTACCTGCGCATTTAAAGTGGATTCCAGAGGACTGGTATTTTTACAGCTCAGGGACCATTTTCACAATCTAGAATTGTCCCTTTCAAAGCCTTAACGTTTTAAATTTAAAATATAGAGTCAATTGGGGTAGCACAGTGGTTAGCACTACTGCTTCACAGCTCCAGGGACCTGGGTTCGATTCCTGGCTTCAGTCACTGTCTGTGTGGAGTTTGCACATTCTCCTCGTATTTCTGTTGGCTTCCTCTGGGTACTCCAGTTTCCTCCCACAGTCCAAAGATGTGTGGGTTAGGTTGATTGGCCATGCTAAAATTGTCCTTAATGTCTTAATAAGTGTAGGTTAGAGGGATTAATGGGTAAATATGTTGGGATATGGGGGTAGTTCCTGGATGGGATGGTGGTTTGTGCGGACTCAATGGGCCGAATGGCCTCTCGCTATACTGTGGGGATTCTATGATTCAATTAAACACTCAGTAATTTTTCTAGCATAGGAATTCTGTTCCAAGGACAAGATTCTGTGTCATGGTTCTGTGTCTCCTGTCCAGAAGTGAGTTCTACATCAAAACAGGTTCTATAGTCACCTTCAATACTTCAAAGCCTTGCAGAAATTGTATTTGTAAATTGAGTGACATTGTGCAGGCAAGTACTAGTGCCGCATAACACAAGGATCTGACTGAAACATGCGTGTGTTTTTTTTAAATGTGTTCAAAATTGGATCTTCTTTATCCCTTCCTTCGCCTAGAGGGATATCAAAGGAGACGACAAACTGAACACCCCCAATTAATAACTAAGAGAAGTTCACGTATCATCGTTTGACTGCCAGGTATCAACTTGAGAATGAATGGAGGGCATGGTTCTGACCACAGCAGGAAACTAGTCATCATCACAGGTTGCAACAAAAAGGCCTTTGAAACAATACATTTCATCCAAAAGTGAAATGAAGAATAAATTAATCACATAGCAAGGAATTTATTGCCTGACAGCTCTTGTACTAAACGAAGAAATCACCAATGCTCAGAGGAGAGTCATTTTCCATCTTTGGAAAGTTAAAGGCAAGTGTAACACTAGGTTATTTAACCTGAAATCAATCCCTCAGCACACATTTTTTGCTGATTTCTTGCTGCAATGGATACTAGATAACCTGCTCCTATTTGCACTGATAAGCTCGTTTACATTAAAAAGGTTCATTTCTCTCATTGAGGATTGAATTCCTCATATTTAATATCGGCAACATTCTTCATAGGAAAAGAATTCTTGCTGGCAAAATATGAATTTGGTTTACTGTCTTCCAGGATTACTTAATTTGCCCACTGTCAACTTCAATACAGTACAGGAGAATTTTTATCTTACTATTAAAATAGATATGGTTTGGAAATACCAAATCAAGAAAGCTATTGTCCAAAGCTCAGAAAATCAGCCACCTCTGCATTCTTTATTGGAATATACAACTAGTTCTGTTACAAATAATTCAACAAGTGAAACATACAGAACTGTCCTGCCTAGTTGAAAAGCTACTTATTATTCAAGAACCCATTAGATACTGCTTTTATGAATCAGTTTTGATTAAGGTAACATATTACTTTCATAGAATCTTACTTACAGGAATGGGCTATTTGGCCTATCAGTGCTCTGCCACCTCTTTAGAAGAGCTGTCTTAAGTTAGTCCTACCCCTCTAGCTTTGTTCTCATAACCATACAAATTAGTCCTCGAGTTCATGACCAATTGCTTTTTGAAAGCTCCCATGGAATCCGATTTCATATTCGACATAAACACCTGGTTGAAACATGGTGCCTTTGAGGTACAACCACAATATCGACAAAATCATGGCATTCTTTTGACCCTTCAACAAATATTCTTGAACATAAGCTGAATGAAGGATTTGAGTGGAACACAACTGGCAGAACAACCATCAAACCCATTTATTCACTTGCATCTTTCTATAAAGTAAATACCGCCCATCATTTAATTGGGGAGAGATACAGTACAAGCAATACAGAACAACATAGTAAGTGATAGAGAGCGAATGACACACAAAAAAATAGTCAATACATTAAACGGTGTTCTAGAATCATAGAATAGGATCATAGAATACCTACAGTGCAGGAGGCCATTCAGTCCATCGAGTCTGCACCTACAACGATCCCACCTTGACCCTATCCCTGTAACCATTCATATTTACCCCACTAATCCCTTTAACCTTCGCAAACTGGAACATTAAGTAGCAATTTAGCATGGCCAATCCACCTAATCTGCACATCTTGGGACACGAAGGGACAATTTAGCGTGGCCGATCCATCCAACTTGCAGATCTTTGGAGTATGGGAGGAAAACAGAGCAAACACACAGATGTGGGGAGAACGTGCAAACTCCACACAGTGACCCGATTGAAACCTCCCATGGAATCCGATTTCATGTTCAACACTAAACACCTGGTTGAAACATGGTGCCTTTGAGGTACAATCACAATATCTGCAAAATCACAGCATCCTTTTGACCCTTCAACAAATATTCTTGAACATAAGCTGAACGAAGGATTTGAGTGAAACACAACTGGCAGAACAACCATCAAACCCATTTATTCACTTGCATCTTTCTATAAACGAAGGATTTGAGGTAAAACCATGATATTGAGCCCAGATCCCTGGCGCTATGAGGCAACAGTACTAACCACTGCGCCACCGTGCCGCCCTTACGTTCAAGGTTACACATTCCAACAAAAACTACCAGGAAAAAAATATAGATAGGCTTGATGAGGAGTTTGTAGAATTACTATTATTCATATTTGTATTAATCTTGGATTTAAAAGCTTGGAGAAAAAAATCTCTGCTGCTCATTACTGTTGTAGAGCAATTCTTTTTGAGGAATATACAATTCCTAACAGAAATTGTAATATGAAGTCAAAAGATAATTGACAACAAGGGAGATAAAAGAAACACTCTCAAACGTCAAGTCATTTAGTGCTACTCTGAACAAAACATGCTCTATTATGAATAAAATCATGAGTGACTCAAGTATAATGTGAATAGAATATTAATACTAGGCATAATTTTGAAAGTAATCGTGGACTACTCATCAACGATGTCTACCTAATATACAGAATCAAACAACGAAAGAAAGCTAATAAAATGTAAATGGAATACAAGTCTTTTAAGGTTATACTGAAGTTGTTAAGACCACTGAAGCACTTTATACAGTTCTGGTTGAGAAATGACAAAAATAGGATGTACAACCGTGCAAAGGCTCGAGTGAAGAACAATTAGAATAATTCCAGCTGTAAATATGTTGATTTATGAGAAAGGTGATTGTCTGCAGCCCACAGTGAACAAAATTAAAGAGATGCATAATGAAATTGGAAGAATGTAAAATATTAAGTGGCTAAATAAGACTTCAAAATAACTACATACATCTCAGCAAAACATTTCAATCGGTCATACTGAATCTTCAGCTAGTTGACATTACCCGTTAACCGAATGACCAGCGCGAGAGCAGCCGAAACCAAAACGTTTTGTGTTTTACCATCTGGATGTTACGAGTATTGCATCTGAACTTGTATTTTATACAATACTGATCAGCTGCTAGGAGGAGACAGAGACTGAAGTGACTCATTTGTCTATGGATGAATGCCAGCAGCCTGTGTCGAGATTGAGCTGAAGTCAGACAGAGGAAGTCTGTTGTTTATTGTGTATATCTCAATTTCTAAACAACTACCCAATTTTATGGAAAGGAGAATTATTCTTGGATACCTTTGGTACAATGTGATCAAGAACCTGCAATAAAATATGAATGACATTGAGTTTGGCATGAATTAACATTTCTGTGGTTGAAGACAAACTTCTCAGATTTATTAGGAGAATAGCACTTGTGATTACGGCACAGAAAGTATGTTAATGCTTTTAATTCCTGAGATGAGATCCTATCTAAAAAGATAATGACTGCCAGGCAAAGGTTGAAAGTCCTCAAACCTACTACTGCTTCACAACAGGCAATCAAGTTGAATTTGTTCCCAACCAAATTCGGCATTCAAACCCACTAGTCCCACTATCTGCAGTAGATTCCGTCAGTTATCCGACGAAGCATGATACTAAAGCAGCAGATTTCCATCAACCAGGCTATCTCACTGACTGCCCTACAGTATCCATCCTCTCGACAAAAGAGAGGAGAATTTGAATAACTATGAAGTGTTTCCAACTTGTAAGTAAATATAACGGGAACTGCAGTTACATCTCTATCAGTGGGATGTATTGACATTTATGGGCAATAAGCAGAAATAAATTAGCAAACACAGAAGTATTAGCCCATTTAGAACGCTCACTGTACAGTGTTATTTCTGAACTCAGGCATCAGAAATTTTCAGAAATGTGCAAGGCAGACATTATCAAACCCAACAGTTCAAAAGGAGGTTCAAAAATTAAACTAAAAGAAATTTTGAAATGCTGCAAAAAAAAGGAATTCCTTTGAGATTATTTAATGCTGTAGGAATCCCAAGTGTGAGATCCCGGCTTACTCAATGCTTTAAGTGCTGGCAAATATTGATAAATATTCCTGGGTATGGCTAAAATTTGGATATCCTGAATATTTTAACTATTAAATTTAGTAACTCACATGTCACACATTCAAAGCCTGCAGAATATTAAGTTCATAAATGGAAAGTGTGCATTATTCAACAATTCACATTTATATAGCATCTTTAATTAGTAAGATGATACAAAGCACTTAAAACACATTTGTATTCAGTATATGGAGAGTCTGGCTCAAAAGCAACAGGACAGAAATCACTTCCTACATCCATATTTTAGCTAAAGAACATTTTCGAGCAAAGAAATCTCACAACAGAAGGAAATGTAACAAGTACTTCAAATTTTTCCACAAGAATCTTGTTCCACATTTCCTTCTTTCCAAGGTCCAGTGGGGAAAAGTTAATAGACCTTACAGAAGGCAAGGAAAACCAGTCAAGGAGAACACTAAATTCATTGTTGTGCCCATTGGTCTTAAACCATCAATTTGCAAAACACTCTGCATTGCGCAAGTGCACCTCAAGTAAAATTAAATGGAACACTGCTTGCAGTAGTCAGGCCGTGGATAATATTTCTAGTTTGAGTGCTTATGTGCAGAGAGGCATTCCCCTGAGTTTGAGACAAAGGATGATAAATAAAAGTATACTTGTAAAACATGTTAATATATTCTTCTCCCACTTAAACTTTCAAACAAGCCTAGAACAAGTCTGTTCCAGTTAGGTGATAAATTGTTACCAGCTTCTCTGAGGGTATAAGGAAATAAAGGCTGTTGAGGCATTAAGTAACTGATCCAGAGAGTAGACTAGCATGTACATGGACTGAGAGTACAAGTATTGAGCTGCAGAAAAACAAACCATTTATTATAAATTTCAATTTCCATTGTTACAATATAAAACGAGTGAGAATTACAACCCCGTGATTGTTATGCTGTTCAGAGAATAATGAAGTGCTGAGCAATGGAGAGGGGGAATGATTCAAGATCAAGTTTCTCGCTGTGCAGCTATCACACACCAAGGTCAGGCAGTGGAAAATCTACCATGTTCTTCCTTGCACCCCATTATCACAGTGATCCCCCCAACCAGAAAACAGAATGGAGGGGAACAAGACTTAGCCAGATGCCACCCATGTTGAGGTGCACACAAGTAATAAGCACTTCATTCAAGTCAAGAGGGAGAAACAAAACAAAAAGGCAAGGCAGAAGTGGAGCACAAAAAGAAAAATCATCTGATAAAAAAGTGGGGGAATAAATAGCATTTTTAGAAACCTCAAACCATGTCAGTCACGTGGTCAGCTCAATTCTGAAAACCTTTATTAAAGGAAGTGTAGGCAACACCAGGGTAGAAAATATTCCTGTAATAAAAGCATGACTACAAATAAAATCAACCAACTCTTAGTTCTTCTAATAGCAGGTTTCAAAACTGCTCTTCGTAAATACAGAAAAATGTACTGATATTTGTGTTTCTTGACCATACATTCAATTCACTGATAAACTACTCTGAATTCAGAAACAAGTACTTCTGATTGTCATAGAATCCCTACAGTGTAGAAGGTGGTCATTCGGCTCACCAAGTCTGCACGGACTCTTCGAAAGAGCATCTTACGCAGGTCTCATCTCTGTAACTTTATGTATTTACCCCACTAACTCCCCCTGATCTACACATCTTTGGACACTAAGGGGTAATTTAGCATAGCTAATCAACCTAACCTGCACATCTTTGGACTATGGGAGAAAACCCATGCAGACACTGGTAGAATGTAAAAGCTTCACACAGGCACCCAAGACCAGAATTGAACCTGCAGACACAAGATAGCTGTGCTAACCACTGTGCCACCCCAAGAATGGATCATGCATTTTGAGATTGTGCCATAAGCACGTCTGAAATCATACCGAACATTTGACTCACTTTTTTCTTACAAAGCTGCAAACTTATTCCAAAGAAAGCAACTGTGGTCAATTTTTCAGTGCAGCAGGAAACCACTACTCCTACAGATAGGCAGAGACTTTTGAGTACCATTAATTTTAATGAATCACAAATCATCGGCAAGAAATCCACAATGGCTCAGTTAAAATATTAGGCAATTAGAAACTCCAATTGGTAACTACAGAATAAAATTACAAAGCTTCTACTAAAGATGAGAGCAATTTAGTTTGTTGGCCGAGATGATCTTGTTTGATGTTAATAAGGTTGCTATTTGTATCTCTACTGTGCTGTAACCTCATGGAGCATCATTTCTCCTTGTCCTCTTGAATGTTGAACATGAACTGATCATATAATCCTCGTGTTATCCAATTGCATAGGACTAGCCAGTTGAAACAAGCAGGCAACCACTTCTCCCCCCTTCCTTTAGGTCATCATCTTCTAAGGCCCTTAAGTAGTGTATCCATTTGGTCGTCAATCTCTTAACGTTCTTTCTACAACCTCATTCACCAAGACACCCAGCACTGACTGAAGCTTAAATCCAGTTTTTTCATTATTTTTGGGTTCATTTAACTCGATGCTCTCCCCGTTAGCTTTTCAATCCCCACTCTTTGTAAATACTGACTCATCTTAAAACCTAGGTGTATAAATATTCTCCTAATTTCATTCCTGAAATTCTGGCTCTAATTTTTAAGCTATGTCCCCCTAGCCTATTACCATCTCGTCAATCAAGTGAAAAAGGTTTCTTCCTATGCCTCTGCTCCCCTTGACATCTTGCTTGAAAACTTCAACCAAATCACTTGTAAATTTTCTCAAATTTCAGGGAATCCAACCCTCATCTTTCTTTGTAATTTAGCTTTTGGAAGTCAAGTAACATTCCAGTAGATCTAAACTCTACTCCCTCCAAGGTCAATCAATACATCTTTAAGGTGCTGTGCCCCAAACTGCTCACACTACTCCCAGTGTGGTCTAACCAGGGTTTTGTGATGACTTCTTATTGTAATTCTATCCCTCTTGATAGAAAAGCCAACATTCCATTTACCTTTTATGATTACATCCCGTACCATTTGTGATACAGTGATGATCTTTGCATCTGCACCCACAAGTCTCTCTGGTCTTCCAATTAATAATTTAGAAAATTACCCTATTCTGTTCTTCCATGTCCAAAATGGGTCACCTTGTATTCACCAATTATCTGAACCCATTGGTCACAATTCTGCCCATTCACTTAACTTACCAATATGTCTTTATAATGCTATGCTTCCACGTACACTGCTTTTTATGTCATCCGCAAATTTGGATAAGTAGTTCTTTTTTGTGTCCCCCGCCCCCCCGCATTAATAAATTCTGTAAATTCATTTAAGGCTTTCATAAATGG
This sequence comes from Sphyrna mokarran, assembly GCA_024679065.1. Lineage (NCBI taxonomy): Eukaryota > Metazoa > Chordata > Chondrichthyes > Carcharhiniformes > Carcharhinidae > Sphyrna > Sphyrna mokarran. The sequence goes on from JAGIQG010000011.1 coordinate 16,789,792, forward strand.
TATTTAATCACTGCTCCAAACTGCTTTCCTGTGACTTAGCATCGCATCCTCTAATTTCCAGTAAATCACCCTAACTGAGCCAATTAAATGCAAGTGCTGCTGTAAAGCGTTGCCTTGAAATCTGATTGCAATTACATGCTTCCTCAACTTCCTAACTTATAAACATGCCCAAAAGGATTTAGCAAAAGGACTTGCAAACAAACACTCTCAATGCAACTTCAACATAAAGCCAAAAAAACCTGATTTTAGGCTCTCAACCTTGAAAACAAAATATCTGAGCTCTAATAGATATAAACTACCAAAGCTTAGACACAAACATTTCACTCAATATTGACGAGAGAAAAATTAGCTTTGCTGCACGAAACAGTTGTGTACATAATCCCATACAATCATGAAACATCTGGAGCCAATGTGAAAGCTCCTTTAAAGTCAAACACAGGCTATCAAATGCCAACCAGGCGATGTCCGAATTATTTGCCCTGACGTACAAACAAGATTGTAGAGGGAAGTGCAGAACAATCTTATTAAAGATGACATTCAGTTCAAGCATTCCACACAATGCAAATTCGAGTGAACACTTTGCTTTATGGTATGCTGCACAATGGAAGTTCAAGATGCCCTACTGGATACACGAAATCTATACAATGAAACCTAAATGCAAGCTGATTACATCAGTTTGCATTCTACGTAATCAGATTTAACAGAGCATTGCTACAGTCATCACAGCACAATGAATAGAACGCACACAAAAATATCACAAGGCCCTTGTGTCCCAGTTTACAAGATTAAATTAATTAAAAAAAGCAGGCTTCGTTAATAGTGATCATGAAACTACCTTGGAAAGAAACACACTTTATTGAATACCACCCAATTTCCTGTATTTTGCCACATCAGTGGACCAGGTTCAGCGAAAGAGTTTTGTGCTGGAGTTCTAACAACTGCCCACACCCCCCTACCCCCCCAACAAGGAGGTTGATAGTGAGGGGAGGGGGGGTGAGTAGGGAACAGGCGTGTGGGGGTGGTTTAAGTGATGCTAAAGTTAGTAAATGCCGAGGGGCAATGGTTACATGAGATATCTTTGGAAGGAAAGACATTGATGAAACAGCTGAAGATGGTTGGGAGTAGGTCACTACTCTGCAGAGTTCTTGCAATGATATCTGGAGCTGAGATAATTGATCTCCAACAACTACAACCATCTACTTTGTGCCAAGTATTTTCCTCGAATCCCACTGATTCCAGTTTTGCTAGAGCTCTAGTACAAGTATCAATAATGGAAAGTCAACAGTAAGTGCGTAACCTTTCCCATCAATATTGAAGGCAGAATGCACTAGAAAAAACGCACGTCTGATATTTCCTAGATGCGGATCATTTTCTTATACAGGTGCAATGGGAAAACCAATATTCCTAGCCTGGCACTCTACAGAGTGTCACAAAATGGCAGGCTGGGGCTGGATCACATTGTCACATAATTAGGTTTACCCAAAGGGTGGTTCGGGAGTGGAATGCCCTGCCTGCAGCAGTTGTGGATGCGCCAAGTTTGGTGGCGTTTAAGAGGTTAGTTGATAAGTATATGGAAGAGAAGGGAATGGTTTAGTTTGGAGGGGCATTGCGTTTTATATTGGTCGGCGCAACATCGAAGCCCGAAGGGCCTGTTCTGTGCTGTAATGTTCTATGTTCTATAGGTTGAGACCAAACGTTGTGGGAATAAGCTCATGTGGAGCATGAAGACAAAGACTCACTGGGACGACAGGCCTGTTTCTGTTGTTGTTAATGGTTTTATTGCAAACCCCTCATGGCATTTCCCAAAATAGGTACCAAGATCTGAAAAAAAGTGTAGGTTTATCTTTTCGCCTGCTGTATGCTAGCGATTTCATAATTCATAACAACTCAGAGCCAGACGGATATAGTCACTCATGAGGAAACTCTTTACCCAAGTGATGAGAATGTGGAATTCACTACAACCTGGAGTAGCTGAGGAGAACAGCAAAGGAGCATTTAAGGCAAAGCGAAATAAATAATCAAGGTAAAACGGAATGAAAGTGTTGCGTTGGGCCGAACGGCCTATGTTGTAAATACCTGGCAATATTTTGTAATAACTGCTTGTGAGCAAACGTTTGTTAGAATCTTTGAAACGGCCACTTTTTTATTCGTTTGTGGGACACGGGCATCCCTGACTGGCCAGTATTTATTGCTCAACCCAACTTGCAAGTCAACCACACTGCAGTGGCTCTGCAATTGCATGCAGGCCTGACCAGGTAAGGACAGTAGATTTCCTTCCTTAAAGTACACTATTGAACCGGGAGGGTTTTTCCAACAATCTACAATGCTTTCATGGTCATCAGTACATTCTTAATTCAGTACATTATTTTCATTGAAAACAAATTCCACAATCTTCCATGGTGGGATTCGAATCTGACTCCACAGAACATTAGCTAAATTTCTGCATTAATAGTTTAGCGATTATACCACTAGGCTGTCACCTCCCCTGTAAACCAGGTGTCTGAAAACAATGCGTATATTTGTCGGTCAGATCTGTTCTTTTTTAGTCTCAAGGCAGTCAACTTTAACTAAATTATTCAAAGGATAAATTATGCTGTTGGAGCTATGAGAGATAAGTACACGATTTAAAATTGCTGGGCCTCTGACGCAAATCTTTGTCTCTTCTTTGGACACAGGTGAGGTCCCAGAGGACTGGAGAATATCTAATGTTGTATCGTTGTTTAAAAAGGGTAGTAGGGATAACCCTGGAAATTATAGGCCGGTGAATTTGACGTCAGTGGTAGGGAAGCTGTTGGAGGGGATTCTTAGAGATAGGATGTATAGGCATTTAGAGCGTTGCGATTTGATTGGGGATATGCAGCATGGCTTTGTTAAGGGGAGGTCGTGCCTTACAAATCAAGTAGAATTTTTTGAGGAGGTGACGAAAACGGTGGACGAAGGGCAAGCCGCTGATGTCGGCTACATGGATTTTAGTAAGGCGTTTGACAAAGTCCCTCATTGGAGGTTAGTGGAGAAGGTCAAGGCTCATGGGATACAAGGACAGGTAGCTCGATGGATAAGTAACTGGCTTAGTAATAGGAGACAGAGAGTAATAGTGGAAGGGTGTTTTTCTAGCTGGAGGTCGGTCACTAGTGGTGTGCCGCAGGGCTTGGTACTGGGACCTCTTCTATTTGTAATATATATAAATGACTTGGAAGAGGGAGTAAGCGGAGTGATCAGCAAGTTTGCAGACGATACAAAGATGGCTGGACTTGCGGATAGTGAGGAGCATTGTCAGGCGATGCAGCAGACATAGATAGGCTGGTAGCTTGGGCAGATAGATGGCAGATGGAATTCAATCCTGATAAATGTGAGGTGATGCATTTTGGAAGAAAGAATGTAGGGGGGAGGTATATGATAAAGGGTAGACCTATTAAGAGTATAGAAACGCAGAGGGACCTGGGGGTGCAGGTGCACAAGTCTCTGAAGGTGGCAGAGCAGGTAGAGAAGGTTGTGAAGAAAGCATATAGTATGCTAGCCTTTTATAGGAAGGGGTATAGAGTACAAGAGCTGGCCTTTAATGTTGCAGTTGTATAAACGTTGGTAAGACCTCATTTGGAATACTGCGTCCAGTTCTGATCGCCTTACTACCGGAAGGACGTGGAGACTCTGGAGAGAGTGCAGAGGAGGTTTACCAGGATGCTGCATGGTATGGAAGGTCTGAGTTACGAGGAGAGATTAGGCAAATTGGGACTGTTTTCCTTAGAAAGACGTAGACTTAGAGGAGATCTAATAGAGCTGTACAAGATTATGAGGGGTATACACAGAGTAAACAGGGTTAAGCTTTTTCCTGGGATGGACTCGAATAGCTTGAGGGGTCACGGGCTTAGGGTGAGGGGGGTAAGGTATAATTTGGATGCTAGAGGGAGTTTTTTCACACACAGGGTAGTGGGGGTATGGAATGCGCTGCCAAGTAAAGTGGTGGAGGCAGGTAGTCTGGAGTTATTTAAGAAATACTTAGATGGGCACATGAACAGAATGGGAATGGAGGGGTATAGAAAACTGATTTAAAAATAGGGATCATGAGCCTTGGGAGTCCCTGGGAAGTGTGTAAATAGATGATGATATTGATGTACTTGTTTTTATCCTACAGGTGCTTTGGTCCACCTTGTCTAACAAGGGGCATACACGCGATGGGTCGTGAGAGGGCTGCTCTTGGATTTTTTTTGAGAGTATCCCAGTGCTTCACGTCGTTAGTGTACGCTTGACCTGGACCATTTGATGGGCAACACGACAGCTCAGTGACTATCGCTGTGCTGTGCAGATACATGGATTTGAGCCTGTGTCTGTGGGAGTTTGCGCATTCTCCCCGTGCTTGCGTGGGTTTTCTCCGAGTGCTCCGGTTTCCTCCCACATCCCAAAGATGTGCTCTTAGGCGGATTGGCAAAACAAATTCTCCCTAAATTGTCTCAAATTTGATTTTTAATCCATAGATCTATAAACATAAACAGGGATCACGGGTAGAAGTGGGAACATCAGGGTGGCGGCACGGGCTCATTGGGCTGAAGGGCTTGTTTCCAGTGCTGTTTTGTTCTTTGTTCTTGTTCTTTGACTGCAATGCATTTATTAAATTCGAGACGCTTAAACTGAAAGATTATTTAATTAAATATCTATCAAAGAAACAAGACTGATAAAATCAGATTTTTGCTAATATTGCATGTTTATCTGGTTCACCTGCCAAGCTCACGGCACCTTCCAACTTACAGCTGCCACACACACACACTGGGACTCATGATGATTATACCAAGGCAGACTGAATGATTCCATTGTCTTTATGCACAAATTCCAGATTTTGCTGTGCATCAGTAGTTCTCAGCAGTTTAAATTATCTTGGGGAGTTAATTTTCCACAGGTAGATTTTCAGATAAGTACACATTATTTCACAGGTGGTGGAGAAGGTTGTGAAGTGAAATTCTGATTGACATGCAAATATGGAGCAAGACAATAAAATGGCTTCTCCAAAGACATAGGAGTAGAATTAGGTCACTCAGCCCATTGAGTCTGCACTGCCATTCAATCACGGCTGATATTTTTCTCATCCCCATTCTCCTGTCTTTTCCTTATAACCCTTTTGTTAATCAAGAATCTATCTGTATTAAAGGCACTCGGTGTCCTGGCCTCCTCAGCCTTTACAACAGAGTTCCACAGATTCACCAGAAGTTGGAGGACATTGTCAAAATTAATGCAAATTATAAACCAATAGATCAAAAGATACCACAGAACCGTAACCAATCACAGGGCATCAGTGCTTCCTCCTAAAAATCAGGGCTTATGTATTTGGCATCTGGAAATTTGAGAGAAAAAGTTTGGAAATGAACCAATCACACTCGAAATTCAGCAGTTAGGACTTTTGGTCTGTGTATGTGCAGATCCAGCCAGAAGCAGCTTTCCAGAATCCATACCAATTTGCAACATGACAAAGTTCAAATGACATGCAAACGAGCCAACACCATTTATTCAATTCAAATAACCCTAAAAATGTTATAAATTGACCTTTAATACAGAACTGCTGTGACATATTTTCATTTTCAGCATGTAAATGTTTTTGTTTATTGCTCTAGCTACAAGCATCTGGTAAAGAACCAAATCTGTCCAAGTAGATGGAAATGCAGGAATACTTCTCACATCTGTAAAGCACAATAACCATACCGGATTCAGATGTGTGCAGTAAATTGAAAGTCTGTGTTGCCAATCGTCTGTCCGTAGGAATGCCAGTATTAAACTCTCAAAGAAAATATCCGTTGCAGACACTCCAAATTAAATACAGGTCTCGGTACAGAGATAGAACAATTTTGAACAGAAACTGACAGGTTGCTGCTAATTTGCAGAACAGTAAACAGGGAGCAGAACCCCCTTGGGCTAAATGACTCACTGAACGCATGCAATGACTATTACATGTGTCTCAGTTATACTAAAGCACCTCAAAGAGTAACATTTTCTATGTAGACAGCCTTTAAAATAACTTGGCAACATTTATTTGGTCATTGTAAAATGCCTGAAACATTTTCTCTATTGTAAGAAGCTGAATAATATTGTTTTTTTGTGAGATGTCCATTTTGGAATGATTGTAATGCTCAGATTTATTAATAAAGTATATTTTTTTTAAAAAATTGCAGAACAGTAAACTATTTCTTTAGTTGTTTTTAGACCAACTAAACACCCAAAACTAATTGAGAGGCAAGAGGCAAAGAGTGGAGCACTATACATTCCTCATACCCCACATGAAAAGTTGGGGTGGGCAGGGGATGCTTCTCTTTATACTAAAGTTGGGCACTCTCAACATTTCCTTGCCTCCATCCAGCCCCCTTGCTCAAGGCAGTTTCTACTATCTAACTTTTATCAACAGAACATTGGTGTCCCCTCAATTCCAAGCAAAACCATCTACCACATAGCATTTCCTAACAAAGGACTCAACTTGCCAACCAACAGCACAAGAAACTGAAATAAAAATGAAGAATGATAGCCAAAAAAAAATTCTGACAATGTGGAAATATATAAGCAATTGAAATAGAAGTAGAAAAGAGTTATGTAAGAAAGAACGAATTCAAAACATTATCTGAACAATATGTCAACGAATTAAGTTTCCAAAATCCCACTTGAAACAATTAAACTTTTTTAATTTGGACTTAACAACATTTAGTCTGGGCATATGATGCAACAAATTCATCTTAAGTATTAATTTTCCCCAAAAGAAAAAGTACAAATGAGAAACCAATCTAAACACAGGCCAGTGCCAGGAACCCCAAAAGAACATTGAGATCTGGGTAGAAATGTTCCATTCATGCACTAGTGTTTTTGATTAATTGCCCATTTTAAGATTTTCACTCAAAGATGATACAGGCAGATTTGGCCAAATATCAACTTGCATACACAATTCACTTTTTTTCAACCAGTGGAGCCTAACAAAACGCATTAATTTTCTCCAGCGACGAAATTAAGCAGAAAGAAACGCTGACTACATAGCTGTATTCTTGCGAATCAAAAGATAGATCAGCATTACTGTCAATCACCACCAAAACTCAACAAGCAAATACATTCCAACTCAAGTTGAGACAAAGGCTCCAATAGTTTGGAATTTAGGCCAGATCCACGGCAACTTTGCAGATAACATGAAAGTCTGCAGCCTTCTACAAGCACAGAATGTCAATAAGATCAGCTTAACTCCTGAAATGTTCATATTCCGTTCTCCTGAACAATGCAGGCTGCTCTACATAAAGTGCAGACAGGAAGGATAATTAGACCCATTCTAACGTTCTAAAAAGAACTCTAACTCAAGTTTTGCATAGATTTCACACAGTGAGCAGTGTTTTTAGCATAAGATTTCACCAAGTATTTTACCTGTTATTAATAGACTGTCAGTTAAAACTGAGTTTCGTACTTGCAATGACTGAATATACTGTGATGACAACAAATGTCATATTTTGATGGAAGACTTGACTAATATACGTTAAGGTTGCAACTTAGTTTCATTTCATTTACATGGAATTTTTTTTTAAACTTGATTCCAATTCAATCCAATCAAATTAAATCCAATTCAGAGTCCCAACAAATTGGGACACTCCCGATCCCAGCTGACAAGACAGAGCTCTCATCTCCTGTCCTGGACTTGATCTGTACGATCCAAGCTGATTGGAGTAGGTGTAGCTCCTCCTCCAAGGCTTAATCTCATTTGCATCTTAGCCAAAAGACCAAGATGCCGCTTTTAAAATTTCCTTCAAATGAAGCTGAAATATAACCTATTGACTTCAACCAAGCACAGCATAGTTGATAAAGAGGCTACACTTGATCTTAGCCAAAAGGCCAAATGTTATTATTTGACCCATTTATGCTGTACACCAACCTTTTCCCACTATAGTTCATCTCCCTCTACCAACACATCCTTGTATTTCTTTCCCCCTTGACAGTACTATTCCCTTAGCCAAAGCACTGGTTTAAAAGTGGCACAAAATAGCAGCAATGCCCAGTAGTGCCTGGCTATAGATCTGAACTAGTAGCATGAACAAGACATCTGTCCATCTGCTAACATAAAGAAATTTGTTGAACTCTTCAGTTAAAACAATTTTTTAAAATACGCAATTCACAGACTAATCTTTGATTACCATTTCAATAGACCAAGAATCTTGGATTTCAAGATTTATTAATCAGTGTTCTCAGGTGCCTGAATTTTGAAAATGTTTGCCCCACACCCTGCTACATTCTTGATAATCAATTCTACTTGGTCCTATTTGAATAAATATAAGGAATTGATTGTGAAAAATATATTTTTTGTAGCATAATGCACAAATGATCTTTGTAATCAAATCAAATAGCACTGACAGGGCAGAACCATCCAGAAATTACAGAAAATTGCTGGAAAATCTGACAGCGTCTGTGGACGGAGAATAGAGCCAACATTGAGTCTAGATGACCCTTCATCAGAGCTCTTCCTCTCTTTCCCTTCCTCCTGTCTGAACTCTGTGACACATCACCACATGCAAGGCTACACTCCAATGGGTGCTAGCAATCTCACAGCACCAATGCAGAGGGCCTCCTTCCTGAATGAGCCACTATTTGTGATGGTCAACATGTTATTCTACCACGGGTCCAGCGCAGCTGGGAGCCCAATCCCGCATACATTCCCATTACAGGTAGGAGGGTTACTCACGAGGTTAGCAGCCAGACTCTCTTCCAGCACCCTGTGCTGTTATCAAGAGCCAGGTTAAATTAGCCCTTGCATTAAATCTACGATGCTGATACACAACCAGCACTTTGCTTAAAGCTGCACAAACTTCCCCAAATGCACATCGAGGCAACCCCATAATGATTAATGATTACAATTAATGTTTAATAATGATTACAATTAGATTGGAAAGCATTAGGGAACAGATTCAATAACAATTTTGCAAAAGAAAATAGATACATAACTGAAAAGGAGACATTTTGAAGGCCATGGGGAAAGAGCAGAGGTATATGGCCAATTAGACAGCTCTTTCAATGGCTGGAATTTCACAGTCCCGTCCATCATAGGAATTGGAGCGGGCAAGGGGCAGACCATGGAAAGGTCCACTGACCGCAGGCAGGATTTTACAGCTTCAGAACGAGCGTGGCCATAAAATCCTGCCCAATGGCCGCTTTCTGTGCTGGATGTTTGTATATTTAATGGCATCACAACTGAGCAAAAGGACATCACTGTTAAAATGTAAAGATAATTTCACTAATCCAGACCAGATTTTTGTAGGCAAATGAAATAAAATCACAGTAATCAACATTTTCTGCTTTGATCTGGAACCAGCATAAAACGCATTCTTGACACTGCCATCTTCAACAAATCATTAGAACAAATATCCCTTCTAAAAATAAACAATTACACAACAACATTCCCTCATGCCAACTCAGAAAAAACATACACTACACAATTTACTTTGGTTGGTTTTCAGGGTGCTCTTTCTAACAGTGAATTAACTGTCTACTTTCAAGAAGTTCAGGTTTTTTTAAAAGTTTAAGTTTATTTATTACTGTCACAAGTAGGCCTACATTAACACTGCAATGAAGTTACTGTGAAAATCCCCTAGATGCCACTCTCCGGCACCTGCTCAGGCACACTGAGGTAGAAATTAGCATGGCCAATGCACCTAACCAGCATGTCTTTTGGATTGTGGGAGGAAACTGGAGCACTCAGAGGGAACATGCAAACTCCACAAAGACAGTCACCCAAGCTGGGAATTGAACCCAGGTTCCTGGCATTGTAAGACAAATTATATAGAGATAGCTCAACATAGTTCGATATAATCTTGGGGATAAAGGGATCAAAAAAAGCAGGAACAGGTTACTAAGTTGCATTATCAGTTGTGACCATAATGAATAGCAGATCAGGCTCAGAGGGCCAAATGGCCTACTCTTCTATGTTTTTTTTTAAAACCCAGCCAAAGATACCAATACTTAACTTTTCATAATCCCTGCCTCACATTACTTTCCAAAATAGCAGCTCAAAATTAAGAGGATTTCTTGAGGATGGAGTATTTTGTTCATGGTCAAGTAATCAAATTGGAGATAGAAGAAATTCCACTAAGTTTTGCGAGATTACTTCTCCTCTTTTGACACTGAAAAATGGTTTTCAGACAGATATAAGAAAGGGATGTGAATTAATCAGTTAAGGGTGTCACTGTGATAGATATTGCAAAAATTACTTTCTATAATTAAACAAAGCGATGGTACTGTTAAACAGAAACCTTCTGTTGTGCTGCAAGCTATCAGAATTTCAGACTTGTATTCACACCAAAGTCATTGTCTCCATATGCACAATCGATACTTAGTATTGGAGTATGGAATAGTGGTCAAACCTTTCACCGAGGAATTTAACATCAATGACATTGGCTATCCGTCATCCTAGCCCTCCTGTCTGTTTTGCAAATAGATTTTCACTAACTGTGTGATGATCAATATTTAAATATTGAAATTATGCAGAAGCAGCAAACATAGCAAACAAAATATATGGACAAAAACAAATTACTGTGGATGCTGGAATCTGAAAACAAAAGAGAAAATGCTGGAAAATCTCAGCAGGTCTGGCAGCATCTGCAAGGAGGAAAAGGGCTGATGTTTCAAGTCCAGATGATCCAGCTTTGACACATTTCCAGCATTTTTTCTTTTGGTTTCAGCAGACAAACTGATCCAAAAAAAAAAAAAGGATATTCCAAAATCTTAATTCCTCTTAGTAGCTTCTAACTAAATGTAAAATTGCCAAGTAGCTAATGAATTGATTCTTCCAAAGACCTTCAGTGGAACTGCTGCTCTGTTGTTTTATTCGCACCAAGATGGAACCCAGCATTTCTGGCCCAAACATTTGAACTGATCCTCTTCAGACCCATTCTTAAAGTCCTTATTCTTTGGGCAGGATAGCCAGGGGAAGTTGAGCCACACCCTCTTAACTGCACTAGTTGTCGTGCCTTGCAAATCTTTATTTACTAAGACTCCGGAAGCTGTGGGATACTTAAATAACTTTTCAGTGTGTTAATGAATGAATGTGCAAGGTAAGTGTGCTCCTATTAAATATTGGATTACAGCAAAATCTCACATCTTGAAGGTACTATGCCTTTAAGAAGGGTATTTTAAGCATGTTCACTGCAGTTATAAGCAGCCTTTTTTTTTAAAATTGGGGGGGCACAAGGCTGCCTGAGTAGATGTCCTTTTATTCTTACTAAACGATATAACGGGCCTTTTGTTTATTACTAATCTGGGTCTAATGCAATGACCTTTTAAAATTGTTGGGGGAAGACTGATTGACAGATCAAGGTCGGGTGATTCCTTCACAGGGAAAATCCAAGAGTCTCTCTCAGTTTAGTCAGAAGTTATCTAGGCTTCAGAGTGAAAAGTGTGTGTCTTTCTCTCCCTGCAATTGAAAATTCTGTTGGCTACTTGTCTAGTAAGGAGCTGTTTAGACTGCAGACTAGAAGCAGCTTTTCCTGCCTCTCTCGAGTGAAAATTTTGCTGGCTAAAAGCTGGAGGCAAGCAGTAGCTCTATTTCAAGGTGTGCTAGGAGCTTCAGGATGGGAAAAAACTTCCAATTCTTCATCCAAAGGACTGATTCACAGCAGGTGTTGCAAACTTGCAAAATCCAGCATCACATGAATATTCTTATTTTCTGGGCTAAGTTTGGAAAGGGGTGTATGCTTATAGGAGTGTTGAAACAGTATTTTTTAAGCTCTTGAGGTATATACAATATCATGATTGACTTTTCTTGTAATTAGTAAAAGTTATTGCTAATTTTCTTATATGTTAACTGTGTTGTTAAACAAGCTCTGTTTGATAAAAGCTCCCTGTTAGGTCACTTGAATCATACCTGAAGTGAAATCTCTTACATTTGCCCGTGCCAAATTCAAAGTGCAAAACTTACAGTCTAGGCAGACTTCATAGAATATTTTGGAGTTTCTGACCTGGATTACAATTTGTTGAATCTCAGGAAGTGGACCTTCATTGGAATTTAGGTAGTCATTTTCTTGCCTTACATACATCCATACGTACAATGCACAAAGTACAATTTATATCTTCTCTCCACAGCAACTTCTTGAGTATTTTATTACAACATGTATTCCAATGTATTGTAACAGACAACTTTAGTTGCAACGATTACACAATCTCAACTCACTGACTGCAATCAATTTATTTAATTTCTTCTGGCAGCACCAAGTTTGCTCAGGGATAATTAACTCTTTCAATCACCTTGAAAATCATTCTTCTACATTATACACAGGAGATGCAATAGAGCAACTAATAGCCTGAAATTCGCTGAAGTTTTCAGAATGGTTAGGTCTGCAATTAACAGCTTAATTCTGAGAATGCCCAAACCCCAGTTCAGGATTATGTTTGTCCATAAATATTCTTTATCCATATGAGTTGTCAAGTTCATATCAAATTGTTTCAATTGAATATTAGAGGAAGTGCTACAGAATTCAACTTTTCTTCATAAAACATAAGCTCTCGTATCATCCTTTACCCCACTATTTATTTTAAAGCCTTCTCTACAACCTTCATTGTTCAACTTGGCAAAACGCTGGTCCCAGTGCAGGTCAGGTGAAGATCGTCCCAACGAAACAGCTCCCTCTTTCCCCAGTACTGGTGCTAATATCACATGACTCAAAACTAATATCTCCCTCATTAGTTCAACCACACATTCACCTCTCTCAATCTGATTTACCCAAAGCCAATGTACTTAATGCTCAAAGTTCTGCTGATGAAGCATTCTGAAATGATTTTGACAGCCTGCTCAGAGAATCATTTGACAGGATCCACCATCTTTTCCCACAGGGTCTCCAGGACATTACATGCGCACTGTTACCTGATGGACTTGTCATCAAAGATGTCTCTCTCCATAAAGAGTTCCATGAGGTTAGGTGGTATGGCACAGTCCCAAGTGAGCATTCCATAGCAAGGTGGCAAACCCCATCTCAGGTTTAGAGCACAAAGTAAGCCAGGGCTTCAGTGCAATATTGAGAGAACGTGTTGCACTGTCAATCAGGTGATAAACCGAAGCTCTTTCTGCCTATTCCGGTGACCATAAAAAATATCAGGACATTATTCGAAAGAGGTGGGGGAGTTTTGAATGATAGTCAACATGTACTAAACTACTGCCAGAAAATAACTGATTATCTAATATTCTGTTTGTAGCATCTTATTGCATGCAAATTGCTCACTGTATTTGCCAACATAACAGTGACTGCAATTCAAAAGCAATTAGTTTGAAGCTTTTGAGACATCTCGAGAACCAGAAAAAATGGTATACAAACCCAAATTAGTTCTTCCTTACCCAATGTGAATAGATTGCAAAAACCTAATGCAGCTTTGGTCATAGTTAAAGAGGATTAGATACACAGAGGAAACATGGATGCAAATTGCTTTGAAATTTTGCTTGATGGTAAATAAACACATAGCAAGTGTAACAGATGGTTGGCAATGAAGTAAAGCCAATCAGATGGAAGGGCTCTGATGGCAACAAGTCAAAAGAGCAAAACTGAAGTTGTTATAATCTTTAACAGAATCCCAAATATTCAAATATCGCTTTGTGCTCCTGCCAGACTTATTTTTAAAATGGCTTCATACACCTGATAGTACTTATACCAAAACTTTTCTTGTACATTCTGATGATGGCCATTTGCCATTTCTTCTTGGCTGTAATCCTGAGCCGTCTTGGAAGGTTCTGCTATGCTAGTGGTGCTATACAAATGGACAAGGTTATAATTTGTTCTTCAGCCAATAAGAGTAAATTTCATAAATGTCATAGGTGAAAAGTCACCATGAGTAAGACTGATGTCAAAAAGTGTACGCTGCATAAAGTCGTGACCAAAGTACATCATATTCCTGACTTGATACAGGGAGTGCCAGTTAGTCAGCTGTGTGAATCAACTGGCAGGATTTTCTGACCATGCTCACCCCAGGATCAGAAAATCCCACCCAAGACCTTTGCACAGTCCTGTCCTGTCTGCTGGGAAAATTCCACCTGGTGTTTTTCAAACATCGAGAATAAAAACCAGGGTAGGCCGTTCAGTTCTTTGAGCTTGTTCCACCATTTAAAATAATCACAGCTGATATCTTCTACCTCATAACTCTTGCACTCTCCCCATATCTTCTGACGTCTTTAAGAGGCAAGGAATCTATTGATGTCCTTCTTAAATATATTCAGCCACTTGGCCTCCACAGCATTCTGTGGTAGAGAATTCTACACTTACACCACCCTCTGAGTGAAGAACTTTCTCCTCAGCTCAGTCCTAAATGGCCTACCCTGTATCCTGAGTGTCCTGAGACTGTGGCTCCTTGTTCTAGAATCCCACTCCCCCTCCCCCTCCCAGCCAAAGAGGATAACATTCCTGCTTCCAGCCTATCCAATCCTGTCAGAAAAGAGATCCCCTCTCATTCTTCCAAATTCAAGTGAATACAGCCCCTAATCCCGAAGACGCGACAGTCCTACCACCCCCAGGTGAACTGGAAGCCAAAACACATTCACTTCATATCAATGCAAGTATTTTAAATAGTTCATCTTGTCAGTTGTCAAATTAAACTAATTTAATTTAGTTTAATTAAATTAAAGGTTTATTTTTAACAAATTTAAAGTGGAACTGTAATTTGCTACGGTGGTGAAACATGACAGACTGCATAATATCAATAAAAGTACTTTTTCAGGCTCGTGCTCTTCCTGAGAGTACAATAAACAAAACTTCACAAAAAGGGGAGGGAGGCATGAAATTTTCAGCCCAATCCTAAAACTGTCATACAACTGACAAAAACGCTCTACTGATAAATCTCATGTGTTTTAACATAAATATTTGTACTTTTCACATTTTTCAATGTTCGTCACTGGTTGACTGTTAACTGGTTAGTCTCTAAAGTAAGAGGGCAAGTTGCGTTTGGAAATACACAGCTAAAAGTCTGGCACTGTTACATTTTGCTGAGAGCTTGCTGATCACTGAAGCACCTCAGGGAGGATCATCTTACAACGGATCACAGCGTGCCCAAGAAATCAATGCTTTTGTTAGATTCTATTACCACCCAGCGGATCATATCAAAAACTCAACAAAAATATCATCCGCATTCACACATTTGAGGGTTGCATGACCTCTATGTACATAACCTAACTTTTCATTGCTGTTTCTAATATTAAAGAGCATTTTCTTTGAAAATATTTGAGATTTATTATTGTCCCTTGGACAATGAAGGTCAATAAAAGTTCAATTAATCTTTCTCAACATTATCAGTTCATATTGCAGCTCCTTTTAACTTTGGAGTATAATTACCACACAACCATTTAGGTTCAATCAAAACCAATACGGATATTGCTTCTCCAAAATCAGCAACCTCACAAACAAGTCCATCCCAGATCTTGGATCTTGCTGGTTTTCAGAGAGAAAAAAAATCAGAATCTGCAATTAAATTAACAGAAAACACATGAAATAGAATCCCTACAGTGCAGAAGGTGGTGAATTGGCCCACTGATCCTGCACCAACAATAAACCCACCCAGGATCTAAACCTGTAACCCAACATATTCACCCTGATAATCCCCCAGATACTAAGGGGCAATTTCGTATGGCACATCAACCTAATCTGCATATCTTTGGACTCTGGGAGGAAGCTATTTGCTACACATGAACAAAAAAGTGAGATTATTGAGTTTAGTAATCTTGATTACATGATAATGGTTCCTAACTCTTAGAAACATATTTTTATTGTAACCGTTCTTTTTTCATAATCTATGGAAGTTTCTTTGCCTAACCTGCTTTAAAGGCTTCAGCAGGACACTGACTTTTAATGAGCAAGCTTTATAGAAACAAAGAAGATAGGAACAGGAGGCAGCCACTGGGCCCTTCAAGCCTGCTCCGCCACTCATTATCATACCTGACTGTCCAATTCAATAGTCTAATCCCTTTTTCCCCTTCAGATGAGCAAGATGAAACAAGTCAAACCGAAAAAAAATTTAAAAGTTGTTTACATTTGGATTGACTGTTTTTACCTCTTCCTCAAACAGCAGGCTTAAGACACGACAAATGCATGACATTAAGCTGGGATGCTATATCTATAAGTAAAGCTACTTTTCAATCCCTTATTCAGTTAAAAAAACACGACAAAACTCATGCTAATGCTCAACCTTTACAAACTTCCAGAAATCATTTTATAGAAGCTATTATTCTGCCTATCAATTTGTGCAGTGAGAAAAATAGACAGCACCAGTCTCCAGAGTCAAAAGCAAGGAGCCTGCTGCTTCCCAATTCTTGAGTATTCTGCTCAAACACAAAATCGATATTCCAGTTTATAAGCAGGGATTCACAAAAAACAAATTACAAACACAGATAAATAAATAGAATTTATACTTCCACAATGAATTACTTCCGTAATGCAGATACTACAGGAAATTTGCCACCATTGAGTAACAAGATTTCAAGATCACAAAAACACAAGAAATAGTATCAGAAATAGACCATTCAACCACGAGACTCAGGTGTCACTCAAAGGATGATGACTGGTCTTCAGTCTTAACTCCACTTTCCTGCTCACTCCCCATATCTTTTAACTCCAACAGATGCCAATCAAGTCTCAAGTACACTGCAGTTTCTCTGAGAAACATTTTAAATAGTTTCTCACCTTCCAAAAATAATTGTTTACCTATTCTTACCAGCAATGCAAACAACCTCACACTTCTATACATTAAATCTCATCAACCACCTTGCTACCCACTCACTCACTTAACCTGACAATACCTCTTCGCAGACTGTGTCCTCCTCTTGGTTTACGTTCCCACCTAGTTTTGTGTCACCATCAAACTTGGATACATTACTCTTGATTTCTTTGTCCAAGTCATCTTGGCAGACGGGACAGCAGTACTGATCCTTGCAGCACTCTATTAGCTACAGCCTAACAATCTGAAAATTCACTGTCTATGCTGAAAAGCTTCAATCTGCCCACTGAGCAATCCTCAATCTATGCAAATACATGACTTCGAGTTCCATGAGCACTTGATTTCAATGACATCCCATGAGCGTTTTTGGAAATCCAAGTATGCTATACTAACTGGTTCCCCTTTATTTATCCTCAAAACAAAAAGTTTGTCAAACAATATTTCCCTTCCATGAAAGAGTTTATATGTTCCCCCAGTGTTTACGTGGGTTCCCTCCAGGTGCTCTAGTTTCCTCCCACAGTCCAAAGATGTGAGGGTGGGTAGATTGGCTATGCTAAATTGCCCCTTTGTATCCTAAGATATGGTTAGGAGGATTAGTGGGGTAAATATGTAGGGTTACAGGGACAGGGCCTGGGTAAGATACTCTGTCAAAGAATCTGTACAGGCTTGACAGGCTGAATGTCCTCCTTCAGCACTATATAGATTCTACAAGCACTGATCTGTCAGTTTTCCCTGCAGGACTCCAGCAGGAGGTTGCAAAGGATTGCCAAGATCAATGGCCCAACTGGAGCTCACACAAGCTGTGTTGCCATCCGGTTAAAAAATAGAATCTAGAAGGTGTACGCCATTCGAGCCTGCTCCACAATTCATTTTGATCATAGCTAATCATCAAGTTCAATATCCTGATCCTCTCTTCCTCCCATATCCCTTGATCCTTTTAGCCCCAAGAGCCAAATCTAATTTTTTCTTGGAATCAGGTGATGTTTTGGCCTCAGCTAGATTATCGTAGTGAATTCCACACATTCACCACCCGCTGGGTGAAGAAATTTCTCCTCACCTTAGTTCTCAAAGGTTCACTTTTACCCTCAAACTAAGACCGGTAGTTCTGAATTCCCCCACCAACAGGAAATTTCTTTGAGCCGAGCCTGTTAAATCCTGTTAGAATTTTATAAGTTTCTATGAGATCCCTTTCACTCTTCTAAACTCCAGTGAATATAATCCTAACCGATTTCGACCTGCCATCCCAGGAATCAGTATGGTAAACCTTCTCTGTACTACCCCTATAAATAAGGGGAACCAGAATTGAATATTGACGGTCAATTGGTCACTGCATTTCATTAGCCCTGAAAGCACTTCTGAAAATATACCAATTCTAACCCGCAAATTCAAGATTTTTACGCAGTTGATCTGTTAGATCAACTGCGTAAATTTCAAAAGAAATCATTTTAACCACAAATTAAATGATTAATTCATGCATTAAGCTTGTCTAGCTGGATACAGGGGCAACACCATGGAATTTGTCTCAATCCAACAATTCAGTAATTGAATACATTCATTAGTTTGATACTTCAGACAACAGAAACTTCTGTGTGAATAGCACAGTTATGTGAAAATATAACAGTGCTTTAAAAATCAGTTGAGGAATCTCACACCAAATTGGAACTCACTCAGAGCCCAAGTGTAGTTATGTGGTAAAAGGAAAAAAAAGGCTGGTGTGGTTGGTAGCAAACGGTTGCTCTACACACATATAGGGCAGATCAAAGGAAGCTTTATTCCAGAACTAAATCAAAGCTATTCCAAATAGAAGTAGGCTATTTTGCCACTAAACCCTGTCCCACCGTTCAAGTAGATCATTGGTCATACGTGGCCCTCGACTCCGTCAACCCACCTTGGTTCCTCAAATCTAAATATCCCTACCTCTCAAAAATCTATCAATTGAACATTACCCCAAGTACTGACTCAGAGTTTGCAGATTTCCACATTCCTTTATCCAATTTGATGTTGTTGCTAGGTGTCGGAAATGGAAAAAAAGTGTTCAGCACTTTTGAGACATCATGGAATCCCTCCAGTGCAGAAGGGCACCCAACGAGCCTACATCAACAACACTCCCAACCAGGCCCTATCCTATATTTACCCTGCTAGTCCTTCTGGCACTGAGGGGCAATTTAGCATGGCCAATCAAAGCAACCCACATATCTTGAGTGATGGAGGAAACTGGAGCACCCAGAGGAAACCCACACCGACACTGGGAAAACATGCAGACTCCACACAGACAGTTATCCAAGACTGAAATCAAACCCTGGCGCTGTAAGGCAGCAATGCTAATCGCTGTGCCACCATCCTTGAAAGCCTGAATATAAACTACCAGGTTTATTTGGAATCACGAGCTTTCGGAGCACTGCTCCTTCATCAGACAAACGGCACTCACCTGATGAAACAGCAGTGCTCCAAAAGCTCATTATTCCAAATAAACCAAATAAACAAGTTAAACAACACTGTAACTTGTTGTGAGACTTCTTACCTTGCCCACCCCAGTCCAACTGCAGCATTTCTACATCATGGGAAAAAACTAGGCTAATTTCTTAAATAAAAAATTGAAAATGTATCTTATTTAATATGCAGTAGAATTAATTTACAACTCTACATGTTATATCTAGTTAAAAGAAGAGGTTGTAGACTGAAAATTTGTATATCCATGACTCAAAACAGGAATATCGTAAATAAGGATTAAAGGACAGGTTTAGCCAGTCTAAACCTGTACACATTTCATTTTGGAATGAAGCAGTTGGCCAAATTCAGGTACAAGGAGGTTCCAAATACAAAATTCTGCATTATAACCCTCATCCTAAGGAGGCTGGTAGAAAATGCTATGCTCCCTAGCAGCCAGCAAATGCAAAATCCACCTAACACCACAGTGTTTGAGAGCTAAAGCTGTTGTGGTAAAAATTCAAACGACGCAATAAGATTCTAGCAACTACCTTTGTCTTTAAAAGACAAGAACATGCAATGCTCAAAGTGAAAGCATTGCCTGAAGTAAATACTTCAATCCTTCTAACTTTTCCAACATTAAAAACAAAGTCCAGTTATTTCTCACTTGTGGTCATCACTGTGTTTCTGTAAAAGTTATTGATCATGCGAACCACATTGCTATGACATTAAAATTAATGGCTGCGCATGAGATTACACACTGTATTTGGAAATCAAAGACAAACGTAGACGGATACTGAAAATCAGCAACTGTAAAGTATAATCAAGTTTGACTGAAGCGTTATCTAGGGACTGTTCTATACAGATTACATTTCGATAAAAATGGAAAACTGCAAGCTCCGCAGTCTTGACTGGCTGTAGAAAGCACAGCAGCACCAGTGTAATGATACGCCAATTTTCCCCAACATTAGCATGGCTCTCACATCTGCTCAAACTATCAACAGCGTTGTTGAAGACTTAACAGACTGATAATTAAGCATTATTGCATCCTTTACTCA
This sequence comes from Sphyrna mokarran, assembly GCA_024679065.1. NCBI lineage: Eukaryota > Metazoa > Chordata > Chondrichthyes > Carcharhiniformes > Carcharhinidae > Sphyrna > Sphyrna mokarran. The sequence goes on from JAGIQG010000011.1 coordinate 16,809,957, forward strand.
ACAGGAATGGGGAAAGCATGGAACAGCAAACAATATTCCTCATTTATTACATGACACACAATACAAAGAAAGATCAACCACACTATTAATCAGCTAACCGTGGATGCACAGATCGAGGAAAACGTGTATTTGAATAAAACAAATACAGAGCGCCCTGCCCTGCCTGTGAGACAAATTGTTTGTGACATATTTTCTGATCAATGCTGCCCTTAGAAACAACCCAATTCGGTGAAATAGCAGCTAGCTTGGCGTGTGTAATAAGAGCAAACACAATATGTTTTCCAAGAGTCAAATAACAAACCAAAGCTCAAGTGGTTTATCGACTTTTTTTGAATACCTCCCGATTTCAACATCATCCAAGCCAATACCAAAAACTGTTAGATTCTGACATTGGACTTTACACAGCAGCTCAACTTTTCCTGCACTTTGTCGTAGTTTTGCAGCACAAATTCAAAACTCTTTTTGGAATCATCAGCTCACTGGAGCTTTACTGTACTAATGTTTCCACCGGAAGCGGTGTCATAGACCTAGTCTGGGAAATGGAGAGAGAAGCCACGTTAAGAGATCACATCATCAAAAAAGCTCCTTTCATTTTAAAACTAAGTCTACCTGTGTATCATGCTTCCAGTACAAAACACCTTCAAACTTCACTCCTCTTATTCTTGCCTGTACCATTATTATAACCAAAATTAGACCACAATGTTTAAAACTTAACATTCTCCTGTGTCAGTTCTGGTCGCCTGTTGTCTCATGTTCCCTCCATCATAGCATTTCCTTTGCTTGAGAGGGTGTAACTAAACACCAAGAGAAATGATTCTGCTCAAAGAAATTCAACTACCAGTTCAGGCATGCCAGCAAAAACTGGAAGCGCACCTTGTGAGACTGGGAGCCCAAAAATCTAGGTTAATATTGCAGTCCTCTCCTGAGCAGGAGTGCTGCACTGTTGAAGAATTAGACTAAATTTATAAATCGCCTTTTTAATTCGGAGTATTGAGTATTAAAGTTGGAGTGTTACGGTAAGGTTATGTAAGGCATTGGTGAGGCCGAATTTAGAGTATTGTGTACAGCTTTGGTCACCTAGTTAAAGGAAGGATGTAAATAAGGTTGAAAGAGTGCAGAGAACATTCACAAGGAAGTTGCCGGGACTTGAGAAGCTGAGTCACAGAGAGAGATTGAATAGGTTAGGACTTTATTCCCTGGAACGTAGAAAATGGGGGAAGATTTGATAGAGGTGAATAAGATTTTGATAGGTATAGAAAGAGTGAATGCAAGCAGGCTTTTTCTACTGAGGCTAGGGGAGAAAAAAAAACCAGAGGGCATGGGTTAAGAGTGAAAGGAGAAAAGTTTAAAGGGAATATTAGGAGGGGCTTTTTCACGCAGATTGTGGTGGGAGTGTGGAACGAGTTGCCGTACAAAGTGGTAAATGCGGGGTCACTTTTAATATTTAAGAAAAACTTGGACAGGTTCATGGATGACAGGGGTGTAGAGGGATATGGTCCAAGTGTTAGGTCAGTGGGACTCGGCAAAAAATAGTTTGGTACAGACAAGAAGGGCCAAAAGGTCTGTTTCTGAACTGTAAGTTTCTATGATTTTAAATGCTAAGTCAAAGCCTTGTGTAACCTCCCTGGTGGACATAAAGAACTCAAGACATTATTCTGCACAGTGGGGAAGTTCTCCCTGGAGTCGTGGTCAATATTTATCTCTCAGTCAACATCACTAAAACAGATTAGTTAATTATTATCAACTTTGTTATGGGAGCTTTCTATGTGCAAGCTGGCTGTCGCATTTCCTGCATTATAACAGACACATTGCTAATGCACTTGATCGGGGTGTCCGACTATTGCAAAAGGCGCTAATATAAATTTGTATCGTTTGTATCTTTTACATAACCCAAATCCACCACAGGAAAATGCACGTATTGAGCACTTTTGTTTTAATTCTTTTATTTCTTCTAGTTACATTCATATCTAACATGATATACTTAGTCAACAGAACAGATGTCCAAAGAACCACAGAATCCCTAGAATGCAGAGAGCCCATCCATCCCACTGAGCCTGCACCATCCCTCCAAAAGCACATCCTAACCAGGCACCCTCGTCCTGGAACTCCCTGAGAGCGAAACAAGCAATAAAAACCCACCATGCCCACTCAATGGGCTGAATGGCCTCCTTCTGCACTGTAAGAATTAAATGACTTGATCCAGAGCTGAGCTCCAAAACACAACTTATCCATGAGATAATCGATTAATTCACATGTGAGAATAATTACAAAATTAATGAGATACCAACTGCCCAAACAGATTTTGCAGCATTTGTCTTTTAAAGGAACACCACTTCGGATCATTCCCAAACTGCTGGGATGCTCCCACACTTCTTCAACTTCCTCAAAAACAACCATTAATATCTCAACCTGTCTCAGTACTTGGAACATTCCATTCCATTTGTTTGAAACTTTTATGATTAGTGTCACAAACACGCAGTTATGATAATATAGCTTTTGTTAAAAGATTCTCTCTTTTAAATGGAGCCTTAAAACAGCTCCCAAAAGTCACCTGATCTTTTACAATTGCAATATTTGTTATGCTTCTAGAAAGTTTCAAATGGATTGCAAAATATACTGCGGTGGTTGTCTCTTTTATGGCAATACAGGCCATGTGACCCTTACTCTGCTGTGTTGCTCTGAAAGGGACAACCACCACACATACCCAGATATGTGAAGATATTTGAAATTCAAAGCACTTTTCACATTCGCCGGTAATGGCTCTTCTGGAGCTACTTTTTATGTCACCAATCTTAAAAGAATGGGAGTGATTCAAGTTCATGTCTGTGGCATTAAAAGGTAAAAGACAATGCTCAGCTAAAAGACAATGGATATGACTATGCCTCAGACCTATTGGGGCTAATCCTTTATCAAATATGGACGCAGGATAGTTTGAGATAGCAACCGTTGAGTTTCAAACTGTATAAACTAGCTAAGATCAGCCACTTTGCAAGAAAACCCAGGAACCTCGGGAGACTATTCCAACCCACAGCTCAGTTGAATTAACTGTGAACAGCATCAGAAAGCTGGGTTTCTCTCTCCCACCAGAAACTCCAGAGAAAGTTCTGTAGAAACCATCACTGCTCTGTCAAAAAAGCAATCCAGGCAAACTTCGTCATGCCAGCAGAGCTAGGAAAGAAAAGGGACCTTCGCTCACTGGCTAATGCTGAGTCCACCTGTAAGAGCAAATAGCTGTCAATCGATTACAAAAACCTTTGCAACTGCTGAAACCAACTCTTCAACTTCAACCCTTTACTGCAGACAAGCTACAGCTCAAGTGCAAGATACAATGATATCTTGAAAGGCAGAATTGAATTTAATCTTTATAAATATTTTGATTACCCCTCTGCATTTAGTGCGCTGAAATAATTTTAATAGTCTTAGTTTTGTCATAAACAAACCTTTATTTTGTTTAAGACTGAAACTTTGCTGTTTGTTATCTTTAAATTAACTTACTTGCAAATTAAAAGGGACACGCACGAACGCTGTGATCACTTGAAACAAGTGTCTTATACTGATCGTGGAGACTTTTATTTTATTTATATTGATCATTACTCTGTCAAATATTTTGGAGAAAGATCACATGCTCTTTTATTCATTCATGGGATGTGAGCGTCACTGGCTGGCCAGCATTTAATGCCCATCACGAGTTGCTGCCCTTGAGAAGATGGTGGCGAGCTGCTTTCTTGAAACTGCGAGGAAAGTGGAAGGGAATTCCAGGATTTTGACTCAACCTATTTTACAGTCATCTAAGGCTCCTGTCAGTTTGCAGGTTTTTGGTCTGTTGGAACTCTGGTGATAGCACTCTTACCTTTTTGGATCACAAGGTTTCAATTTCAAAGTCCAACAAGGGCTTGAGTGTAAAAATCAAGGCTGATATTCCAGGGCATGACCGAGGGAATGCTGCACATCAGGGGAGCAGGCTTTCAAATGAAACATTAAACTGAGGTCTCATCTGCCTGCCTGGATGGATGGATGCAAAATATTCCATGGAATATTAAGAGTATTATTAAGAGCAGGTGAGTTATCCCTTGGTATCCTGGCCAATATTTATTCCTCAATCAACCAAAGATGCAGCTTATCTGGTCATTTTCACATTGCTACAGTAATGCAAAACATATTTCATTGGCTACAAAGCAAAAAGATATCCAGAGGTCTTGAAAAGCACAATGAAAACACGAGTTCTTCTTCCTAAGAGTTCTGAACTCCTCCAATCACACTATTGGAATTTTATGTTGCGTGGCTGCAGATTTTCTTTCAAATAGCCCCCGCCATACCCTTCATGTTTTTGCATCTGTATGGATTTCAAGTAGTCCCTTTCACCCTCATCCCCATATAGTGGGTTTCACCCATCATTCTTAAGCTTTTGCCTTTGGTGGCAGAGCTGGAAAATTTCACTTGCCAATAATTCCCTTTCCAGCTGAAGTAAACCAAAAAACACATCCTCATCAGTTTATAAATAACACCTTTGACTTTTCTCTCTGGCTTTATCCTTGAAGCATCTTCACTGTTGATTTATTTGCAATAAATAAAGATTTAGGACAAGACATTTAAAGGCACAATCCCAAAATGCAGGGGAGAAACAGCTTTTAGAAAGAAAATCCCATCATGTGCAATAGCTCAGCCAACCACTTGAAGTGTACTTGAAGTGATCGTTGACAAGTACAAGGTCAGGGAAAATCACTTCAATGCACAATGATTCTTGATTAGTAAAAATAAGCAGTTTTTTTTCCTCTGAATTGGGCACTTAATCTGGGGTTGCAAGTGCACAGTAAATCAATCACAATTTTTTAATTTTACTCCTCGCAAACCAAGTCTTGATTTCAATTTTTTTTTCAAAGTAGACTTGCTATCATGAATAGCAGGATGACCAACAGGATCCACCGCACCACTCTGCACCCATCCTCAAAATCATCCCCCCCCGCCCCCCCAGCCAATCACACACACATACACACCCCGCACTGCACTACACCCATCCTCATGATCAAAGACCAAGTCGGGAGGCTACAGAAGGTCAAGAGCTCTAGACAATAACGACCAAAATTCAGATAATCCTAATATGGTTAAAATCAACATCATAACAGGCAAGCCATTACCGAAACCTCTCCTGAAGGCCTGCTAAGTAAATGGTAGTAAGCATGATATGTAGCATTCAATGAGGACACCCAAAATATCAAGGTGGTTAACAAATCAAAAGCGTTGTTCTTCGACATTGTTGAAAACAGATTTTGCTCCAAGAATGAGATCACTAACCAGCTACCAATAAATTGCAGCTGTCTTATTCTAAAATAAAAGCAAATTATGCAGGTGCTGGAATCTGAAAACAAAACAGAAAAAATGCTGGAAAATCTCAGCAGGTCTGGCAACATCTGTAAGGAGAGGAAAGAGCTAATGTTTTGAGCCCAGATGACTCTTGGGGTCACGTGGACTTGAACCGTCAGCTCTTTTCTCTGCCAAACCTCTGAGATTTTCCAGTGTTTTCTCTTTTGGTCTTGTTCTAAAATATAAGCAGTCTTTCTAGTTAACTAAATCATCCAGCTACGTACCATGGAAGAAAAGAATGACAATTAGTATATAATACAATACAAAATATTTTTGCTTCCCCTGTTCGCTACAACTCTTATTTCCTTAGTAATTTAACATGCAATACCTGTATGGACTAACTTCACTGACATGTATTCAGGTTTTGAAGCATCTCTGTGGAGAACATTAGCAATGTAGAAGTGCTACACCAAGTATGCAAAATGGCAAATATTACTTATATAGTCAGCACTATTTTAAAGTTGGCCTATTAGCAGGGCATCGTGCTAGCCGGGATTGGTGCAATAGTGCAAAATAAACTCTGAATAAAAATATACAATTGGTTACCAAACTAAAAAGGTAAAAGTTTTAATATATTGCTGATCTATATTTTCCATGATACGTTTCCAACCACATGATCTGTAAACGGTATCCAATGGGAACCTAATATTGACAGAGACAGATCAGTCACAATCTAAGTGTTCAGTGTATTTTTATTTGTATCTTGGGTCCTCAAACATGATTCTGCACTGTCAGCATAATTACAGTTCGACTTAATTAACAAAAGTATTAAACTCTTTTCATCTCCTTTGATGCATTCTCAAACAAAACTATGCAAATCAAGTGCTAACAAGCACACAGTCTAAAATAATAGCATTTAGGGTCTCCAATAATATTCTCTCAGTCAATATTTCAAGTTAATGTCTTATTCATACAAAGGACCAGCTTGGAATGGAATGTGTTTTTAATTCGTCAGATTCTGAATTTGCCCTTAAACAAAATTCCAGACAACAGCTCAAGGTCAGGGGAAAGTTCAGACAACAGGAACTTTCAAAAGGGGATTGGATAAATACTTAAGGCTTTGGGGAAAATGCAGGGAGTGGATAGCTGTTTCAAAGAATTGGCACAGGTTTTGTGGGTTGAATGATCTCCTTCTGTGCAAGATTCTGGGTGTGAGCAAAACAACATTGCTGGTCTGCACAGGCAGACTCAGATGAGACTTGGGGTTCTCAGTTCAAAGCATGTCTCTATGCAGTTAGAGGCTTTAACATTGTACTTACATTACATCATTAAAATAAGAACACAAGGATACTATAGCTTTTATTCCTACCTCGTACAATTAGAGAGACATGGTTTACTAACATTAGAGAATCGACAGTCATGCCGAATGGTATCCTTCTGAATGCTGCTCCAATACCTTGTACAAACAAGTTATTTCCGAATCATGACTGAAAGACGTACTAGCATTGAATCAGAATGAGATTTCAAGTGCCCAAATTCTTCTGAAAAATCTTTTCAATCTAATGGAATGAAAAATATTTATCTCTACACCAACAAACATAAATGTTTATATCAATTATCAATAATATTTATGATGATGTAAATAAGACCTTGCTTATGACTAACCTGAGCACTGAATGCACAATTTTAGCAAAACCAGTGAGATATGGGTCTTAGCAACTTCAAGGGAAGGATAATATGAGAGCTTCAAAAGGAAGCCCTCAGCAGGATACTCTCACCTGCGGATCTGCTCATACGTTGTAACTTGTTCATTTCTTTCGCGTGCATAGAATAAAGTGCATTGCTAGGTGACCTTTACAGTCCAATCAGCATGAGGGAAAGGAACAGACAGCACCACACGGAACCACTGAAAGACCAGCTTGGCAGCAAATCACCAGAAATCAAAGAACGCAACGAAGAATTTGCATGTATATATAGAACCTTTCCACGACCTTCGGATGCTCCAAAGCACCGTGCAGCTAATTAAGTACTTTTTGAAGCACTGTGACTGTTTTAAGGTAGGAAACATGGCAACCACTTTGAGCACAGCCAGCTCCCACAAACAGCGATGCTATAATGACCAGACAGGCTGCTTTAATGGTGCAGCTTAAAAGATGCATGTCAATCAGGAAACAACAAAGAGGTTTCCTGCTCTCCAATGTGTGCTACAGGGTCTTTTATGTCCAGCTAGAGCGCGATAAGGGACATGATCAAGATTTCAGCTGAACGACAACCACAAGCTCCCCAAACAGTGCAGCACTGTAGTAATTTGAATTGCACGAAGGTATTTTGAATTCATTACTAACATTCAAATGGCATGGGATCAGCATATGCTTAATTACACACATTAACAGTCACTTTATTTCGGTATAAAAGAGAATTAGTCACTGGTAGTAGTCGGATATTGGACTTCAAATTTAAATTAGACTGTCCTAACAGCACTCAATGTTTTCTAACTGGCTATCTATTGCAAACTTTTAACTCTGTTCCTCTTTCCAATACAGATCAATCATTCTAAAAGGCTTAATCACCTTAAGATATTAAACTGATAAGAACAGATACTACACTTGATCTTCGCCAAAAGGCATCTTGAAAACATGGGCACTTTTCATGTCAGCGCTACAACAGTACATACAATTTCATCAATACCAACCAGTCTCATTTTGGATACATCTTTTACCCCTGCAAGTTCCTATGGAGAAAACCATTTTAAAAATGTATCATCTTCTTCCTGCATTATCACGTCTGCTTGCCAGTAGAAAGCACGAGTACAAGATTGGAGATGGCAAATCTTTTCAGACATTTATTGCCACAGGGTAAATAAGCACCCAGCGAGGAAAAATAAAATTATTCAGCGCATAAAAGTAACATTTAGAACAACAGCAATGCTAAAATAAAGGACAACTTCTGGCTCATCCAAAAGCAGATTGCACAAATACCCACTCAATTACTAAAACAGACTGCATTGCACCATCTGGAACGTATCAGAAACATATACACCAGCCAAAAGATTTATTCCATTTAGGTAGAGTGGAAACCAAGAACTCTGAAGCAAAGGGATAAAAAAAATTTGGTTCAAAATATGACACTTGCACACTTCTATTTGACCCATTTGCTACCTCAGCTCCAAAGTAAATATTAAAATTAAATTAAGAAGCTCACACTGTTTCTCTCCTTTGCCAAAAAAAATATACAGGTTGTTTATTCACTAAGTAGAATCCTTGAAGTATGTCATCACAAGAGGTGGTCATTTTTAAAAGATGGCTGCACAAAGGGACTGCATGGAAACAAAAAAACCAAGGGGAAAAAGGACGCAAGTGTACACACACGAATTAATAATATAGGCTTCCGCTGACAATATTTCTTTCAGTTTGCACTGACCCACAAACCACAAAACAGTGGCTTGAATTTTTCACTTAAAACACAAATCTATTTTAGGATTTATAGTAGTAATTTCAAGCAACTTACCTGCATTGAAATTAAAAATAGAGATTGTAGAAATTAGAGAGGGGGAAAGTAATAACGATTTCAATAAGAACAAATTTGTTCAGCAATTCAATTATTAAGTTAATAAACCAAAATACTGATCTCTCAGATAAATGTTAAAAGACAAACACATCTCTATAGTTTGCCTAAAACGTGAGGGAAAAAATATACAAAAAATAGTAAAACTGGCAAATTTTCTTTAAATGCTTTTTAAGTGCCCTGACCAGTCTCAGTAGCAGGCAGCACAGGGGTTAGCGCTGCTGCCCAACAGCACCAGGGACCTGGGTTTGATTTCCCACTTGGGTATCTGTGCAGAGTCTGCAAATTCTCCTCCCCATGTTTGCATGCATTTCCCATGGGTGCTCCAGTTTCCCCCAGAGTGCGAAAGACATGCCGGTTAGGTGCAATTGGTCACACTAAAATTCTCCCTCAGTGTACCCAAACAGCCATCCGCAGTGTGGCAACTATGGGATTTTCACAGAAACTTCACTGCAGTGTTAATGTAAGCCTACTTATGGCACTGATAAAATAAACTAAACGTAGGTCAGATGAACCAGAGATGACAATGGGATAACCAAGGGTGGAATATCTATTGCAGAGAGAGCCCTTACATGTGTGACCTGCAGATGCAAAATAACAATCAACAGTAAGTGATTTTCAATGACAATGTCTTCAGGTTTGGTTGTATAAATTTGGCCATTTACTGGCTTTCAAATTACAAAACAAGGAGGAGACAATGCAGAAATGAAGGTGTAACCTGCAGCTTAAAAACTCAGGATGATTTAAGCAAAACAGCAATGATGGAAATTGAGAATGAAATGAGAGGTCATCCTGTTCCTTAGGTATATTAACTCTTTCACTTTTAAATCAAACATTGCCTTTCCTCATCCAGTGGGCTTCCTCAGACCAAGAATATTCAAACACCTCATGTCTCAACCAGTTAGTGCCAAACCCTTAAACTTCAGTCAGCAATCCTCAATGAGTTACACACTGGAATGTCAACTCTACTTCACAAGGTTGACTTGATTCCAACAGATCATGTCTTGATGGCCTTAGAAAGAACACCTCTGCTTTAGAAAATTGTAGACAGTTCTAAATATTTGATTGAGTGGAACTTGCTTACAAAGGATTCCCACAACCACCTGACTCAGTGTCATCTTTCAGTTCACCTTCTCCCTAGCTACAACCCTTGAGAATTTTTAAGCAACTAAAAATTAGCAAAATAGTGTATTGGAGACATGGTACAAACTTTGGTTAAACACAAACTTAATGGTCTCTGATTTCTTTGATGACTGCTTCTCTTTCTCTTTCCCGTGCTAGATTGATCACTTCCTATGCATACATTAATACAGCAGAGTTCCAGTGAGCCAATAGGAATAAATAAATACATAAATTGTAATAAGTCCTTGAACAAGGAAGCCCCTTTGTCCAAATCCCTTTGTTATCTACCTTCTTGGTGATCCCTTCAAAAAACTAAATCAAATTTATGAGACATGATTTTTCACCCACAAAGCTGTGTTAACTGTCCCTAATCAGTCCTTACGTCTCTAAATGTCAGTAGATCCTGTCTCTGAAAATACTTTCAACAACTTACCCACCACTGATGTGAGGCTCACTGGCGTTTAGTTCCCAGGCTTTGCCCTGCAGTCCTTTTTAAACAAAGGCACAACATTTGCCACCCTCCAATTTTCAGGCACCTCACCTGTGACTATCGATTCAAATATCTCTGCTAGGGACCTGCAATTTCTTCACTAGCTTTCCATGACGTCCTGGGATATACTCCATCAAGTCCCAGGAATTTATCTACCTTGATGCACTTCAAGAATTCTAGCATCTCCTTCCCTGTAATATGTACACTCCTCAAGACATCACTATTTACGTCCCCAAGTTCCCTAATAACCATGCTTCTCTCAACAATAAATACTGATGAGAATTATTCATTTAGGACCTCATCCACCTCTTGAGGATCCATACATAAATGATCTTGTGATCGTTATGAGGCACTACTCTTCCCCCAGTTACTCTTTTGGCCTTGACATATTTGTAAAAGCCCTTTGGATTCTCTTTTGCCTTATGTGCCAAAACAAACTCATGTCCCCTTTTTACTCTTCTGATTTCTCTCTCAACTCTACTCCTACACCCCCTATACTCCTCAAGGGATTCACTTAATTCCAGTTGCCTACGTATATCATGTACCTCCTTTCTTCACACAATGATTGTTCTCTAAGCTGTTATTTCATTGAAAAAGGTGCAATGTGCGAACATGTTCCTTTTGTCTGCATGGAACAGAGCAGTGTATGAATACATGCAAAATATGGAAATATGTGATGGCAAAGCTGAAAAACAAAGAGTCCACCAAAAAATGTGATTCTGCGATTGAATAACACTTACCAAACAATCCTGATTATGCTCAGAATAACACGGACATTAATTTAAGATTGTCAGTTAGGTTTACAGAATGGTTCATTTAAGCATGCTAGAAGGTCCATATATCCATATATCTACATCTTGACCAGAGTCAACCTGCCTGGTTTTAATTTGAATAAAGCCTGGCAGTTAACTCTTGCTTCTGCATTCACCACGACAATGCCCCCATCAGAGTCTACTTGCCAACCAATAAGCGCTCTTCTCATGCAATTCAAACCGTCAATAATTTACTGCATGCTGTCCTGTGAGCTGTACAAAGTGCAAGGCAAAAAGGCTTTGACAGCATGTCGCTTTCTTCAGAAATACTCAACATAATATTGTTTTACACGGGAGTTCCAAATATTATTAAATACAAGCAACTTTAGTAATTTTTTCATGCAATCAAAAGAGGACCTCTAAATTAACAACCAACTCTTGACATTTAAGAGTTTCATTTTTGCAAGAATGGCAAAACCATAGAGACAGAGGAACCTATAAAGATATTTTGAGGTCAGTTCTGATCTTTGTAAAATCTGCAATGCAATAACCTAAAAGCATCAAAGCAGCTATTAGCCAGCACAGCCTATACATCAATAGAGAGAAGTACATTTTGCAGCAGATAAAAAAATGCCTCTGTTCAAACAGCAATTGATACCTTTTACAGCCAGTGTTGTGACAGTCAAGTTATTTGCAATTATTCTCTCTCTTGACGAAGACTGAACCGAGCCAGATTTTTTTCCCTTCATCTCTGTGGAATTCTTTATGGCGTACTAGTCATGCAGCAGGGAGAGAAACAGCAAAACCAAGGACAACTGGGATGAGCACAAAAGTTTCTTTATTCATTAAAAATGAGACGTGCAAAGACCAGCTTACCCAAATAATGCGAAAAAGGCACTGGTCTTCACTGAGGTCAGAACAACAGACGGTAAGTACATCACCCCTGCTCACATGATTATCTCTTCAGTCTTCAACGCAATCCTTTAACCAATTCCTCTCTCTGCTATCAAGCGTGGTGGAACTTGCCTTCACTCGGCTCTACTCTCATCTTACCAAATCATCCGTCCAAGTAGCCTTTTTACCCCCCCACATCCTAGCTTATCATAGATCCATTCTGAGCCTTCCCCAGCCCCTCATCTACACAGGAAACCTAGATGACTTTATTCAAAGCCATGGGGTCAACTTCCACGTGTATACTGATAATATTCACCCCTGCCTAATCAAGAATTCTTACTGTTATTTGTCCAACATCCATTCTTGAAAGCTTTGGAATCTTAAACACCCCAGTAACCATATTCAACACCCATATATTCAAGCTAATTATCGCTCCCGCCTGCCCCCCCCTCACTTCCACAGCATTGACCCCAGTTAAAGTAGGCTGAGTCACAATTGGGATAATCCTTATATCGAACTTCTGAGTTCATACCTTCTTCATCACAGAAATCACCCACCTTACACCTCCATAATATTGTTTATCTTCGGCCTTGAACTTAGCACACCTACGACTAAAATGCTCAACCTTGTCTGTCCTCGTTGGCCTCCATTGCCATGATTTCACCTGACTTTGTGCTCTCATAAGTATTCCAAAATGGAAAGAGTGGCACTGTGGCAATCACTGCTGCTTCACAGTGCAAGGGACCTGGGTTCAATTCCTGGTTTGGGTTACTGTTTGTGTGGAGTTTGTACATTCTCCCTGTATCTGCATGGATTTCCTCCAGGTGCTCCGGTTTCCTCCCACAGTCCAAAGATATGCAGGTTAGATGGATTGGCCATGCTAAATTGCCCCTTGGTGTCAGAGGACTAGCTAGGGTAAATGCACAGGGTTACGGGAATAGAGGTGGATGGGATTATTATTGGTATCAATGGGCCAAATGGCCTCCTGTACTGTATGGATTCTATGAAACATTTCACTTCACACTGCTCAACATTACAATGCCATCTGACAGCGAACCTCCAAAACCCAATATCCTGCACATAAAGCTCTTTAAGATATTACTGTAAGGCAGACATTTTTTGTTGAAGCTTATCATTTTGCACTCACCAAGACATTCTGAATGAGCCGAAAAGGTTTGACAAAAATGCCTCTATTTGAAGCAATATTCATGTTCTATATTACCAAATGACTACTTCTTTACAGATAGTAAGTGGAACAGAGAGAAAATTGAGCAAGAGAATTGGAAAGAAAGAAAAAGGTTCCAAAACTTCAGTGCATTTAAAATTTATATGATGCTAATTTAAAAAGAAAATCCCATCGACAATTAATGTTTTCTGCCTTTCAATCAACTTCTCACCCGTGCTATTAATTTCTTTTTAAACAATCCATCTCACTTCCATAAACAAGCCTACATTGCAGCATCTCATCAAAGGCCTTTTAAAAATCTGTTTACGGTATTTTCTTTATATTAGGATTACCACTAAATTCATCTGACGTGTCTTAACTTGAGTAGACTGTGCAGGTTAACCTTCATTAACCTTTTTCCCCAATGAAAGTATTGACTTTACCCTTGTGATGATCTTTAGAAGCTTATCCAGAACTAATATTTTGCTGTCTGGCGTTCTTAATTATCTAATGCATCCTTTTGTTTGTTCAGAGATGCCATTATGATCACTGATGCAACTCTAGATTTTCTCTGGAGTCCAGCAGTGCTACTTGGAGAGCCTTAAATTTCAGGCTCACTGTCCCGTGCTATACCAGAAAATAGCTTAATAGTGCTACTTTTGATCTGAGCTGAACTGGTGTGCTGCATAGAAGTGCCTATGACTGATTGTCCAAGGAATCACTTTGTAAGACAAAATCCACTATGAATAGTTAAGCACACTTTATTTCATACCAAGTAAGTGAATGTAGAAAAACATAACTGGACTGAATTAATTCAAGTTAGTATAATTTCTCTTGGAGTAGCACAAAATAATGAATGTGCCACAATTTCCCACACAACTGATCATCTTACTTAAATCAGCACATGACATTTCAGGGCAAGAATCAGAGGTACTAGCTTTCCACGTCAATTTACGAAGCACAGTGGTTATCACTGCTGCCTCACAGCGCCAGGGACCTAGGTTCGATTCCTGACTTGGGTCACTGTCTGTGTGGAGTTTGTACATTCTCCTTGTGTCTGTGTGGGTTTCCTCTGGTTTCCTCCCACAGTCCAAAGATGTGCAGGTTAGGAACATTGCCCATGCTAAATGGACCCTGTTGTAGGTAAAAGACACCTCTGATACTGTTAATGAGTCAAATATGATAGGTTTTATTTCAAAAGCTTTTGGGAGAAACCTGTCCCCTAACAGTAGCTTACCAAGCTTCTCACTGAACACAAATAAGTATGACTATTTGTACATCATGATTCTCAGCACCAGTCACAACACAAACACTGGTATCAATTAGGATTCGTAACATTTCCACTTCCAACCAAGGATGCAGCCCCCAGCTTCAACCAAGACTCGCAACCTATCTGGCAGCTTCGATCACAGTGCCGTCACGATTCACAGTCTCTCCAGCAACTTCAGCAGCTTCTCCAATGAAGTAACTTGTGCGGTCGCGGTTATCCCAGCAGGGCTCCTCCTGTCAAAAAGCCGGTATCGCAATATACCATCTGCAGCTGTTTAACAATGTTCAGTTAGCACAAACAGGTAAGATTTGTAATGTCTGCAAAATAACACATTTGGCTATCTGTCTTTATGGAAATGAAAGTTAAAGAATGAAAGACATGACAAGTAAGGAAAACATGAATAAATAATTTATATTGATACCAGGAGCAGTATAAGCTTGGGGAGATCAGCCATGAGGAAGGGTTATGTTTGTGATGTATGCTAGGTACAAAATGCATTAAATCCATTAACCTCGTCCCTACTTCAGGTCCTTAGTGCCCTGTGATGTGTTGGTTAGAGGGAATAGCAAGGTAAATAGGTGGAGTTATGGGAAATGGGCCTGGGTGGGATTGCTGTTGCTGCAGACTCAATGGGCCAAATGGCCTCCTTCTGCACTCTTGAATTTCTATGTTTCTATGAATAAGTCAATGAAGACAAGCAGCAAAGAGAGATCCTAAAGAGCTACTAACATTCATCAATTTAAAAAAAGAAATTCTCTCGCAGAAATGGAAGGAAAATAGAAGATGTAAACTGATGAAGAAAATGATGGTCACTATGAAAATATATTGAGGTGAAGGGAAAAGAGTGCTTGAAGAAATGAAGGGAACCATCAAGAAAAAGAGATTGAAATCACGCGAGTACATATACACAAGTGATCATGATGGTAGTTTTCATTCACAGCACTTGCTGCTCTCCAAGCCAAACTGCTAGGTAAGATGTCAGTGTTGTATCTGTACTGAAACAATGTTGAAATTGTCTAGGTAACAGAAACAGAACAAATCTAACCGTCACATTGGTTTACTCTCAATCATAAGTGATGGAAGGGATCTTCAACAGTGCTATCAAGCAGTATCTGCTCAGCAATAGTTTTGCTCACTGATACTCAGTTTAGATTCTGCCAGGGTCACAGCTCCTGACCTCATAACAGCCTTGGTTTAAACATGGACAAGAGAGCTGAAATCCAGAAGTGACGTGATAGTGACATCTATTGACAGGGTGTGGCATTCAAGAGCATTGGCAAAGCTGAAACAATGGGAATCAGAGGGAAAATCCTCTACTGATTTGAGTAGCTCACCACCATCTTCTCAAGGGCAATTAGGGATGGGTAATAAATGCTGGCCAGCCAGTAATGCCCATATCCAAGAAATTAATTTAAAAAGTGAAGATAAGTCACAGCAAAAAAGAATCTGCCCGGAGTTAGTTCGCTCTATTGGATGGTGATGTAAAACAACACCATCTATGTGGGTTCAATTCGCGCACTGACTGAGTTTATTCATGAAGGCCCTACCTTCCCGACCTTGCATCTCGGCTGAAATGTGATGACCCTCAGGTTAAATCAACCCCAGTCAGCTCTCCCTCTCAGGGGGCAACCAATGGCCATATGGGCTACATGCAACTTTATCTTATGCCAAAGCGTGCAGGTGCCAGAACTCAACTCTGACCCCACTATGGATCTCAATGGGTTCCAATGTTGCTCTATCATAGTTGACCTTAGCCATCATGCTGTCATAGAAAAGAAGTGATTATGTTGAGCAAGTTCAACAGGAAACCAATCTTTTCCAGCATCTAAAATACACAGCCTCTGCTCACAAATGTTGAAAGCAATATATATTTGTGAAAATGGAGACTTGCTGATGTTTTTCATTTTGCACGAGGACAAATTCAAGAATGCCAAATTTCAAATGCTCACAATAATTTGTGCCACAGGAGAAAAGAGTGCTAACTAATTGGCAGTTGTGATGTTGCCACAAAGAAACAGTAACTTATCATCTTCTCAAGTTCCCGGATAATTCAAAGAAGACACAAGGCTTGGCCATACTTCTTTAGAGAACGTCTGTCACTTCCAGCAAGTGAGCCCCATAGATAGAAGCGACATATATTCACATACAGGGTTTTGTTCTCTATAAGGGAAAGCAAAGTAGTACCAAATTGAATTTTCAGTTTTGACCCAAGGGTAGCATAACAAGTCTGGGGAGGCCAAAGTCCCTTCACCAAAATCCATTTATTTAGCACACTATGTACTGCTTTTAGAGTTGTATCAGTCAGCAGTCTACATCCAGTCGTGTCAGAAGAACTAACACAGCCAGTTAAACTCAAACAAGGATTCCCTCATTGGTAAATCAATTGGATCCTTAATCAGGAACATCTTTTAGTGTCCAATCTAATAAACAAAATCAAATTAACTTGGGTGGTCATACTCCAAATAGGCCAACCTCAATGATTGAAGTCATTACAGGCAGCTGATGCAAATATGATTTAGGAAACAACTAGTTGCTGCAGTAGGGTGGCAGGATGGTTTTAGACCGAGTGCATTAGGAAGGCTGTTCTCTCCAATGCTACTTGTGATTAATTGCCTTCCCATAACCTCGGGTGATCAGGAACGTACTTGGTATTGGGGAGTAATCTTATCAGAGCATTATTCAGTTTGAGCATGACCTCCTATGACTTGCATTCAACTATTTTTACTGTACAATTAACTGTTCTATTCTGGGTGGCCTTTCTAATTCATGAATATCTTGTGATCTTGTTCAATCATCACAGATGCTAGCCAGCCCAGGGATTAAACAAGTGCAGAAACCAAGTTCACTGTTCACACTTGAAAGAACTGATTAACTTAAAGTTATGCTTCATTTCCAAAAATGAGGGTCATGAACTGATTTTTAAACTCCAGTAAAGCACTGGCTGTTCTAATGGGAGTTTTGAAATGCAAAAGGTTTTTCATTACAAACTGAATTTTATTCTTGCCACTATTCTTCCAAAAAGAAAAAACATACGTCCACTTATTGATGTACTTGTTTTTATCCTACAGGTGCTTTGGTCCATCTTATTGTCTAACAAGGGGCGTACACGCGATGGGTCATGAGGGGGCTGCTCTTGGATTTTTTTTTGAGAGTATCCTAGTGCTTCACGTCGTTAGTGTACACTTGACCTGGACCATTTGATGGGTAACACAAAAGCTCAGTGACTATCGCTGTGCTGTGCAAAAACATAGATTTGGGCCTGTGTCTGTGCGAGTTTGCACATTCTCCCTGTGCTTGTGTGGGTTTTCTCCGGGTGCTCCGGTTTCTTTACACATCCCAAAGATGTGCTCTTAGGCTAATTGGCAAACCAAATTCTCCCTAAATTGTCTCAAATTTGGTTTTTAATCCATAGATCTATAAACATAGACAGGGATCACGGGTAGAGGTGGGACATCGGGATGGCGGCGCGGGCTCGTTGGGCCGAAGGGCCTGTTTCCCGCGCTGTTTTGTTCTTTGTTCTGTGAACAGATGAACACTCCTTTCTATAAATGAAAGTAGGCTGCACCTAGACCCCAATATCAAGCTAACAAACTTTGAAACTTTAGCACTGCAGCCAGACTGGAGCTCTGGCATCGTTCCACTAACATTAACAAGCTTTTATTTCACGTTTGGCAAGCACATGCCTTTTTCAGTCTCTTCTTTGTAAGGGTAACATTAGACATTTATTTTCAAAAAATTGTCAATTATTCCCACAACTGCTTCTTCTGACAACAAGTGCTGTGCTTAGCAGAAAAGGCAGATGAGAAATCTACTTGACGGTCTCCAATACAAATCTTAATTGCCCGTAAGGAAGTGCCATGGGCACAATGATTTAAAGTTTTATAGTTTATGTTTACTTATTAGTGTCACAAGTAGGTTTACATTAACATTGCAATCAAGCTACTATGAAAATCCCCTAGTCATCACATGTTGGTGCCTACTTGGATACAACTGAGAGAGAATTTAGCATGCTATGTCTTTTGGACTATTTACTCTTTCATCGGTTATGCAATATTCCTGACCTCCATTCAGCATAGTTAGAAGTCTCACAACACCAGGTTGAAGTCCAACAGACTTATTTGATATCACGAGCTTTTGGAGTTTCACCTGATGAAGGAACAGCGTTCCGAAAACTCATGATTCCAAATAAACCTGTTGGACTTGGTATTGAGAGACTTTTGACTGTGCCCATCCCACTCCAAAGCTAGCATCTCCACCATCATGGCATCCATTCAGCATGTCCAAAAAGCAACACAGGAGTTCATAAGCTTACATTTACACAACATCTTCCACATTCTTTGTGTCCCAAAGTGTTTCGCAAATCAACTTTTAGCAGCTATTCCGCAAATTACTAGTTTATATTTTTGGGATCAGACAGAGAGAGGAATATCCCCTTTTTTTCCATGGTGTTGGTTGAAGGATGAATATATATCAGCAGAACACCTTATTTTTTGTTTCACGAACAACACATGCTGTTTTACATATCTGAACAGGCAAACTGGGCTTCAGTTCAACACCATATCTGAGAAGATACAAGTTGAACAACGTAGCACTCGTTCAGTACTGCATAAAGTGAGAGCCCAGATAATGCGCTCAAGTCCTCGACTGGGGTTTAATCTAACAAGTGAGTGGTGGCTTCATTCAGCCATGTGGACACTTACTCAGCAAGTGGGAGGATGACGAGCATAGATTACAGTAACATTGCACTACACTGTCTGGCATTGCTATCCAGCATACTGCAGGCAATGGAATTCTGTTTATTCCGTCCCCTAAAAACTAACTGAACTGCAGGAATATAACAGCACAAACAGACACATCACTAAAATAAAACCAATCTTAATCCAGCCAGCCCTTAGATATAAAACCCTATCAACAACACTCCAAAATCCCTTTCCAAAAATGACAGGACTTTGCACTATCCGCCAGTGTAAAGAACAGCAACTTGTTAACATTTACTGACCAAGCTTGCACATGAAGAAAGTACCTATGGGAAAGCACACCAGCAAAAGCTAGCAGCCTCAGAAGGAGGAAGAACTCAGTACTTTGTTTCCAGCCCCTCAATTTGCAGTCAAGTCACTGTACTCCACTGTGGTAACAAAGCAGTCAATCAGCAACTACTTTCACATAGCTGTATAAAACCCACACTCTATCTCTTTATTACCACATCAACTATCTCACTGTATCCCAACAGATGTTAAAATTCACACCCTCTTTAATGGAGGTGCAAACTAAATCTAGGTACTTGTCATTCGTTAAATTCTATTTCTGTGGCATTAATTCTGTGGAATAACAAGTTGAATGTTAGTCAGCGATGCAGTGGTGGTGGGAGGAGTGGGGGGTGGGGGAGAGTCATGCAGAAGCTTGCCTACAACACTGTCACAGTCCCTAGTGATCTAATCCCACTCCCACGCCATCTCCAAACACAATGAACTTTGGAACATGAGTAGACCATTCTGCCCATTCAGGCTGTTCTGCCATTCGTATCATGACTGATCATCCACCTTAACACACTTTCCCATGCTGCTGTCAAGTATTTTGATGTACTTAGTCTCCATAAGTCTATCAATTTGCAGAAAATCTCCCAGGAAAAATAGGTCTATGCTTCACTTGTCGTCTATTTTTGCTTTCTACTTCCTGTGGAGCTTATTCAAGGAACAGCTACTGCGAGTCCTTGATAAGTACGTCCCTGTCAGGCAAGGAGGAAATGGTTGAGTAAGGGAACCATGGTGTACTAAAAAAGTTAATTCACTGGTGAAAAGGAAACAGGAGGCTTATGTCAGGATGAGGCTTGAAGGCTCAGTTAGTGCACTGGATAGCTATAGATTAGCCAGGAGGGAGCTGGAGAGTGAGTTAAGAAGAGCTAAAAGAGGTCACGAGAAGACTTTGGCTGATAGGATCAA
Organism: Sphyrna mokarran; assembly: GCA_024679065.1. Lineage (NCBI taxonomy): Eukaryota > Metazoa > Chordata > Chondrichthyes > Carcharhiniformes > Carcharhinidae > Sphyrna > Sphyrna mokarran. The sequence goes on from JAGIQG010000011.1 coordinate 16,830,454, forward strand.
GGAGAATCCTAAAGCTTTCTTTAGATAATGTTAAGAATAGAAGATTGGTTAGGGGAAGATTAGGGCCAGTCAGAGACAGCAGTGGGAAGTTATGCGTGGAGCCGAAGAGAGGCACTGAACAAATATTTCTCTTCGGTATTCACGCAGGGAGATATAAATGTAGCTGTGGAGAACACTGGGATACAGGGTTGTAAACTGGAAAGTATTGAAGTAGATAAGGAGGAAATGTTAGATATTCTTGAGGATTTGAAAATAGATAAGTCCCCTGGGCCGGACAGGATTTACCCTAGGATTCTCTGGGAGGCAGCTGAGGCGATTGCAGAGCCTCTGGCTCTGATCTTCAGATCGTAGTTGGTTACGGGTATAGTGCCGGATGACTGGAGGATAGCAAATGTGGTCCCATTGTTCAAGAAGGGGAATAGAGACTTTCCTGGGAATTATAAACTGGTGAGTCTTACTTCTGTTGTGGGCAAAGTATTGGAGAGAATTATTAGGGATAGGATTTATAGTTATTTAGAGAGAAATGAATTGATTGAGGATAGTCAGCATGGTTTTGTGAAGGGTAGGTCGTGCCTTACTAACCTTATTGAGTTTTTTGAAAAAGTGACCAAAGAGGTGGATGGGGGTAAGGCAGTTGATGTGGTATATATGGACTTTAGTAAGGCGTTCGATAAGGTGGCCCATGGAAGGCTTCTGCAGAAAATGCAGATGTATGGGATTGAGGGTGATTTAGCTAATTGGATTAGGAATTGGCTAGCTGATAGAAGACAGAGGGTGGTGGTTGATGGAAATTATTCATCATGGAGTTCGGTTACAAGTGGTGTACCTCAGGGATCTGTTTTGGGGCCCCTGCTGTTTGTAATTTTTATAAATGATCTGGATGAGGGTATTGAAGGATGGATTAGTAAATTTGCGGATGACACCAAAGTCGGAGGAGTGGTAGATAGTGAAGAGGGGTGTTATAGTTTGCAGAGAGACTTGGACAAGTTGCAGAGCTGGGCCGAGAGGTGGCAAATGGAGTTTAATGCGGAAAAATGTGAGGTAATTCACTTTGGCAGGAATAACAAACGTGTAGAGTATAGGGCTAATGGTACGACTCTTAATAGTGTTGATGAACAGAGGGATCTAGGTGAATATGTGCATAGATCCCTGAAAGTTGGCAATCAAGTCGATAAGGTTGTTAAGAAGGCATACGGAGTCTTAGCTTTTATTGGTAGGGGGATTGAATTTCGGAGCCGCAACGTCATGTTGCAACTGTACAAAACTCTAGTGCGGCCGCACTTGGAGTATTGTGTGCAGTTCTGGTCCCCACATTATAAGAAAGATGTGGAGGCATTGGAGAGGGTACAGAGGAGGTTTACCAGGATGTTGCCTGGTATGGAGGGCAGGTCTTATGAAGAGAGGCTGAGGGATTTGAGGTTGTTTTCGTTAGAAAGAAGGCGGCTAAGAGGAGACCTTATTGAAACATATAAGATGATTAGAGGTTTAGATAGGGTGGACAGTGATAGCCTTTTTCCTAGGATGGAGAAAGCTAGCACGAGGGGACATAGCTTTAAATTAAGGGGTGGTAGTTATAGGACGGATGTCAGAGGTAGGTTCTTTACCCAGAGGGTGGTAAGGGTATGGAATGCCCTGCCTGCTGTAGTTGTAGATGCGCAAGTTTGGGAGCGTTTAAGAGGTCAGTGGATATGTTTATGAACGAAAAGGGAATGGTTTAGGTTCGAGGGTCATTGCTTTTTCATTATTGGTCGGCGCAACATCGAGGGCCAAAGGGCCTGTTCTGCGCTGTAATCTTCTATGTTTTCCAGTTTTGCTTTCCTCCGATCAGAACTCATATTAAGGTTTCCATCCTCCTGCCAATCTAGTTTAAACCTTCCCCTACAGCACAAGTGAATTTCTCTGCACTCTGGTTTTGCAAAGATACATCTATCCATCTTGTACATGCCTAATTCCTCCAGAACTGATGTCAATGCCTCAGAAGTGTAATGCCATGTGTCCAATTACTTGATTCTTCTTTTTCTATGCTCACGAGCACATGGGAGTGGAAGTAATTCTGAGATTACTGCTCTAGAATCTCCTTCGTAGCTTCCAGAAATATGCTTTCAAGACCTTTTCCCCCTTCCCACCAAAGTTGTTGGTACTGCTGTAGATCACAACCTCTGGTTATTGATCCTTCCCCAGAACGATGTCTTGTAGCCACTCAGTGACATCCTGGCACTAAAATACCTGTTTCTCGAACAAATCCCCCATTATTTCTGCTCTTCTTACCCTCTTGTATAGCTGAGCTGTCCATTGGTGTCCCAATACTCCTTTCCCCAGTATCCAAAATGGAAAACCGATCACTAAGCAGGACCTTAGGGGACTCCTCCAATGCCTGTCCGGTGGTCACCCATTCTCTTTTTGCCTCTTGGCTCCAAGCCTAAGAAGCAACCACCTTTCTGAACATGCTATCCACAAAGCTCTCAGCCTTGCAACTATCGTTCTAGCTCCAAAGCCCAGAGCTTGAGTTTTACAGGTGGTGACCTACCGGACACGTGGTCATCTAGGTCACTAGTAGTTTCCATGACTACAGGGCTCACATTCCGTGCAACTGAGCTGCACGTTCACGTCTTTGTTATAACATTAGTGAAATAAAATAATGTTACCTGGCTTTAATTTATTAACTTGACAATACTGACCAAACTTCTACTAATAAATCTGACTAATTAACACACTTGACAAATTGCGATAACCCTTACTTAAAGCACCTCTTTCCTCTGTGCACCAAATTCCTGTGTGAACCTGATCAGTTCTACATCTGAGCTGGATTCTCAATACAAGGTAAACACAAAGTAAAAATTACCAGAACTTGTCATGTAAACCTAATTTGTTACTTACGCGGTCTTCAACTCGCTCAGATATCGTCTTCTGACCGCAAATGCCTTACCCAAGCACCCTCATTCACAAAACAATTCTGTTTGCATTGTAATTCTACACTTTAGTACAATGCGAATCAATGAATAAAACAAACATACAGTTTCCTTTTAAAGCTCTGGTGAAAGTTGAAAAAAGGCACTCAAAGAGAGGGAGATGACACATGTTGGGAAAAAGAAACAATTAATGTTCAACTTGTCGATTTGTTGTGTCTCAACATAGATAATGAACTTGTCAGAAGAGTTCCCTGACAACCTTTTGATTTATAGTACCAATAAAAACAGCAAGGAATTTATTGGATAAATACCCTTTCAAAAACACTTTCGAAACAAACACCCTGACATGCACAGGTCATCTGCTGTAAAATTACAGAAATGGGTGAAAGCAAAACCGATTTATGATTCACTGAAATAACATTTTTCTTCCTCCACATTTCAAACCTCAATATAACATATGGCTTGTGGCTATTTTGATATATGAGCTTTAAGTTCCAACACACAAAAAAAACCCATCTCCTCATGACATTCAATGGCATTACCCAAACAACATCCTGGGGGGCAGCACTGACTGGAAACTGAACTTGACCAATCATATAAATACTGTGGCTGCAAGAAAATGCCAGAAACTGAGAATTTTGAGGCAAGTAACTCACCTCCTGACTGTCCAAAGCCTGTCCGCTACCTACAAGGTGCAAGTGTGATGAAATACTCTCCATTTGCTGGCTCCAACAACGGTCAAGAAGCTCAACTCCATCCAGGACAAAGCAACCCACAGGCTTGGCACTGCACCCATCATCTTAAACATGCACTAAAACAAAGCAGCAGTACAATCTGCAAGGCCTCCTCCAGGCACACACCATGTCGATTGCAACGATATCACTGTGTCTGTTGGGTCAAAAGCCTAGAACTCCCTCCCAAACAGCAATGAGGGTATTCACCATCATCTTTGAGGGCAATTCACATGGGCAATAAATGTTGGCCTTGCAGCAATTTTCACATTCCATAATTGAATTAAGCAGAAACAAACAGATCTCAGCTGACATTAAATTAATCAGCCTCACAATTGGGTCAACAAGGGACAAATAAAACATCACTACTCAAACCCATGTTTGAATGTGTATGCAATTTAACTGACAAGAACAGGGACAATGGAAAAAAGGGGAGATTGATTTAAGTCTATTCTTTAAATTAAATATTTAATTAAATATTAAATAATTAAGTATATTCCTTAAATTAAATATTTTATCATCTTTCTTGATTTCTAATCTATAGGTTTCCCGAATGACTCGACCATTCTTTTACAGGACATGGCTGTCATTGGTTAGGCCAACATTTGTTGGTCATCCTCACTTGCCCTTGAGGAAGATGATGGTGAGTGGCCTTCTTGAACCACTGCATTCCATGTGATGTAGGTACACCCGTAGTGCTGTTAGGGAGGGAAGCTGAGGTTTTGATTCAACATGAGTAAGGACCGGTGACACAATTCCAGATCAGGACTGGTTTTGAGGGGAACTTCTCGGCGGTGTTGTTCTTATGCATATGCCACCCTTGATCTTTTATGTGGCAGAGATTTGGTTTGGGAGATGCTGTTGAAGAAGCCTTGGTGAGTTACTACAGTCCATCTTATACTACTGCCGTTGTATGTCAGTGGTGGAGGGAGTGAATGTTGAGGGTGGTGGATGAGGTGATCAAGTGGCTACTTTGTCGTGGATTACGCAGAGGTTGGTTCTGCACTCATCGAGACAAGTGGAGAGTATTCCACCATACTCCTGATTGTGCCTTGTAGATGACGGATAAGCTTTGGGGGGTCAGGAAGCAAGTTAATTGCCACAGGAATCCTAGCTTCTGACCTCATCTGACAGCCACCAGTATTTACTTGGCTGCTCCAGTTCAGTTACTGGTAAATCATAACCTCCACAATGTTGATAGTGCGGAATTCAGCGACAGTAATGTAAATGAATATTAAAAGGGAAATAGTTAAGATTCTCTCTTGTCGGAAACAGTCATTTCCTGGCACTTGTGGCATGAACATTACTTGCCACTTACCAGTCCATGCCTGAATAGTGTCCAAGTTTGCTGCATATAGACACAGGCTGCTTCAGTATCTGAGGAGTTGTGATTGGCACTTCAACAACCCAACTTCTGACCTTAAATAAATGGAGGAAAAGTCATTGACGAAGCAGCTATAGGTGGCTGGGCTGAGGAGATTACCTTGAGGAACAGCAGCAGTGATGTCCTAAGATTGCCTTCCACCAATCATGGCCATCTTGCCTTTTTTTTACCCCCCAGACAAAGCTTTCCATTATTCTGACTTGAACACTCATCTGGACCAATGGTTTGTTTCTTCATGACAATCAGTCCCTCAGCCTTTTGCTCCACTTCATCTTGATTATTTAATCCACCCAATCCTCTACCCTATCCCAGACCTTCCCTTTTGCTTTTCCGACCCCTCCACCATCAACAACATGAAACCCATGATGTTTCTACCTTCTTTCAGCTCTGAAGAGTCATGCTCAACTCCTTAACTTTAATTCTATCCATAAATGCTGCCAGACCTGCTGAGCATTTCCAGTACTTTAATTTTATTTCATATTTCCAGCATCTGCAGAGTTTTGCTTTTATTCTCGACAATCATTTTCCTCCAATTCCAATCGTTCAAGAGTTCTCCCCCCTCCCCCTGCCTCCAACTCACATTGATCCAGTCTTGCTAGAATATTTGGCTCCACACCAGGTCATACACTGTCAACCTTATCACTTCAGTTTAGCTCTTCTGATCATATTTGACCAAGGCTGTAATGAGGTCAGGAGGCAAGTGGGTTAGGCAGAATCCAAACTGAGCATTTGTGAGCAGGTTACCACTGTTTGATAGCACTGTCAGCATTGCTGATGATCAACAGTAGATCACTGGGGCATTAGTTGGCCATATTAAATTTGTCATGCTTTTTGATGAGAGAATATACTTGGGCAATCTTTCAGATTGTGTCATGTATATGCCAGTTTTGCAGCTGTGCTGGAACTGAATGGCTAGGGGCATGCCAATTTCTGCACCAGAAGTCTTCAGTACTACTGCCAGCAAGTTGAATGGTCCATAGCCTACGCAGTATCCAGCATTTCAGCCATTTCTTAGTATCCCATTAATTGAATGGAACCGTGAAGACCACAAATACCTGAAGAACCAGCTCAACTAATATGGTGTCAGAATAACGCTGCACGGAAACAGGCCCTTCAGCCCAATCTGCGCATGCCAACCATGTTGCCATCCTAGTGGTCCCAGCTGCCCACACTTGGCCCATATCCCTCTAACCCTTTCCCATCCATGTACTTATCCAATTTTTTTTTAAATGTTGCTACTGAACCTGCCTGAACCATATTCTATGACAGCTCATTCCATATGTGCACTACTGACTGCATGAAGAAGTTGTCTCTTCAGGTTCCTTGTAAATCTGCCCCCTCTCCATTCCCCTTCCCCGAAAAAAAGAGTATGTGCATTCATCCTATTTATGCCCCTCATGATTTTATACATTTCAATAAGAATATAAAAATTAAAAATAAATAAAAATAAATAAAAATACACCACTTGGGGACAATGTTCACTTATGAACCAATTGTTATTTGCTGTTTATCAACATGTGCCTCTTTCTTCAAGTCTCTCCATTAGACTGGAGATTTCCAGGTTCAACCACTAACATTCTCCTTGGACTACAGAAAGAAGTCTGACAACACCGGGTTAAAGTTTTATTTGGAATCGCAAGTGAGTGATGAAGGAGCAGTGCTCTTAAAAGTCACGATTCCAAACAAACCTGTTGGAGTTTAACCTGATGTTGTGAGACTTCTTACTGTAGTTCAAAGACAGCATTAGTGAGGCCCTAGTCCCAATGCCAGCACCTTCACATCACGGCTCTTTGGACTAAGCAACTTTCTTGCTGTTACCAACTGCTGAAGGACAGGAGATGGAAGTGCTAACCAAGCTTATATACTTAGCAAATGTGGATGAGCATCACAGGGGGCATGAATAAGAAGACAACAGAGATGAGTAACTGATATACAAGCAACTTATTCACATTTTTAATTCTGGATGTGATGGTTAGAATCAGTATGCAATGAGTTAAAAGCTCAGTATGGAAAAGCTATGAGCCGTTATACATCAGGCTACCTACAAAAGGTTTCACACGAGGCGAAATATAAAAAGCATAAATAAACAAAACATCAAAGGTATTATTAATAACAGCCTTAGCCACCAGATTCGAACCACAAAATGATCAAAAATACCAATTCAGAAGTAAGAAATACAGCCAACTTTGGATGGCTGCTAACGACATGCATTAATGAGGGGTACATTCATCTGTTATCCTTTGTTTCGGCAACTAACTTCAAAAGGGATACATTACATAATCCTGTCAGCAAACACATCTGAAAGGATAGTTCACTCAGTGCCAGCTGTTCAGTAAACTACTGAAGAGCTTGGTGTTTGAACTGGATGCCAGTCTAAGAGGGTAGCAAGACTGGTATGAAACCACAGCAAATACTAAATCTTAGAGAAAGTAAATAGCATTTTTGTGTGTGGACATATTATGAAAATCATTTACTGTTTTGTACCATATTTGGTTCATCCATACATCTGGTTCAGACTCCAAGTCTCTACAGAGCAACTTTACATATCCTGAAACCAAAAGAGAAAATGAAAAATTTCAGCAGGTCTATCAAAGCTAAAAGGCTTTCATCCCCTCACCTGACAGTAACTACCTCTCACTTTCTATGCCTTTTAGCTTTGACAAAGGGTCATCTGGACTCAAAACATCAGCTCTTTTCTCTCCTCACAGATGCTGCCAGACCTGCTGAGATTTTCCAGCATTTTCTCTTTTGGTTTCAGATTCCAGCATCTGCAATAATTTGCTTTTATTTTGTACAGCCTTCCACCCATTGATTCTGAGTGGAATTTCCCACAGCCTCGGCAAAGCAGCCAGCATAATTAAGGATCTCATGCACCCGGGACGTTCTCTCTTCCATCTTCTTCTGTCGGGAAAAAGATACAGAAGTCTGAGGTCATGTACCAACCGATTCAAGAATAGCTCTTTCCATGCTGCCATCAGACTTTCGAATTGACCTACCTTGCATTAAGTTGATCTTTCTCTACACCCTAGCTATGACTGTAACACTATATTCCGCACGCTCTCCTTTTCTTCTCCATAAAAGATATGCTTTGCCTTATAGCATGCAAGAAATACCACTTTTCACTCTATGCCAATACACGTGACAACAATAAATCAAATCAACATATCATGACTTCGGAAAAAGAAATCAAATAGCAGCACAAGGCAATCCCATAACTGGCGTACAGCAGGAAGACTGTCAGCTTGAAGCCTTGGCTTTATCGTTTACCCAGATTCTGCAGAGATCAGGACACAAGGTCTGCTTACAGGAGTGACCTGCAATGTTGGGAACTAACTGACACAAAAACTTAACAGCTTGAGCTGAAGGAAATGAACAACGGCTGACATCTTCACAGCACCACATCCAGTGGCACTTTGCAGGAGCGTTGTCAAACAAAACATGACACCAAACCATAAAAGGAAATATAAGGTCAAGGACCAAGTGGCCAAAGAAAGACACTGTTCTTCCTGTATCTCACACAAAGTCCAAGTGTCCCTCACATACGGCTGCATATTAAATGATTCTGGAATACAAATACAAATGGAAGATGTTTAAAAAGTCGAAAACACAGTCAACGACTCTAATGCAGTAGCAAAAAGTAGCCTTAGAGGGTAATTTCGAGGGTTAAATTAGGAAGACAGGTTGCGCCAGCTTGGCTCTCTCCCCCCCCCACCCCTGAGCCCTGCCGTCATACACAAAAATAGTGAGATAATCTGAATTATCTCAACATAAATGTTAGAAAGACATTTATGGTAGATGCAAGTTTTTCCCGTGGTGGGGAGAGAAAAAAAAATCAAAGATGATGGGACGCAATTTCCAAATTTGAGCTACACCGTTTCAAAGGTTCATACAAAAGGTTAGCAGAAATTGAGAACTCAATCCTCTACAAAGCTGTGGTTGCTGAGACAATTAGAGCTTTGCAAAGCGTGATTGATAAAATTTTGTCACGATATGAAGGATATTGAACCACGGCAGACAGATAAATTAGTTTAAGATAGCTCAGCCATGGTAATAACCAAATAGGCTCAAGGAGCTTGAATGATCTCCTCTGACTTCTACGTTCCTACTGCATTTTGGAGGCCAGTATTCAGATACAAAATGACGTTGAAAACAACATGAGCTTAGAATGCGACAAAGCAGTTTGTGGCCCAGAGCACAAACAGGATGAGCACAATGTTCCACTGCTCTCTGAACCAGCAGCTCCATGATTAGTGAACCATTCACCATCAATAAATCATACATTTCTGGAGGCTACAAATACGTCCCATCACATCTCTAAAAGTCGCTGTACATTTCGGTCTAAATTGCTGCTGTACAGAATCACAGAATCCCTACAATGCAGAAGGAGGCCATTTGGCCCATTAAGTCTGCACTAACCACAATCCCAATCAGACTCCATTCCCATAACCCCACATATTTACCCTTCTAATCCCTTGACACTAGAGTCAATTTAGCATGACCAATCAACTTAAACTGCAAATCTTTGGTCATGTTTTCCAGCACACTGCAATCAGAAACTCAATATTACTGGATCAGTGTTTCAGCCAAAGACAAAACAAATATTAAAAGGTGGTACTATTATAAAATACTTAGTTATAAATTCCTTATTCATATTCCTGAGATAATGGCAAGAATCACATTGTGTATATCCATGACCCAAGAGCTTTAATAATCTCAGTGAGATACAAATCACTCTCAGGGGGAAAATGGCACCTCAAGCAAACCACAGTGCCAACCCAACTAAATGAAATAAGCAACAAGTTTGCACACCAGTCTGTTAGATAAAAACCTAACTTAAGACTGATATATAGTTGCCCATTTTATAAGAAATTACAAGACTTTTGACAAAATGCCGGATGAAATCAAATATCCTGAGCAAACTGAAATGTGCTTGTGGTTAGCACTGCTGCTTCATAGTGCCAGGGACTCAGGTTCGATTCCCAGTTTGGGTCACTGTCCATGCGGAATCTGCATGTTCTATATCTGCATGGGTTTCCTCCCACAGTCTGAAAGACGTGATTAGGTGTTTTAGTCATGCTAACTTCTCCCTCAGTGTACCCTAACAGGCAGAGTGTTGCCAGAAGATTTTCACAGTAAGTTTATTGTAATGTTAACGTAAACCTACTTGTGACACTGATAAATAAATTTTAAATCTGATGAGGGCTGTCATGCTTGGAATTTAAAGTGTTTCCATTACCTGAATGACTTGACAGTTATCCCCGAATCAGAGAGGACAAGCGTTGCTTTTTTAATAAAATGTGTTGAAGTAAGTGGCACGCATTTCTTATACTTGACAGCTAATGAACCTTATCATTTCCATCACTGCAGCTTACAAATTCCAGAGTACGTAAATCTCCAACTAAAGATGGAGAGGAACGAGTGAAAAAAAAGTGTTCAACGTGTGCACTGACTCTCAAAAGAGGGAAGATATGGAGATGCCTGCGTTGGACTGAGGTAAAACACAAAGAAATCCTACAACTCCAGGGACAGGCTGTCCCGAAAAGTTGTGGCATTTGCTACAAATAAACCTGTTTGGACTTTAAACTGGTGTTGTAGGGTTTCTTTGTGTCTCAAAAGAGGGAGACAGACCTTCCTCCAGCCTTAAAGATAGGTTCTGTAGAAAACGCAAAACATTAATTCTGTTTCGCTCCTGCTGCAGAGTTGGTGTTTGTAAAATTGTCTGTTAAAATGGTGCTTTTTTTAAGTGCAAGTACACAGACAGCCTAGAGTATAACATTTGTATCGAGAGGCCAGGCAGTAGCTCACAAACTTTTAACAGATTATAAAGTGAGGTACTCCTCTGAGTGGTTAGACGTTAGCATCTATGAAATGTCAGTAAGGCGAGAGGGGATCTACCTCCCCTTTGTGACACTTTATAGATGCCTGTTGAGTTTATCCAGCATTTTCTGTTTTTATTTCAGATTTCCAACATTCACAAAACTTTATTTTTGCTAAGGATAGGTTATATCCTCCATTATTTTGAGTTTGGACCATCACAAATACCATCAGTTCCACTGGTAAGCTTTCAACCATGATGTAGAGATGCCAGCGTTGGACTGGGGTAAACTCAGTAAGAGGTCTGGCAACCCCAATTTTAAATCCAACCGATTTGATAGTAAATCTGCTAGCTTTCGGCGTTTGTGCCTTCATCAGGCGAATGAGGTGTTCTGGTCTCCAAAAACACACATATCAGCACAGACAGTTTACAGATTGCTGATTAGAATGCGAATCCTTACACCTAACCTGCTATTCAAGTCTTAAAGTGGCTAACAAAGGAACACTGAGCACTGAGGTTAGAGAGATGTGTATTGTCTCCAGACAGCACAGTAAGTGAGGTTTTTTGCTAACCCAGGCAAGTCATGGGGGTTACAGATAGTGTGACATGAAGCCAAGATCCCTGTTAAGACCGACCTCGTGTGCGCGGAACTTGGCTATCAGTCTCTGCTATTAGTCTGTGCTGTCTGGAGACAATACACATCTGTCTAACCTCAGTGTTCCTTTGTTAGCCACTTTAAGACTTGAATAGCAGGTTAGGTGTAAGGATTCGCATTCTAATCAACAATCTGTAAACTGTCTGTGCTGATGTGTGCGCTTTTGGAGTCCAGAACACTTCATTCTCCTGACGAAGGCACAAACGCCAAAAGATAGCAGATTTACTATCAAATAAATCGGTTGGATTTAAAATTGGTGTTGCCAGACCTCTTACTGAGCTTTCAACCACCCACTTCCTGGAGCTACTTTGCCAAAATAACTCGCTTCACTGTTCTGTTCTTCACCCATCCTCATTCTGAGGGCTGGCTGCACTGTAAATGATTTTTCACTCTACAACTTGAGAAAGAGCCTGAAAAAAAACCCATTTGGTTTGCTGTTAGTCACCTACCCAAATCAGCCTAATAAATCATAGTACCATAGAAATTCTACTGCGCAGAGGGAGGTCATTCTGCTCATCTGGTCTGCACTGACAGACGTCCCTTCTAGGCCATAACCCCAGAACGCCATGTATTTACCCCACGAATCCCTCTAACTTACGTATCCTGGGAACTAAGCAGCACTTTAGCATGGCAAAGCATCTAACCCGCATATTTTTGGAGTGTGGGAGGAAATTGGAGCACCTGGAAGAAACCCACACAGACAGAGAGAACATGCAAAGACCACAGAATAATCCAAGCCAGGGATCAAACCAGGGTCCATCAAACTGTGAGGCAGCAGTGCTCACTATGTCATCTGCTATGAATACTGTAATTACTGAAGTAGATGAAAAAAGTTAGGCAAACCTTGGTGATCTCCCAACTTCCAAAGTTTCTCAACTACTTGGCAATGTCAGGTGTGTAGTGGGATACTCTCCACCTACCTCAATGGATGCAACTGATTAACATGTTAAACATCATTGAGAAAGAGGTATTAGAACCAGGGGAGAAAACCAACTACCACAGCATATGATTCTAGCCCAATATTATGCAGTTAATTCTTAAAGCCCTCAGGACATGCTGGGACAAACAATACTGCTGTGCTAAGTGTCGCTCACACACCAAGATCAAATAAAAAACAGATGGTTTGGCCGATCTTTTAAACAAACCAAAGGTTTATGTGCTATTTCAGTATGTTGACTACAATCAGATCTTAAATGATACAGACTTCCCGGGAGACAGGACTACTGAAAACGCCGCCAACCAACATCTGTGCTGCCTTACTTAAAATGGCTCCTGCTCACACTGAATTGAACAACTTTAGTACTGGCTCCTAAATTATTGAAATTATCAGTCACATGGGAAAGGAAGTGCTGGAGAATGAGAGAGAATCAAAATATTTCCTACCAATAATCTGTCACGTGAAAACTTACCTACATAAAGCAGTACATTTCATAAAATGTGAAAGATGATGGCAATCTACATCAACTAAAACAATTTTAAAAACGGTTCTGGGCACTTTTTAATATTCCAAATGCATAATCTTATTGATGTGAGAAAATACATCAATGTCTACCCAGATAGGTTAACTGATTGTCAACATTTAATTCAGTGTCAGCAAACCTGGACAGTGAACTAACTTGACAATATTTATTTCAATGTCGATGGCTGCAATGTGTAATTTTCTTTCTCTGAATGGCCAATACATCAGGTCTACTTGTTTGAACTTGAGGCAAGATACAAAAATCTGAGGTCATGTACCAACCAACTCAAAAACAGCTTCTTCCCTGCTACCAGAGTTTCGAATGGGCCTACCTTGCACTAAATTGATCTTTCTCTACATCCTACTATGACTGTAACACTCCATTCTGCACTCTCTCTTTTCCTTCTCAATGAATGGTATGATTTGTCTGCACAGCATGCAACAAACGATACTTTTCATTGTATATGAATACAATAATAATTCAAATCAAAATCAAACTGGACAGCATTGTGCTGCAGATTTATCAAAATCTGCTTTACACATGCCAATAGCAAGTCTGCATACAAACGTCTGACGCAGTGCTTATGAAAATGGAGGATTTCCGCGTAAGCCTGCTCCTCTGCCTCGTCCAAGCGGTTATCAGTAGATCCAAGCAGCAGGTTATCTGAGCCAACTGCCTGTCACTCTACAACAGTTACGACGATGGTCAGGAGGCCCTGGAAAGGAGCACGCTGTATCCACTGGTACGCTCCAGGCCTTCAGCAATCAGTGGCTGCTGTAGGGCCTGAGGTGCATCATAACCCTCAGAGATTACATTTTGGTTTAGTTTTGAAGCTTCTTTTTATGTTCAGTTTCCACAACCATTACTGTTGTTCAATTTAATGATCTTTTTGTTTTATTAAAGAGTATAAATATCTTTGGTTGTCAAAGACCTGCTGTAACCCCAGATTTTGAAAGCTATCCTGCAGTGTGGAAACACATGTTAACATCTTGAGATGTCACTGTACAGTTAGGCATAAGAAAGTGAGGTATAAGCACAGAAACAAACTCTATTCAATGCAAAAGATTCAAACCACAGCATTCCAGTGTTTGTGTAACCCTTTCTAATTCTTTCATCTTGTTGTCGATGGTGTGATGCAACCCACTAGAATGTAAGTTCTTGGATAAAAGATTGATGCAAATTATCTGAAGCTCATTTGATTGACATAAGATAACAGTAATGTTCTGACGAGGGTCATCCTTACTTGAAACATTGGCTCTATTCTCTCTTCGAAGATGCTGTCAGACCTGCTGGAGTTTTCCGGCATTTCCTGTTTTTGTTTCAGATTCCAGCATCTGCAGTGTTTGGCCTTGATCTTAGACACTGGTAATAATCAGTTCACATTCTACAAGGAGATGATTTTTATTGGGCTTTTGAACAACATCCAGATGCTAACATCCACCAACCCAAATTTGGAAGTTTCCCACAAGGATGAATCTTCCTTCTGATGCCATTGCAGAAATAATTCATGGACAAGAGGATACTGCTCTTTCACCTTCTCCATCTCCCTCATCATTGGTGTCCAGGCATTAGTGATGGTGGTACTGTCCATTGAGTTTCCATTGTTAATTTTTGACAGGCAGGACACCTTACCAATAATACAAATCACAAACGCAAAACTATAGTATTGTCTTTCACAGACCCTTATCTGTCAAGGCATCAACTTGAGTGATAAGGATTCTATTACAAAATGCAAAAACAAAGAACAAAGAACATTACAGCACAGTAACAGGCCCTTTGGTCCTCCAAGTCTGCACCGACCATACTGCGCCACTGAACTAAAACTCCCTACTTTTCTGGGAACCATATCCCGCGATTCTCATCCAATTCACGTATTTGTCCAGATGCCCTTTAGAAGTCACTATTGTATCTGCTTCCATTACCTCCCCCAGTATCCAGTTCCAGGCACCCACCACCCTCCGTAAAAAAAAACTTGCCTCATACATCTCCTTTAAACGTTGCCCCTCGCATCTTAAATCAGTGTCCCCTGATTGTAATTGACCCTTTCACCCTGTGGAAAAGCTTCTGACTATCCACGTTACACATAAACAAATTTGCAGAATGGGCTTGGAAATGGGGAATTAATTTCAGTATGGACAAAGCTAAGGTATGGTCAGATTGGTTGCCATGTTAACTATATTACATTTCAATAGCTTCAAAATGGCTGCAAAGCAATTTAAGATATCTGGAAGTCATAAAAGGCTCTATTTAGAGTGGGAGTGGGCCGGGGGAGGGGCGGGGGGTTTAAAAATAACTGGCAAATGAGACACAATGCTAAGCTATCCTGGAAGAAACGTGATAGGCAAAAGAAAGCAAACAAATTATCATCTCTCAGCTGGAGAAAAATGTTAAATTTTCTCCCTTAAATCTTATAAAATCACTGATCGCAATTCTAGAAATAGGAGCAAAAAAAATCCATTCACATTCCAATACGGTTTTGCCAACAATCAGGTTACCCCTCCCAGAAACATGATAAGGTTCCTCTCAGCCTCACCCTAATCACCCTCCGCATTCAAGGGATTAAACTCTGTTTCCCTCTCCACAGCTGGTTTTTCCAGCATGTCCTGCTTTTATTTCAGATTTCCAGCATCTGAAGTATTCTGCCCTTATACAAGTAATTTGCAATTATCTAACACTATTAACATAATAAAATAAAACACCTATACTTCACAGATGGGACTGAAAAAAATCTGGCACCATGCCACCTGAGGTCAGTTTGATCAAAAGAAGTAGATTATAAGGGTGGATCGTAAAGGAGGAGAAAGAGGTAGAGACTGATGAGGCAGTTTCAGAGTTTAGGAGCTACAACAGTTGAAGGTACAGCTGTCCGTGGTGCAACTATGAAAACTGGGGATGTACAAGAGATCAGAACTCAGTGTACAGATAGCCTGGAGGTTTATAGGGCTGGAGAAGATTAGTGATCAGGAGAGATGAAGCCACAAAAGGAAACTGATCTTAAAATTCTCGGCAGTGTTTTCAAAGCATTGTCGGACTGGGAGCCGATGCAAGTCAGTGAACCTAGGGATGCTGGATGAATGGGACTTGCTCCAAAATAGAACATGTGATTTGCGATTACAGAACATGGCAAAGTTTTAAACAGACTAAAATTTAGGTAAGAGGGAAGGTTGGGAGAGGAATGCTAGACTATTCAAGTCTAGGAGTAAGGAAAGCACTGATGAGGGCATCAGCAGCACACCAAGGTGACAAAATGGTGGTACATGCCTTATTTTTAAGCTTGTGAATTTTGTTTCTGTCTGCTGTACATTCCTGAATGAAAGAGACACTAATGTGAAGAGCAGCGTGATTAAATTGCTTCAACAGAGCCTTACCAATAGCATGAACTGTGTAGCCACAAAGACAAATGGAAAGATGCTCTTTTGGTGAATCATATCTGTTAGCTGTGATAAACTGCCTCTAATTCTCCATTTGTTTGAAATCTTGAGGAGGTTCGCAGATTTGATTGCATTTAGTATCCAATACAGCAGCTGGCGCAACACTT
The DNA here is from genome assembly GCA_024679065.1 of Sphyrna mokarran. Classification (NCBI taxonomy): domain Eukaryota; kingdom Metazoa; phylum Chordata; class Chondrichthyes; order Carcharhiniformes; family Carcharhinidae; genus Sphyrna; species Sphyrna mokarran. The sequence continues at coordinate 16,846,946 of JAGIQG010000011.1, forward strand.
CTTAGAAAAAAATCTACAAATGCAATTGGAAAAAAAAATGTTTTTACCAGCATCTTTACTTATCTGGTGATCTGTCTGGAGGTGTTACAGGAGTCTTGCTGGAGTCAATGTGGTGCTGTGCGTAGTGATGAACACTTGGAACTAAATCAATCCTCCGTTGCAAATTCAGTAATCTGATTCCTGAACCAGACAGTTCAGCAGTACAATGGAGCACAATTGATTAATTAGCCAGAGTGCCCAGGCATTTCTTATCTAACTCCACATATTGCTGCCAATCCTTATTCTAAAACCAGGATAGTCCCAAATACTGTACCAGAATGCTGTACGGTGTTAGCCATTAACCTTAAACACTAACTGTGCACACATCTCCTAATTCCCCCTCCACCTTGGTTCTTTCAAATTACATCCATGTTCTCTGAATTTAAGAGCAACTGAAGTGTGTCTCTTCGAAGAAGGGATACATAATCTTCCAAGATAGATTTTGCCATAGCTTCTGAATCAGTCAAAAAGCCAGAAGATTTCTTAAAAATGCAGTGGAGACCAAAGCGGTGATCAAAGATGGTCCAAGGAGTAGTCGGCAAAGAGTTTTCAGAAGGGTGCTCTCGCGTGTAGAGGCAACTGCACAGTTCATCAACAAAGCTGGATGTTGGAGTGTGCGTACAGAGCCAAAAGGGGTTCAACCAGAGGAGCCAAAAGGCCAACTTTGTTAGAGTGCAAGTTAAATTCCAGCGCATGGGACTCCAGGAAACTGCAAGAATACAAGTTAGCAAAACAAGGCCTGAAAGGATCAGTAGCAAGGATTTAATTTGGGAGGTCATGAATCTGACCATTGTCAAAAAAAGGAATGCAACAGAACAATACACATTGGAGATCATGTCAGGTAAAACTTGGGAGACCAGTAACGACAGCATTGGAGAAGTTGAGCTTGGGAGGCAAGTAAGGCATGAAGAAGGCTGAGGCAGACAAATGTTGTGTGGGTGATTTTGGTTGGGATATGGTACTTGAAACTTAGTTCCAAGTCAAAAAGGACACCAAAATTACCTGTCATCAGGTTTGGTATAAGAGAGAGACAGAGGCTAAAACACAAAGCTTTTGACATAGAGTGAACAAGATGATGTTGGCCTTGTCATCGGCGCACTGCAGTAAGATCTGGTTTATTTATTATTTAGGACAAAAAGATAATCTTTTAAATTCCAGCTTCAGGGACTTGAAAGAGAATATTCAAGGATTAACTCTGTCATCTTTGGAAGTTTTTCTGTAAAGAGATACATCCAATAAACTGTAATGAGATATTGAACAGATAATCTGTTTTGGTGAGATTAAAGAGAAAAACATTCAGGAAATAGTACCACAGAATCTTTGATATCCTTTTGAGGGGGAGGGTGGGGTCTTGGTTTAATATCTCGTCCAAAAGCACAGGTCTGTATGAGTTATCCTACTGAATGGGAGGATAAGGTCTCAGTGCGTGGTAGCAAGCAATGCTGTTTCACAGCATCAGGGACCTAGGTTCAATTCCCAGCCTTGGGTTAATGTCTGTGTGGAGTCTGCACATTCTCCATGTAGATTTTCTCCCACAATCCAAAAGACGTCTGATTAGATACAGTGATCTGCTAAATTCTCTCTCGGTTATCCAAACAGGCACTGGAGTGCAGCAACTAGATTTTCACAGTAACTTCATTGCAGTTTTAATGTAAGCCTGTGTGACACTAACAAATAAATAAACTTGAAACCAAATATCTCGCCCGAAAGTGCAGGTCTCCATTAGTATTAAATATTAGTTTTAAATAGACTGAAATTTAGGTAAGGGGAAAGGTTGGGAGAGGAATACTAGGAGTGTCAGCTGGGATAATATGCCCAACATAACATTAATCTGCACCTGTCTGACAGAGGCAAGAAAAGCATTACCCAATGAGTCAGTGCTTGCACAATCAAACCTGAACAAATAAGATATCACTTCAACTTACTCAATAAGACTTGTAACTCAGCTAACCATTATTTAATATGGAAATTGTCTGACATTGATGAACATGTTCTATAATCTGTAACTTCTCGCAGGTATCCAATTTTATTCTTCATGTAAACCACAGGTAACCAAATAATGTTAAGCTTTCAATATACAACCATCCATCTAACACACGGCTAGAAATCATGTACAGTACATATTTACTGATGCTGCTGTGAATATAAGCAACATTTTCAGTCTCTGCTAACCATATATCAAAAAAAAACTACCAAAAAAAGCATACATTGGACTATACCCAGTTACGTCCAAAACCTTCAGTTCTTGAACAATATTTCTCATTGCAGTTACTTGCCCTGCAAACAACAGCTTCACTCTCTGTCTGGCATACTCAGCGGGAAAGCTGCATTGTGGCTGCTTTTGTGATTCAAAGTACATCTGCAGGAACTGGGACTTCCAGATAGCACAGGGCAAACAATAAACTAAGTTAATTATGACTCTACAGTTTTCACAAACAAGAAAGTGGTGTCAGTAATTAATTTCCTCCCCCAACCCCACAAACTGGCCCTTGTAATTGCTAGGGAAAAAATGCACCGATCATGTGAGGTCTTACACAGCAGATTTGGAACAAAGCTCTTAAAACATGGAACTGCGTTTAAAAACAGGACTACAATTGTGGAATACGCAAAACAGCACACATTCTGAATGTGATAAAAATAAAACCATTTAGACACCAAAACAGTTATATACTCGCAGAAGTTGCTAAACAAACTGAGAACTGGTTAGATTTTTATTTTGTGTGTAAGAAATGAGTTTAGAAGACATAATTTCATCTGAATACCACACGCAGTGCTATGTCCTCCTTTCTAAACTACACAATTCGAACAAAAAAAAGAGTGCCATAAATAGAAAACTCTAGGAGATCCAAAGCTTTAAAAAGTGAAACATTCGAGATTAATTTCTCGGTCATGAGCTAAAAATATTTCAATTTGCTGTTTGCTTACTTTCAGGGTCCTAACAAAACATGCTCTCCTCCACCTGACTGCTTAATCTAGCTCTATTTGACAGTGAAAAAAAAATAGATCAATGGTAGTTTTTCAAAAATTGTCAGCAATTCTGCAAATACTCATTTTTTTTAATGAGTTTGAGCAATTAACAAAGAATGGTGTAGTTTTTGGTTTTTTATGGATTGGGGCAGCATGGTGGCACAGTGGTTAGCACTGCTGCACCACAGTGCCAGGAACCTGTGTTCAATTTCAGCCTCAGTGACTGTGTGGAGCTTGCATATTCTCCCTGTATCTGCATGGGTTTCCACCCACAGTCCAAAAATATGCAGGTTAGGTTGAATGACCATAGTAATTTGCCCCTTAAGTGTCAGAGGATTTGGAGGGGAGATAAATGGGGTTACAGGTAGGATTGTGGTCCGTGCAGACTCGATAGGTTGAATGGCCTTCTGCACTGTAGGATTCTACAATACTTTCTTGGGTTTGGTAGGGTCAGTTATCTCCTTGAGTGATCTGAACATCTGACTCACATCATGTCCAATCACTTGCTGATCAATCAGGGATGTAGTAACAGCAATCATTTGTGATTTGGACAAGATATGTTTGTCGCGTACATATTTCTTCAATTTCTTCAATCTCTCCAAAAGCAGATTGAGTAAATACTTGGCGAGATAGGATATGAGACAAATTGTTTTACTGCTTGATTGACCATAGATGAATCAGATTCTTGTATTCCCATCAATGCAACTTGCAACTGACATGATACAAGAATAACACATGCTGTGTCTCCCATTTCAGTCAGGTGCCTCGATCACCAAGCTATTTTCCTAACATCTCTTTTTGCACCCCTACCCTTCTCGCATCCCTTTGCTGCCCGACTGCCTCTGGCTGAAAGACCAACAGCCCCAACAATTGGTCAAACCGACCACCTTCGTGTGGAACCATCTAATCTGGCAACAAATCTGCTTCATTTAAATAACAGTTGCCTGAATTGCAGCAAATACGACTGCTCCCCGGAATGCCACTCGTTCCAGAATGCTGTTTTAAACCACCCCACCCAACTGTCATAAAAACGCCCAAAAATACCTGGGCCTTCTGAGTTTAAACACATCAAAAGCCAGGCTTAGGTCAACACTAGTATTTTTTTTAAACTATACATTATTTCAAAGATGTGTAGGTTCGGTTGATTGGTCATGCTAAATTGCCCTTTAGTGTCACAAGGATTAGCAGGGTAAATACGTGGGGTTACAGGAATTGACCCTGGGTGGGATTGTTATCAGTCAGGCACGATAGACTGAATGGCTCCTTCTGCCTTGTAGGGATTCTACGATTATTCCCAAGTGTCCTGAGTCTGCACGATGACATATCTGAAATCCCCAAAAAAATGGGCAAACCAAACTGAATCACAATAAGGCAGCTTCAGGGGCAAAATAACTAGTCCTCAATGTTGCTAGGTTAGATTGCTATCTTGAACTGAAAGTTGATGTGTGGGTACTGGGCGGGAAGAGAAATGACTAAAATAGCACTGTCGTCACTGTCCAAGCGCAGCAATGAAAAACATCCATTGGGGAAAGCTACCAAAGAGTTGCCAGCATCTGTGAAAAACCAAGAGACCTGAACTCCTGGGGGAGAATAAAATGTGCAAAACTTCTGAGGGAAGGATTTTTCCTTTTAAAAAGAACTGGTACTTTACAAAAAAGGGTAGGCACAGGGCAGAACATGCTCTGCCCAGAGGTGCAAAACACAAGTTATGCAGTCATTTCTGCCAAGGAGCTTTGAAAGATAAGCACTTTCTTTCAATGAGCCCAGTGATAGACTTCACTCAGCTAGTTTTAGCATTTTAAATAAAAGCACTGAAAGATGGAGGAGTTTACATCAGCCTCACAACTTCAGAGAGAAAATAAATACATCTGCCTATAGAATTGGCTATGACACTTGGAAACATTGAGGAAATGACACACAAAATCCTTCCAGCTGCTCAAATTAATTTTCCTCCTCCAACACGTACCGTTCTGAACAATTACCCTACCCAACTTCTACCAGTTACTCCATCTATGGTCTGGTTGGCTCAGTCCCCAGAATACTCTCTGACAAATGAGACAGTGGTTAACACTGCTGCCTCACAATGTCAGGGACCTGGGTTCGATTCCCAACTTGGCTCACTGTTTGTGTGGAGTTTGGTCATTCTCCCCATGTCCACATGGGTTTCTTCTTCTCCAGCTTCCTCCCATGCTGGTTGGGTGCATTGGCCATACTAAATTCTTCCTCAGTGGACCCAAACAGGCGCTGGAGTGTGACGACTAGAGGGTTTTCACAGTAAATTCATTGCAGTGTTAATGTAAGCATACTTGTGACTCTAATAAACCTTATTTTTTATCACTTTACCCCTTAGCAATGTTAATAATTACGGCTGGAATTAGAGTTAGGGTCAATACACAGGTCAGCTCAGTACATAGAAAACGTTTTAGACAGCAGCCAACCTCCTCCTCCTCCTCCTCTTGCCAAAAATCTATCACTTTTTTTTCCCCGAAAAAAAAGGTTTCATTTTCAACTTTTTAATATGATAAATGCCAGTCAGACTGGTCTGCAACAAGCTCTGCTCCAAGGTAGGGCGGTGAAACATGCAGGCCAACCAAGATAACCATCTCACTAAATAATTAAACAAGACGCACATTACATGCCAAGCAATGAATAAAACGTATTGAGAGAAAAGCAACATTCCAATCGAGAGTACAAGATACATTCTGATTCAGTGGAAGGGCAGGGTGCAGTGAGTGTGACAGGGGAGTCATCCCCCCCAAATAATGGCATAAGAGCCATAAAAAAAAAATCAACAGGACACAAACTAACAAACCAACTCTCTATTACCCTCATGTCTTTGACAAGGAACCTAGAATTGGTATCATATCCTGCAGCAACCGAAAGATGCATTGTGTAGCTGGAGTGAAGGAAGGAAATGTCATATATACTCATTTCACAGCTGAAATCAGCATCAAGGACCACTATCATGGAAGGCAGAGAAAATAAATCAAACAATAAAATGATGGGCCAAAGAATGTCTTCCAGAACTCCCATCCACTGACTCCGTCTACACTTCCCACTGTCTCTGAAAAGCAGCCAAGGACCTCACACACCCCTTCTTCTGTCAGGAAAAAGATAAAAAAGTCTGAGGTTACAATAACTATTTCATTCCTGCTGCCCATGGACCTACCTCATGAAGTTGATGTTTCTCTGCACTCTGGCTATGACTGTAACACTACATTCTGCACTCACTCCTTTCATGCTCCCTCATGTACTCTATGAACAGTATGCTTTGTCAGCATAGATTGTAAGAAACAATACAATTTCACAGTATGCCAATACATTTGAAAATAATAAATCAAAGGAAAAGTTCACAGCTGAAAGGTCAGCTTTGTTCTCTCGCAACACACAACGAACCAAAACAGTTTGTTTTTTAACCCCAAACCAATGCAGCCAATGTACATAATGCCATCAAAAAAAAGTGAGGGAACGGGATTGGGAGGAGATATTGAAACAAGTGTCAGATGGATTGCAGCAAGAAATTCCTGGGGAGATAATGAATGGAGGAATTAAAAAAAGGGGGAGCACAGTTGTTAGCACTGGTGCCTCTAAGCACTACAAACCCGGGTTGGGTTACTGTCTGTGTGGAGTCTGCACATTCTCCCCACATCTATGTGGGTTTCCTCTGGATGCTTTGGTTTCCTCCCACAATCTGAAAGAGTGCCAGCTAGGTGCACTGACCATGCCACATGCTCCCTCTGCTAAACAGGCTCTGGAGTGTGGGGGCTAGGGGATTTTCACTGTAACCTCATTGCAATGTTAAAGTAAGTATATATTTGAAAGTAATAAAAAAACTAAAAAGAAATCTCCAAATAGGAAAAGGGTGTGGGAATGAAAAGACGATAACATGGGTGCTTTGAAGAGTGCGTAGTGTAACTCTCCTTTCCTTCGAGTGGGGTTCAGAGGGTGGGGGGACCTGCGGTGCCGGGTACTGATGGGGGGGGGAGGAGGGGTGACCGGGGACGTTGGGCGGTGAGAGGGTTGATGACGGGTAGGGAGAAGGGGAGACTGGGTAGGAGAAGGGGAGGGGGAGGGACTTTTAAAAAAAAAAAACGCGTGTGTCCCCCATTGGCTGGCACAGCTCCCGGCCCCGCTCCCCCATTGGCTGGCGCGGCTCCTGGCCCCGCTTCCCATTGGCTAGTGCCGCGGCCTGACCCGCTCCTATTGGCTGGTGCCAGCCGCCTCCCGCCTCCCCATTGGTCTGCGCCCACCAGCCCCCCAGTCCATTGGACAGGATCTCTCGATCCCGCCTCTCCGGGCGGCAGGGTGGCACAGTGGTTAGCGCTGCTGCCTCACATCGCTAGGGACCCGCGTTCGATTCCCGGCTTGGATCATTGTGTGTGTGTGTGTGTGTGTGTGCACAGACTCTGCATATCTTCCAAATGTCTGTGTGGGTTTCCTCCAGGTGCTCCGGTTTTCTCCCACAGCCCAAAGACATGCAGGTTAGGTGTTTAAATTCTCCCTCAGTGTAACCAAACAGGAGCGTGGTGACTAGAGGATTTTCACAGTAACTCCATTGCATCGTAACGCAAACTGAGTTTAACACTAAGAAAACGAATGTATAGATGCCGGCATTAGACTGGGGTAAACACAGTCAGAAGTCTCACAACACCAGGTTAGAGTCCAACCAGTTTATTTGGTGATAATCTTCCATCAAATTCCTACCTTGTCATCAACTTCAAGATTCTTACTAAAAAAAGACTAGACAGAGCACGGTAGGTGTGGCTCTGGGTGAGAAAAATAAATCTACCATTTCCATTACAGATAGGTCCCACTGGTTGATTGAACAATTGCCTCAGGACCCATCTGATCATTCCCTCACCGTCAGCAACCTTTTTCATCTCCAACAATCACCTCTTATAGACCACACACATTGTGTCACTGGTGGAGGATCAAAATCACTGACCATCTCCAACAACTAATAAAAGGAACTTGCAGGTGGTGGTGTATCTGCTGCCCTTGTCCGTCTGGCCAGTTGTGTGTTTGGAAGGTGCTGTCTAAGGAACTTTGGTGAGTTACTGCAGTGTAGATGGTCCATGCTGCTGCTACTGAGCTTCCGTGGTGGAGGGAGTGGATGTTTGTGGATGTGATGGAATACTGTCCACTTCCCCGGATGAGTTTGGCACCAAAAACAAAGTTCTTTGAATTGGAGGGGAATTTGGCCACACAATCATAACTGTACTCGGAGTATAGTAGGTGGCTGAGAACACAGCCTTGTGCGGTAGCGGTGTTGAGGATGATTGTGGAGGAGTTGTTATTGCCTAGCCCAACTGATTGTGGTCTGTGAGTTAGGAAGTTCAGAATCCAGTCGCATAGGGAGGTACTGAGGTCCAGGCCACAGAGTTTGGAGATGAGTTTTGTGGGAATAATGGTATTGAAATCTGAGCTGCAATCAATAAATAGGAGTCTGACATAGGTATTCTTGTTATCTAAATGGTCCCATGGTTGTCATGGCTGGTTGCTCTGTACTTGTCAATCTATTATTGGGCTACCTTTCAGAGAACAATCGTATTTGTTATATTTCATCATTGAATAACAAGGAAAACAATATCCTGCTAGATCTCATCAATGTTAACAAAACAAAGGAGATAGTTATTGACTTCAGGAAGTGTAGTGGAGAACATGCCCCTGGCTACATCAATGGGGACAAAGTAGGAAGAGCTGACAGCTTCAAATTTTTCAAAACGTGCTGGTTCCCCCCCCACCACGTGGACATTAGTGAAGAAATTTGGCAATTACGACTCTCATCAACTTTTACAGATGCACCATAGAAAGCATTCTTTCTGGTTGTATCACAGCTTGGTATGGGCTCCTGCTCTGCCCAAGATTGCAAGGAACTACAAAGGGTCGTGAACGTAGCCCAGTCCATCACTCAAACCTACCGTCCACTGATTCTGTCTCCACTCCCCGCTGCCTCAGGAAAAAAAACAGCATAATTAAAGACTCCATGCATCCTGGACCACCTTCTTCCATCTTCAACAATAATCCTCAACACTGGTTCCTCACAAGACTGTGTTCTCAGCCCCCTACTATACTCCTCAAACATCTCTGACTGTGCAGCCAAATTCCCCTCCAATTCGATTTTCAGCTTTGTTGACAACACCACCGTAGCAGGTCGGATCTCAAACAATGACGAGACAGAATACAGGAATGAGATAGAGAATCTGCTGAACTGGTGCATCAAGAATAATCTCTCCCTCAATGTCAACAAAACAAAGGAGATGGTCATCAATTTCAGGTAGCATAAAGGAAAACATGCGCCTGTCGACATCAATGAGGACAAAGTAGAAAGGGTCGAGAGCTTCAAGTTTTTAGGTGCCTAAATCACCGATAACCTGTCCTGGTCCCTCCCGTGCCAACATATAGTTAAGAAAGCCCACCATGCCTCTATTTTCTCAGAACACTAAGGAAATTTGGCACGTCATGTACAACTCTCACCAACTTTTGCAGATGCACCATAGAAAACATTCTTTCTGGTTGTATCACAGTTTGGTATGGGCTCTTGCTCTGGCCAAAACTGCAAGGAACTGCAAAAGTGAATGTAGCCCAATCCATCGTGCAAACCAACCTCCTATTCACTGACTCTGTCTACACTTCCCGATGTCTTGGCAGAACAGCCAGCATAATTAAGGATTCCACATACCCCGACATTCTCCCTTCCACCTTCTTCTTTTGAGAAAAGAAACAAAATCTGAGCTCACATACCAACCGACTCAAGAACAGCTTCTTCCCTGCAGCTGTCAGACTTTTGAATGGATTTACCTTACATTAAGTTAATCTTTCTATACACCATATGACTGTAACGCTACATTCTAGTGTCCTTTCCTTCTCTATGAATGGTATGTTTTGTCTATATTGCGTGCAAAAAACAATACTTTTCACTGTATGTTAATACATGCGATAATAATAAATCAAGTTAAAATAAAATTCTTCTATAGGGAAAAAGATACAAAAGTCTGAGATCACGTACTAACCGACTCAAGATCACGTACTAACCCTGCTGCTGTCAGACTTTTGAATGGACCTACCTCGCTTTAAGTTGATCTTTCTCCACGACCCTAGATATGACTGTGACACTATATTCTGCACTCTCTCCTTTCCTTCTCTATGAACAGTATGTTTTGTCTGTTTAGTGTGCAAGAAACAATATTTTTAACTGTATGTTACTACACTTGATAATAATAAATCAATCTTGCCTGGCCTTGTTGAGGGGGGGGGGGGGGGGGGGGGGGGCACTGGGCCTTAGGGAGTGGATGTTGCCAGGTGGTTTCTGACCCTGGGTACGGAGGGGGTACCCAGTTTGTATCTTGGGTGGTTGGGGATTGTTGGATCAGGTCCAGCCTTGGGGTGGGGGAGAGGCTGTCAAGTTGGTTCAGGTGGGGGAGTTGGGGGGCCTTGGGAACGTGAGTTAGATTTGGCAGTTGGTGGGGGGAGGGTTGTGGGAGGGCAAGAGATCCTGTAGAGGTGGGAGGGAAAATTTCGTGGGATGGCTTCTCTATGAACGGTATGCTTAGTCTGTATAGCATGCATGAAACAATGCTTTTTACTGCATCCCAATACATGTGACAATAATAAATCAAATCAAATCCGTTATATTGTAATCAGTAGCTGTTCCATTTTTAATGTATTACTGCTTAATGCCTTTACTCGTGTTTAAATCAGGAATGCGTTGGGTGACTGAGAATCAAAACAAAAGATTTGATTCCCATTTCTTGTGGTGTCATGTTAACATGTCTAACCAGCGTGTACAGTACATGTTGATGTATATACTTCACATGACAGAGAACATTGCCGAACAGGCCTTGTCAGGATAACGTCACTCAACGGTTTCCAGGTCTGAGTGACAGACGGGGTTTAGTGGTGGGAAGCAGATAAATGTCAAACCATGTAAACAACACTTGTAATTCTGGCAGGGCTGCTATTTTAGACACCACCAAAAACTGAGTAGAAATTTTAGTTGAAAAATCCCAAGCATTCTGAGCCAAAGCCCTGCAGGTTTAGCTTGCAGTGAATGTCATATTCCTGAGATCTAAATGAGACTTCTCTTACACAAGGGATCAAAACAAACACTGTACCATCCCATTGCTCAATCTGTGAATTACGATACACAGGAATGTATCAGTAAAAGCAAAAGAGGCCATTAAACTTCATTGATGACACTTTGCTGTCAGATTAATAACATTTAACTACTTCCCCTTTTTGAATTGTCTCTCATATTACACAGACATTTAATCCGTAAATTATAAAGGACTTTAATAAGAGATAGTAGGGAATACTGACAGGTGAGCTGGTAACCAGAGGATGCAGATTTCAGATAATTGGCAAGCACACCAGGGGTGGCACAGTGGTTAGCACAGCGCTAGGGACCCGGGTTCAATTCCCAGCTTGGGTCACTGTCTGCGCAGAGTCTGCACATTCTCCCCATGTCTGCGTGGGTGTGCTCCAGACTCCTCCCAAATCTAAAGATGTGCAGGTTAGATGAATTGGTCATGATTAAAAAAAAATTGTCCCTTAGTGTCAGGGGGATTAGCTAAATTATCCACAGAAACCCTACATTACAAAAGGAGGCCATTTGGCTCATTGTGTTTGTACTGACCACAATCCCACCCAGGTCTATTCCCATTTACCCCACCAATACCCCTGACTTTAGGGTTAATTTAGCATGGCCAATCAACCTGGGGCCTGGGTGGGATTATTGTTGGTGAAGGCTCAATGGGCCAAATGGCCTCCTTCTGCACTTTAGGGGTTCTATGAAACTTCTATGAAATCAAAGAGTTTCTTTTTTCAATACTGTACACGATTACAACTGGATTTCAGTGTCAAAAAGGCTGACTGATGCACATTCAACAATCATTTTCAAAAAGGAATTGGATATACACTTGAAAAATTAAAAACTGTCAGGCTATGGGACAAGAAGGATGTGGAGGTCATCAAACAGCTCATTTTAAAGAGTTTGCACTAACACAATGGGCTAAATGGTCTCTTTCAGTGCTGTAAGACCATGAAGGTACAAACGTTCAAACTAGAAGCAGGAAGACCATTCCAGTCTGTCCTGTCACTCAATCAACCATAAGAAATAGGAGCAGAATTTGGCCATTCAGCCCATCAAGTCTATTCCACCATTCAATGAGATCATGGCTGATCTGAGCGTAACCTCCCACCAATCCCTCATAATCCTCATTTATCAAGTATCTGTCCAGCTCTGTTGTGAAAACATTCAATGACTCTGCCTCCAGTGAGGGGTTTGAAAGACTCACAACCTGTAGAGCAAAAGATCCATACATCTTTGGACTGTGGGAGGAAATTGAGATACCCGGAGGAAACCCACACAGACATGGGGAGAGTGTGCAAACTCTACACAGTGACCCGAGGCTAGAATCAAACTTAGGTCCCTGGTGTTGTGGGGCAGCAGTGCTAACCACTGTGCCATCATACTGCCCAAAAGAAATTCCTCCTCATCTCTGTGTTAAATGGGCGATTCCTTACTCTGAGATCACGCCCTCTGGTCCCAGACTCTCACACAAGGAGAAACAACCTTTCAGCATTTACCCTGTCAAATCCCTGAGAATCCAATTTGTCTTAATAAGGTTGCCTCCCATTTTTCTAAACTCCAATGAGTGCAGACCCAACCTACTCAACATCTCCTCATAAGAAAACCTTCCAAAGCCAGGGTCAAATCAACGAACCTTCTCTGGATTGCCTCCAATGTCAGTGTATTTTTCCTGAGATAAGGGAACCAAAATTGTTTATAGTGTTCCAGATATGGTCTAACTAGTTAGCGCTTTGTGTAGTTTCAGCAAGATTTCCTTATTTTTATACTTCATTCCCTTTGAAGTACAGGAAACATTCCATTTGCCTCCCCAATTACCTGCTGAACTCACTTGCAAGTTTTTTGTGATTTATACACAAATAATTTAAAAAATATCTGGAATTAAGAATCTACTGATAACCATGAAATCATTGTTGGAAGAACCCATGTGGGTCACTATAATGTCCTTTAGGGAAGGAAATCTGTTGTCCTTAGCCAGTCTGGCCTACGTGTGACTCCAGAGCCACAGCAATATGCCCTCTGAACAAGGATAACTAGGGATGGGCAATAAATGCTGTAGAGATGCCGGCGATGGACTAGGGTAAACTCAGTAAAGTTTTACAACACCAATTTTAAATCCAACCAATTTATTTGATAGTAAATCCGCAAGCTTTCGACACTATGTGCCTTCGTCAGGCAAATGCAGTGTTCTGATCTGCAGAGGCACTCATATCCACACAGACAGTTACAGATTGCTGATTAAAATGCGAATCCTTATATCTAACCTGCTATTCAAGTCTTAAAGTGGCTAACAACGTGTGTGAAGGGAATCCTGAGCAGATCAGAACACCGCATTTGCCTGACGAAGGCACATAGTGTCGAAAGCTCGCGGATTTACTATCAAATAAATTGGTTGGATTTAAAATTGGTGTTGTAAAACTTTACTCAATAAATGCTGGCCAGCCAGTGACAACCATGTCCCCCAAATTAATTTAAACAAAGCTGTGTTTGAGTTCTGTGTTGAAATGTAGAGTGTACACAGACTCCAGGTTGCAATATTTGTTTCAGTTTAAAAAGAACAATCAAATACAAAGGCCTTATCAGATTTGAATTTGATAGTGTTGAACAGTATTAAAATTACCAAGTCACAGTAGGTATAAACGCAAAAGCAACAGCCTTTTCTGCAGAGCCAGAACATCTCCAAAGTCCATCAAAATCCAACATTCATCTCTGGAGAAACTCTCCATCCCTGCCTGTTTAAACATTTCTTACAGATCTCTAACAGAGAGATATCAAGTCAGAAAGATCTTACAGACAGTGGGCAAATATAGAAAAACTCTAAAATTTTTTCCAAGCCATCAGACCTGGTTTCATATAGTTTTTCTTGTGAGAGGCTAAGATTCTGTTATCACTGTTTTAATACTAAATGATCCTTGTCTTTATTTGAACAGCATTTCAGTCGCACTATCCTTTAATTAATACAGATTTAGCTTAAGTTGAATAAAATAATTTGTTAATGATTCACTAATATAAAGACCTGACATTTGTTTTAATGAATCTTTCAATGTTATGGTGGAACTGTTAACACCCTCCCAAATATTTTGCCAGATTATGACACAAGGTAAAGGAAATTTATCTCTGTCATAACATACCTAAATTACCAGCAATGTTGAGTATTCTGATATCAACAATGCCTTGGTCTTAATAGAAGATATCCTAACAGTGGAATGGGTGATATGATAGTCTGGATTCTTTCACTTGTTAGCCAAGGCATAGAATACCAGAGCAAGGAGGTTGAGCCGGAACTATCATATTGAATGATGCAGTGGTCAGCACTGCTCCCTCACGGTGGCAGTGACCCAGGTTTGATTCCCGGTTTGGGTTTCTGTCTGTACGTTCTCCCCGTGTCTGCACAGGTTTCCTCCGGCAGCTCCAGTTTCCTCCCACACTCCAAAGATGTGCGGGTTAGTTTGATTGGTTGTGCTAAATTGACCCTAGTGTCGGGGGATGAGCGGGGTAAATATGTGGGGTCACGGGAATAGGGCATGGGTGGGATTATGATCGTTGCAGATTTGATGGGGCCAAATGGCTTCCTTATGCACTGTAGGGATTCTATGAACTATGTAAAATAAGAGTTAGGTCACAACTTGAGGATTGTATGCAGTTCTGGCCATTTCACAATGTTAGGAAGTAATTGCAATGGAAGGGGAGGGACAGAGGAGATTTACAAGGATGTTGCCAGGTCTGGAAAATTGAAACAATGAGAAAGGATCCAATTGACCAGGGAAATCAGACCCAGGCTAATGTTCCAGGGACATGGTAAGATAGGTTAAAATACCACCTCTGATGGGATTTAAATTCAATTAATAAACAAACCTAGAATTGAAAACTAGTTTCAGTAATGATGGCCATGAAACCACTGTCGATTATTGTCAAAATCCATCTGGTTCACTACTGTCCCCTTTAGGGAAGGAAATCTGCTGTCTTTACCTGGTCTGGCCTACATGTGACTCCAGAGCCAATAGCAATGTGGTTGACTCTCAACTGCCCCCTGAAATGGCCAAGCGAGACACTCAGTTCCGGGGCAATTAAGGATGGGCAAGAAATACTGGTCCAGCCAGCGATGCCCGTAACACTTGAACGAGTAAAGGAAAAAAATGAGAATACAAATGTTGCTAGCTTTGCATGATTTACCATTACATAGTAACACGATTCTGCTCATTAGATCGAGGTGACTTTCCCAGTGACTTAATCATTTCTGCAGAAAGGTGCAGAAATAGGCACTGGAACGCGAGTGAAGATTCACTCGCTATTTTAAAATAGAACAAATCGGCAAAGAGAAACCTCATCACAGCTGTGGAAATGGCCCAGTGGGTTAGCACTGCTGCCTCACTGCGCCGGTTCCATTCCCGGTTTGGGTCAGTGTGTGGAGTTTACACGTTCTCCCCAGGTTTCCTCCCACAGTCTGAAAGAGGTGCTTGTTAGAATGCATTGGCTGTGCTAAATTCTTCCTCGGTGTACCTGAACAGGGGCCAGAGTGTGGTGATTCCATTGCAGTGTTAATGTAAGCCTACTCGTGACACTAATAAATGCATTTTAAACTGGAGGGACAGGATATTCCACTGCTGTCTGGCTTGCTGCCTATTAACAAGGAGGGGTCCCAGTGTGGGTATTTTGATTGACCCCCCTTCAGTTCAAGGGTCAGTGAAAAGTAGCTCTCCCAAGAAGGAGCGCTCTGACCTGAGGTCCAGGAGAAAGCCCTGGAGTGGTGATATGGCTCTAACTGCAGAGTCGCTCAGAGAATTTACCAATGTCAGCGCAGTGAAGCTAGTTAGAAGTTAGAGGAAGCTCACGCAAACGTGGGGAGAATGTGCAAACTCCACACAGTGATCCAAACTGGAAACTGAAGCCAGGTCCCTGGCACTGTGAGGCAGCAGTGCTAACCACTGTGCTGTCCCGGATTACCTGGTAAAAGGCTGTAATTGTGCCAGTAATTGCGAACAGTCTCCAGGATCCCACAGAACATAGTCTCAGGAGAAGAGATTGGATGACTGGGAGGTAATCAATCATTGAGGAAGTCCAAATTGGAGGGATTCCAAGGGAACTCCGAAGCTTGATCTCCAAGAGTGCAAGATTGGAATCGCTTGTGAAAGAGGGAGAATTTGAATGAGAATGTGTGACTCACGGTTAATACTAACATCGGGGTGGGTTACTAGGAAATCCAAAGGACCAGCAGTTTGATGTGCATTGTGGGGTATCTGACCACAGCTTGTCTGTTAATAAATATATGTGCCTCATGTTAATCCTCAGTGTTAGAATACAAGTTTTATACATTTAGACACACGTATTATAGATGGCTTTATTTTCCTAACTTAGCATAGTAAAATTTACTGTGTTTGTTTAAAACCCGTGGATTCCTCTGGTTTTATATCAAATGCAGGTGTTTTGAAATTACTCGAAACAGATGTTATTGCTCCTTAACCAGATCTCCCTCCATGTCATAAAACACAACTTTGCAGCCAACTTCCCGAAATGTACTACCCACAGAACTCTGATCTTCTCGGATGCACAGTGGCGATGGGAGCCATCCCTCAGGCCCAGAAACTCTCAGGTTGAAGGCAGCACTAACTGCCTATTTCCAGGACACACATACATAGTTTGCAAATTATAACAAAGCACAGAATGTGCAGGCAAAGAACCTCAGCTGTCCTGTCATGCACGCAAAGCTTTATTTAATACCTTGTATAGTTTTAAAGTTTAAATTGTTCAGTTCTTGCCTGTAATGTCCGAACTATGTTTGGGGTTCTGGGTTTTAAACAAAAAGAAAAAAAGGTATGGTTTGCCCACGTGGATTCACAGTAACACACATCAGATTTATTGAAAGAGACACTTTTACACAGAACAGAGGCTGAAACTAAACATCAGCCCTAATGACATCATCCTCAAATCATGTGATCAGCTCTTAAAGGAACCATGCAACCTCTTAAATATACAGCAATGCTAAAATTTTAACCACTGCAGAAGAAGCACAAACTTAGGGACATAGGAACAGGAGTAGATCATTTTGCCCCTCGAATATGTTCTGATATTCTATAATTTAACACCGTAAACCCAGTTATATTTATTCATTCACTTATTTCAGGCCCCACCCCTACATTTATTTGTGTATTTATTTATTTAATTACTTGTGTTGTTGATTGACAAAAATCTAGCAATCTCAGATTTAAAATTTATAACTGATGCATTATCAGTTGCTGAAGAGAGGTTGAAACTTTCTTCAGCTGTCAAAGTGTTTTGGTTCACTCCCGAAGAGCTGACTCCCATGTTCTGATTCAGTGCCCCCCGTCCCAGACTTCCCAAGTGGCAGAAATCATTTCTCTCTCTTTGCGTTCCTGTCAACGTCTTGGAAACTTTACTCCAGTCACCACTTTGCTCTCCAGAGGGGAGAAGCCAGGTTTTGTGTTGTCACTGCTCGTGATTTAACTTTGTGAGGTCAGATGTCAGAAATTGCTGGAAACACTGGGCAAGTCTGGGAGTAACTGTGCGGAGGATCCAAATTTAACATTTCAAGCCAATAACCTTTCAGTAAAACTACTCTAGTCTGGACTGGGTCCCGGCTCATGATGTGGAGAAGCCGGCGTAGGACTGGGGTAAACATGGTAAGAAGTCTCACAACACCGGCTCACGTGCAGGGTCCCGGCTCATGCGCACAGGTCCCAGCCCACATGTTCAGGGTTCCGGCTTGTGTGCACAGGTCTCAACCCACATATTCGGGGTCCCAGCTCATGCACAGGGGGTCACAAACGTAATTGTGATCAATTACAAACCGCAGTCCAATTCGGAGCCGAATTCAATTGCTCCATATTCTGTAACTTGAGTAAGGCATTCAGCATGCTTGGTTTCATCGGTCAGAACAACGAATACAGGAGTTGGGATGTTGAAGTCATACAAGACATTGTTAAGGCCACATTTGGAATACTGTGTACAGTTCTAGTCACCCTATTACAGAAAGGACGTTACTCAACTAGAAAGAGTGCACAAAATATTTACTAGGATGCTACCGGGACTTGATGGATTAAGTTATAAGGAGAGGCTGCATAGACTGGGACTGTTTTCCCCTGGGGCATAGCAGACTGACTGGTGATCTTACAGAGATCTATAAAATAATGAGTGTTACAGATCAGCTAGATATCTTTTCCCAAAAGAAGGGGAGTCTAAAACTAGAGGGCACAGGTTTAAGGTAAGAGGGTAGAGATACAATAGTGTCCAGAGGGGCAAATTTTTCACACAGAGAATGGTGAGTGTTTGGAACAAGTTGCCAGAGGTGTAGTAGAGGTGGGTACAATCTGGTCTTTCAAAAAGCATTTAGACAATTATATGGGTAAGATGGATATAGAAGGATATGGGCCAAATATAGGCAATTGTAAATAGCTTAGTGGTTAAAAAAGGGGAGGCATGGACAAGTTGGGTTGAAGGGCCTGTTTCATGCTGTAAACCTCCATGACTTTAATGTGCAAGAAACATCGCCAAACCGTTGTACCGATTAATTTTGAAGAGTTCAAACAAACAGCAGACATGTCAAACTGTATTCATGGTCTCAAAACGCAGAACATGACACTCTTGGGATCTAACAGAATTTCTAGAAACAGTCAACAAATTTCCTTTTTTGGATTTGCTTTCTGCCAGAACAGATTCTTGTCTCTGTCCCTGGATCTGGAGTGTTAGAATGGCCATACACACAGAACGAAGGTGATACTTACATGGCCCGCAGAATCTACTTTTCATTCACATGGGAAGAGAATCCAGTTACGTCTTCAAGACAAAAAGCTCAAATACATGTCATAATTAAGCCAGAGAATGCCTCTGGTAAAGAAAGAGGCCATTCAGCCCATTAAATCTGCACCAATTCTCCAAAAGAGCATCTTACCTAGCCCCAACATTATTTCCGTAACTTGGCGCATTTAGCATGACTAGTCCATCTAACCTACACATCTTTGGACACTAAGGGGCAATTTAGCATGGCCAATCCCCCTAAGCTACACATCTTTGGATGTTAAGGGGCAACTTAGCATGCCCAATCTATCTAATCTGCACATCTTTGGGCATTAAGGGACAATTTAGCATGGCCAATCCACCCAACCTACACATCTTTGGGCTGTGGGAGAAAACCAGAGTGCCTGGAGGAAACCCATGCAGACACAAAAAGTATGTGCAAACTCTACATGGACAGTGACCCAAGCTGGGAATTGAATCGGGCCTGTGGCGCTGTGAGGCAGCCGAAGGATCCCAGAGGAAATATCTTTTATTCTTCCTTGTGTTTTTTCTGACGCCCGTGATCCAAACAAGTCAATATGTGGTCTGCAGCCCTGCCAATATTCCAGAGTTTAGGTGTTACCTCCTGTGTCAGGTGATACCCCACCATTTTTCTGAGGTTGGATATTTTTAAACAGATACCCCAGTCAACCAATGGCCATTTCGTTTTCATAAGGGTTATTTTATAATCACATTTTCAGCAAACGACGTTCCCACCGATTAAGTTCCACTGCTTGAAACGAGTCTCAAATCTGAATGACAAGGATTTGCTTCCAACCACATTTGGAACACGAGGGTTTATAACAGATTCACTCTGGATAAAAGAGACATCCCCAAATAACCCTTGGCTGTTCCCCCCAAGGGGAGAGCAGACTGGGGGCGATTTAACCCGAGGGTCACTGCACCCCAGGCAAAGGGCAAGGTTGAGAAGATAGTGTTGTAGAAGCTAGAAGCAGGAGTCGGCCATTCAGCCCTTCAAGTCTGCTCCATCATTCATTTTGATCATTGTTGATCATCAAATTCAATATCCTGATCCTCCCCTTACTCTTGATTCACTTTAGTACCAACAGCTACATATATCACGGGTAACTTCAGCCAGTAATGGGAACTGGAGATATTGCTCCGCATCACTAACCAACTATTCAACCAACTTCATTCGACCAACCCCCCAGATCAATTAAAAGATTAAATCTCAAATTTAGTCAAAACGTAACACGTAGCAACGACACTATTCAATAATGGCATCATAAAACATTTCTGCTGATGGGAGAAACTTCACTGTGTTCAGAAAACAAATTCAATCCTTACTATCCTAACAAGAAAAGTAATCTCGCCGTCTGTTCCAAGCATGACCAGATTGTTTGTTCTCATTACCCTTTTATAGGCTCGTAATTGAGGAATCGACATGATGATAAACCACAGGCCACTGCCTATCAAAGCTGAATCAAAACAACTGCTGGAGCTTGAAGAATATCCTCACTGATAGAACACAGCTACAGCCTTTACACCAAATGCCGGTGACAGTGAAGCCAGGGCAAGATAAGGAGATGCACTCAATTCCTCAGAACCAATGAAGGGCAGCACAGTGGTTAGCACAGCTGCTTCACAGCACCAGGGACCTAGGTTCGATTCCCAGCTTGGGTCACTGTCTGTGCGGAGTTTGCACATTCTCCCCATGTCTGCGTGGGTTTCCTCCGGGTGGTCCGGTTTCCTCCCACAGTCCAAAGATGTGCGGGTTAGATTGAAGTGGCAAAAATTGCCCCTTGGTGTCCTGAGATGTGTGGGTTAGAGGGATTAGTGGGTAAATATGTAGGGATGTGGGGGTAGGCCCTGGGTGGGATTATGTTCAGTGGAGACTAGGTGGGCCAAATGGCCTTCTTCTGTACTGTAAGGATTCTATGATTTATAAAAACTACACTTGGCTAAAAAGCTGTGAAGCTTTCAAATTGTTTGATCTGGAAAGAAGCCTGCTGATCTTAATGCCAGGGTATCCTAAAAGAGTAACTGGGAACACCACTTCCCAGTGGTATTTATTTTCAATTCGGAATACTGAGAGAAAAATTTATGAACAAGAAGAGGAATAGTCCAGATGTTGTGTGAACAATTAATGAAGAATATTTATTGACATTGAAGGAAAAAACACAACAAGAAGGATTATACTACGAATTACACTGATGACTATACACGCACAATATTACATGAAACTACCCCTTGCTTCCCAACTAGCTATGTTCCCTGAACTCAAAGTTTGGCCCCAAACAACATCAAATATTATGCCAAACAACATCAAATATTAATCCAACAAATAGCTTAAGGAAATTTGGCATGTTAGTACAATTCTCACCAACTTTTACAGATGCGTCATTGAAAGCATTCTTTCTGGTTGTATCACGGCTTGATATGGCTCCTGCTCTACCCAAGACCGCAAGAAACTACACAAGGTCGTGAATGCAACCCAATCCATCACACAAACCAGCCTCCCGTCCGCTGACTTTGTCTACACTTCTCACTGTCCTGGAAAAGCAGCCAGCATAATTAAGGTCCTTATACATCCCAAGCAAAACCCACATGTAATCACACAGCAAAGGAAACCATTTTGACCTGTTACTTCTAAGCCAATTCTTTGAAAGAATTTACACCATAACACTCCTCTGCATTTTGCAGTCAGCATAAGGACCCTATCCATCCCGGACATTCTCTCTTCCACCTTCTTCCAGCAAGGTACAAAAGTCTGAGATCAGGTACCAACTGACTTAAGAACAGCCTCTTCCCTTGCTGCTGTCAAATTTTTGAAAGGACTTACCTCGATCTTTATCTACATCCTAGCTATGACTAAAACTACATTCTGCACACTCTCCTTTCCTTCTCTGTGAATGGTATGCTTTGTCTGCATAGCGTTCAAGAAACAATATTTTCATTGTATCCCAATATATGTAACAATAATAAATCAAATCAAATAATAACCATGCATAGATTAGGTGGCCACATTTGAGTAAACTGTCTCAGTTTCAGTAAAGGTGTTATGTTTGAACTTTAGATTCGAACCAGTTCTGACAGTTCATGTCTTTAAGGCAATGGTAGATAGGTTCCTGGTAAACGAACAAGTGAAAGGTGATCATATGTAGTAGGGAATGTAGATTTGAGGTTAAAACCAGATTATCCATGATCTATTATCTGACGGAGCAGCTCAAGCGGTGATGCGGCCTACCTCTACCCTCAATGCGCTTTGGTAAAGGTTCTACAGATTGATGCAGAAGCCAAGAGGACCTTTCCTGGCACAGGGCTGTAGCTGGTTTGAACGGGCACCTAACAATGCACCAAGTAAGCTGGAGAAAGCACTATAACAGGCGGAATGGTGTGCGGTGATGAATCATGTCAGCATCAACTCAGATAATCTAGCATTGTGATTCTGACATTAGCACCATCACTCCCCTGTGTGTGCAGAGTCTGCATGGGTTTCCTCCAGATGCTCCTGTTTCCTCCCACACTCAACAGATGTGTAGGTTAAGTGGATGGGCCATGCTAAATTCCCCTTAGTTTCCAAAGATTTGCGGGTTAGGTGGATTAGCTATGCTAAATTGCCCCTTAGTGTCCAAAGATGCATAGGTTAGGTGGATTGGCCATGCTAATTTGTCCCTTAGTGACCCAAGATTTGCAAGTTAGGTAGACTGGCCATGCTAAATTGCCTCTTAGTATCCAAAGATTTGCAGGTTTGGTGGATTGGCCATGGTAAATTGTTCCTTAGTGACTCAAGATGTGTGGGTTAAGGGAATTAGTGAGGTAAGTATATGGGAATAGGGCTTGGGTAAGATGCTCTGTCGGAGATTTGGTGCAGACACAATGGCCGAATAGCCTCCTCCTGCATGGTAAGAAACCTGACAACACCAGGTTTAAATCCAACCAATTCATTTGATAGTAAACTCACAAGCTTTCAAGGTGTTTTGACCTCTTCGTCAGGTGAATGAGGTGTTCTGATCTCAGACAGCACATACAACAGCACAGACAGTTTACAGATTACTGATGAGAATGCAAATCTTTACACCTAACCTGCTATTCAAGTCTTAAAGTGGCTAACAATGTGAGTGAAGGAGCACTGGGCACAGGTTAGAGAGATGTGTATTGTCTCCAGACAGCACAGTAAGAGAGGTTTTGCAAACCCAGACAAGTCATGGGGGTACACATGAGGACAGTCTCAACAGGGATCTTGGGTTCATGTCACACTATCTGTTACCCCTGTGACTTGCCTGTGTTTGCAAAATCTCACTTACTGTGCTGTCTGGAGACAATACACATCTCTCTAACCTGTGCCCAGTGTTCCTTCCACTCACATTGTTAGCCACTTTAAGACTTGAATAGCAGGTTAGGTGTAAAGATTCACATTCTTATCAGTAATCTGTAAACTGTCTGTGCTGTTGTATGTGCTGTCTGAGACCAGAACACCTCATTCACCTGATGAAGAGGTCAAAACACCTCGAAAGCTTGTGAGTTTACTATCAAATAAATTGGTTGGATTTAAACCTGGCGTTGTCAGACTTCTGACTGTGTTTACTCCAGTTCAACACCAGCATCTCCACATCACTCCTCCTGCATGTCAGGATTCTATGATTCTTCAGCGCTTGGGGAGTTTTGTTTGCAATGAGAATGCCCAAAAAACACATCCATCAGACACCAGTTTGGAATGAAAAACTGAGGTTGTTTAAGGAACCAGTGTGAAAGAGGAGCTTACAATTTCCTCACAAATTGATCTTTGCTGTCTTTGATGTAATTCACACACTGATAATTGAGAAATAAATGGATAGTATTAGATAACTATCAGTTTTCACAAATTAGCTAATAGCTCAGTGCAAAAAATTAATGGATGCATTTGGCTTTAAGAGATCACCTCCGATCATCTCCACTTTAAAATTATACACATAGTGCAGTATTAGATTCTCTATAGAACAGAGACAACAATATAATATTGAGCTGAGGAACAAGATAGATCAGACTTCAAGATAGATCAGGATACATACATTCAAATGGAGCAGGAAATGGTCGAGAACTTCAACTTTTTAGGTGTACAGATCACCAACAACCTATTCTGGTTCCTCCCTCCCCCCATGTGGACACGATAGGTAAGAAAGCCTATCAACACCTCTACTTTCTCAAGAGGCTAAGGGAATTTGCCACATCTGCTACAACTCTCACCAGCTTTTACAGAAGCACCATAGAAAGCATTGTTTCTGGTTATATCAGAGCTTGGTATGGCTCCTGCTCTGCCCAAGACCACAAGAAACCACAGGTGGTCATGAATGTAGCCCAATCCAACACGCAAATCAGCCTCCCGTTCCATTTATACTTGCCGCTGCCTCGGCAAAACAGCCAGGATAATTAAGGACTCCACATTCACCAGACATTCTTTCTTCCACCTTCTTCCGTTGGGAAAAAGATACAAAAGTCCAAGGTCACGTGCCAGCTGACTCAAGAACAGTGTCTTCCCTGCTGCTGTCAGACTTTTGAATGGACCTACCTCACACTAAGTTGATCCTTCTCTACATCCTAGCCATGACTGTAATGCTACATTCTGCACTCTCTCCTTTCCTGCTGTATAAATGGTATACTTTGTTTATATGGTGTATACAAAACAATACTTGTCACTGTATACTAATATATGACAGTAATAAATCAAATCAAATCATTCATGATGATCATGGCTGATCATTAAATTCAATATCCTGATTCCACTGCCCCCCTCCCCCCGCCACCCCCAATATGCCTTTAGCCCCAAGGTCTATATCTAATTTCTTCTTGAAATCAGACAATATTTTGGCTTCAACTACATTCTATGGGAGTGAAGTTCATACATTCACCACCCTCTGGGTGAAGAAATTTCTCCTCACCTTATTCCAAAAGGTTTATCCCACGATCTCCAGTTCTTGACTTCCCCATCATAGGAACATTTCTTTCTGAATCTAACCAATCTAATCCTGTGTGAATTTGATGTTTTATAAGTTCTGAGACTGGGGTTCAAAACCCATGAGGGCAGCTGGTGGAAGTTTTGTTCAACCAACAAATCTGGAACATAATTTCCAGATATTATCCAGTGCTAGATATTCTTGAGGGTTTGAAGTTAGATAAGTCCCCTGGGCCAGACGGGATTTACCCTAGGATTCTCTGGGAGGCAAGAGAGGCGATTGCAGAGCCTCTGGCTCTGATCTTCAGGTCGTCGTTGGTTATGGGTATAGTTCCGGAAGACTGGAGGATAGCGAATGTGGTCCCATTGTTCAAAAAGGGGAAGAGAGACTTTCCAAGGAATTATAGGCCGGTGAGTCTTACTTCTGTTGTGGGCAAAGTATTGGAGAGAATTATTAGGGATAGGATTTATAGTTATTTAGAGAGGAATGAATTGATTGGGGATAGTCAGCATGGTTTTGTGAAGGGTAGGTCGTGCCTTACTAACCTTATTGAGTTTTTTGAAAAAGTGACCAAAGAGGTGGATGGGGGTAAGGCAGTTGATGTGGTATATATGGACTTTAGTAAGGCGTTCGATAAGGTGGCCCATGGAAGGCTTCTGCAGAAAATGCAGATGTATGGGATAGAGGGTGATTTAGCTAATTGGATTAGGAATTGGCTAGCAGATAGAAGACAGAGGGTGGTGGTTGATGGGAGATATTCATCGTGGAGTTCGGTTACAAGTGGTGTACCTCAGGGATCTGTTTTGGGGCCCCTGCTGTTTGTAATTTTTATAAACGATCTGGATGAGGGTATTGAAGGATGGATTAGTAAATTTGCAGATGACACTAAAGTCGGTGGAGTGGTAGATAGTGAAGAGGGGTGTTATAGCTTGCAGAGAGACTTGGACAAGTTGCAGAGCTGGGCCGAGAGGTGGCAAATGGAGTTTAATGTGGAAAAGTGTGAGGTAATGCACTTTGGCAGGAATAATAAATGTGTAGAGTATAGGGCTAATGGTAGGATTCTTAATAGTGTTGATGAACAGAGGGATCTTGGTGTATATGTGCATAGATCCCTGAAAGTAGGCAGTCAAGTCGATAAGGTTGTTAAGAAGGCATACGGAGTCTTGGCTTTTATTGGTAGGGGGATTGAATTTCGGAGCCGCAACGTCATGTTGCAACCGTACAAAACTCTAGTGCGGCCGCACTTGGAGTATTGTGTGCAGTTCTGGTCCCCACATTATAAGAAAGATGTGGAGGCATTGGAGAGGGTACAGAGGAGGTTTACCAGGATGTTGCCTGGTATGGAGGGCAGGTCTTATGAAGAGAGGCTGAGGGATTTGATGTTGTTTTCGTTAGAAAGGAGGCGGCTAAGAGGGGACCTATCGAAACATATAAGATGATTAGAGGTTTAGATAGGGTGGACAGTGATAGCCTTTTTCCTAGGATGGAGAAAGCTAGCACGAGGGGACACAGCTTTAAATTAAGGGGTGATAGTTATAGGACGGATATCAGAGGTAGGTTCTTTACCCAAAGGGTGGTTCGGGAGTGGAATGCCCTGCCTGCGGCAGTTGTAGACGCGCCAAGTTTGGTGGCGTTTAAGAGGTTAGTTGATAAGTTTATGGAAGAGAAGGGAATGGTTTAGTTTGGAGGGGCATTGCTTTTTTTTTTCATAATTGGTCAGCGCAACATCGAAGGCCGAAGGGCCTGTTCTGCGCTGTAATGTTCTATAATCCTGGTGTCAGTAATGATAATCAGGCAACCATTGTCGATTGGTGGAAAAACCCATTTGGTTCACTAATGTCCTTGAGGGAAGGGAGTCTACTGTCCTTACCTGGTCTGGCCTAAATGTGATTCTGGTTAGCACTGCTGCCAGGGACCCGGGTTTGATTCCCGGCTTTCGGTCACTGTCTGTGCAGTCTGCGTATTCTCCCCACGTCTGTGAGGGTCTCCTCCGGATGTTCCTGTTTCCTCCCACAGTCTGAAGGATGTGCTGGTTAGGTGCCATGCTAAATTCTCTCTTAATCTACCCGAGCAGGTGTCAGAGTGTGCTGACTGGAGGATTTTCACAGTAACTTCATAGCAGTGTTAATGTGAGCCTACTGAGACACTAATAAATACACTTCAAACTTTTTTAAAAAAATTTAGGGATGGGCAGTAAACGCTGGCCCAGCCAGTGACGCCCTCATCTGATGAAAGAATGAAGAAAAACATGGATACAAGTAAAAATTTAAACATAACAAAGTTTGAGGCTATCACTCAGCAATGAGCCTGATACCAAAGCCAAAATTAACTCTTCTTGAATAGGTTAGTTTTTATAGAATCCCTACAGTGCAGAAGGAGGCCATTTGGCTCACTAAGTCTGTACCAACCACAATCTCACACAGCCTCTATTCCCACAACCCCACACATTTACCCTGCTAATCCCTCTGACACTAAGGGTCAATTTAGCACGGCCAATCCACCTAATCCCTGGAGCGAACATCTTCCTGGTGTCCAAATGCATTCTTCCCTCCGGTGGCCCACTTCTGTCAAAAAAACACACAATTCTTTTGTTTCCAAAGGAGGATTCGTGCAGAATCCCAAACCAACATGTGCTCCGTGGCATCTGTTTCAAGGGCATATAAAGTCAGGCAGTCACGTGCTGCTATCCCAGCTGAGGCCCCAGCTGGAATTTCTCCAGAGTTGAGCAGCGTCAAGGGGCCACCTTCAGACTTTTGAATGGACCTACTGTGTATTAAGTTGAAGTTTCTCTACATCCTAGCGATGACTGTAACACTACATTCTGCACTCCTTTCCTTCTAATATCTTGCCTCTGTTGTCAGGAAAACAACCCCAGTGTCACCAGCCTGTCTTCAAATCTCAAGTGTTCCGGTCCAGTTAACGTCCTATGGGATGTGGTGTAGTGTAAGCCAGATCCTCAAATGGGAATCATTTCATTTGTCTCCTGGACACCTGATACGGCAAAGGAAAGTCAGACAGCTCACATTTGCTCTCTTCCAATTGCATCGGAAAGAGGCAAGATGTTAGTGTTCTTTGTGGAGAAGTGCAGATAACGGTCCACTGGAGTTTATCAGGTTACTGAGGAGAATCTAAGAGCAGGCATGTTATATGCTGGAATTGTATAAAATGCTTGTTAGGCGATGGCAAGAGTATTGTGTGCAGTTCTGGTCCCACACAAGAGGAAGGATGTAACTTCACTAGAAGGGTGCGGAGGATTTGATCTGATTTATTGTCACACACTGGGATGCAGACGAAGCATACTGTTCATAGAGTACATATGGGAGAAGAAAAGGATGGGGGAATGTAGTGTTACAGTCATAGCGATGGTGTAGAGAAAGATCAATATACAGTAGGTCCATTCAAAAGTTTGATGGTAGCAGCAAGAGTGTATGAGAGTTTTAAAAGCATAGAACAAGGGTAAAAGATAGAGTTAGAGGGCAAGCTCGGCACAGCTGGCCAGAGGTTGCCATGCTTTGGTGCCATTTTGATGATTTTTCCATTCACTAGGATGCTATCTGGGCTGGAATGTTTGGGATTTGAAGACAAACTGATGTCAGGCTGGGATTGTTTTCCTGACAACAGAGAAGGCTGGGGAGGGATGTGATTGAGTATACAAAATTATGAGGGACATAGATAGGGTGGATACGAAGGAACCTGAGTAGAAGAGTCAATAAGCAAGGGACACAGATTTAAGGTAAAGAGCAGGAGATTCAGAAGGAATTTGAAAAAAATAAAGCTTTTTATTCAGAGGTTGGTGGGGATCTGGAACTTATTGCTCGAGAGGAGAGTGGTAGAGGCGGAAGCCTTCACAACATTTAAGTAGCGTTTAGATGAGCACTTCAAACACCATCACATACAAGGCTACGGACCAAATGTTGGAAAATGGAATTAGAATGGAATCATTGAACTCCTACAGTACAGAAGGAGGCCATTCAGCCTGTTGAGTCTACACTGACCACAATCCCACCCAGGTCCTATTCCCATAACCCCTTATATTTATGCTATAAATCCCCAGACACTACAGGATTAGCATGGCCAATTCCCTTAACCTACACATCTTTGGAGTGTGGGAGGAAACCCATGCAGACACAGGGAGAATATGCAAACTCCACACAGTGGCCTGAGGCTAGAATTGAACCTGTGTCCCTGGTGCTGTGACGCAGCAATGCTAACCACTGTGCCACCCAATAAATAGGTGCTTGATGGTCGGAACAGACACAGTGGGCCAAAGGACCTCCTTCTGTGCTGTAAAAGCTCCATGACTCATAATATTCCCACCCTGCCTTTCCAGCCCTTAGTCTGGGTTTATAATCCAGTTTAGGAATGGAATTTGTTCTGTGGTCTGAAAACAAAGTGGATTTTTTTTGTCTGTTTCTAGGGTTTGCTTATATTCCAACTGGAAACAGTAATGTTCATGCTACTTCTCTGGGAATGGAGAGATTATCAGACAATACTAGAATGAAGGCATCGGCTACTGGAAACTGCAACATCAGCACCATGCCAATTTAGGTTAGACCTGGGACATGTTTGTAGATGTTTCACAACATTTCCAGTCAGGTGTTTCTCTTGCGAAGGATATTAAATGGTTTTGTATTATTCTCAAACGTTTTACATTTATTTTTAATACGTGACCTAACTGCAGCTTTAGCTGTGGCGTAGGGGGTAGAATTTGATCCTGGGAGCCAGAAGGTTGTCCGAGTCCCACTCCACAAGCCCAAGAATGATTCAGGCTTGACACATGCTGCAATGTTGGTGGGTGCTGCAGTCAGATGTTTAAATCAGACACAAAATCAATGCTTCATCTGCTCTCACAGGGGGATGTTAATGATCCCGTTCTCAGGAGAGCTGGGACATTATCTCTGGTGCTGATTCTCTCTCACTTCTGATATTACAATAGGTACCACAGTGCAGAAGGAGTTCATTAACTGGAAAGTGCTTTGGCCATGAGAAGTCAAACTGAACTTCAAGTTTCCTTCCATCACATTACACAAACATTAAAAGAAAAAGGCTTGAAATCATAAATTATAGAAAGTGCAGGCCATTCGGCCCATCGAGCCTGTACCAGCAATAATCCCACCCAGGCCCTATCCCTGTAACTGCATACCCTGTAACTGATGACCCTGTTAATCCTCCAGACACTAAGGGGCCATTTAGCATGGCCAATCCCCCAGTAGTTTGTGGAGGGAACCGGAGCACTGGGGGAAACCCATGCAGACACAGGGTGCAAACTCCACCAAGTCAATGACCGAGGCCGGGAATTGAACCCAAGTCCCTGGCACTGTGAGGCATCAGCGCTAATTACTGTGCCACCGTGCTGCTCATTATCCTTGGCAGTATTTCTTATAAGGTAGGTTAAGGTGAAGGATCGTTAGCAGAATAACACAGTGGGGGTAAGGGGAAATACTTTTCCTCCATTCCTGGAGAGGGCGCACTGCACGAAAGGGTTCATTCACCCACTTTAGCCAACAGTAAACAGTTCCAAAGAGAAAGCTGTTGTCATGCTTGGTAACTGGACCAAAGCTACCATTATATCTGAACTTTGAAATGGAATTGAACAATGATAGAATCATAGTGCAGAAGGAGTCCATTTGGCCCATCGAGTCTGGATGGACCACAATCCCACTCAAGTTCTATCCCCAGCACGGTATGCATTTACCTTAACTCGGCCAATCCACCATACCCACACATCTTTGGACATCAATTGGATCCAATTGTGGGGATTTTTTGACTTTGCTCCTGATAAACAGCACCAAAATAGCACGAGAAACAAAGACGGAGGAAATTCAGACACAAAGCATACAGCAACCAAATCAAAGTGATGTCAGCTTGTACCGTCACATCCAAAACACTAATGTGTTGGCAACACCAGGAATGCTGCCTGGGAAATAGTGTCAACTCTTTGGATAGTAACCATTAAACACCATCACCAATGCAGGACTGAATCTGACTTTGCCAGGTGCTCCTTGGTGAGTAGAACTTAAATGTAGTTTTTTATGCTACAACCTAATTGTTGCCATCTGATGGGTAACGTTACTCAATTGGGCCTGGCTGCAATAGTGAATGATCCTGACAGGGGTTAAAAATCCCAAGGACAAAACAGCTCTGTGTTCCAGATAACCTTATTTATGAAGGTAGATAAGTTTAAGTTTGTTTATTAGTGTCATAAGTTGGCTTACATTAACACTGCAGTGAAGTTACTGTGAAAATCCCTTTAGTCGTCACACTCTGGCTCCGGTTCGGTATATTGAGGGAGAATTTAGCATGGCCAATGCACATAACCAGCACATCTTTCAGACTGTGGAAGGAAATCCACGGAGACACGGGGAGAACATGCAGACTCTGTACAAACAGTGACCCGAGCTGTGAATCGAACCCGGGTTTCTGTATGGCAGCAGTGCTAATCACTGTGCCACTGTGAGCTGCACACCTAACTCTGAGTGACACAGGGGCATGAGCCAAAACTTGACAAAAAAACAAACAGCTGAGAGACAGATATAGTTGAAGTGCGTACAGTAGCATTTTGTATCAAAAATGAGAAACGTGAAATTCACTCAGATGACCATCGGCTGCTGTCTCCTTTTGAGGGGGAAAACTGACTGGTGGTGATTTAACCTGAGGATCAGCACACGCGAGGCTGAGAAGGCAGGGCCTTCAAAAACCTCAGCGTTATAGGAATTGAACCTGTGTTATTGTCTTAGACCAACTGGCCATCCAACTGAGCTAACTGACCCCCTGGAGGGAAACTGCTCTCGACTCGAAAGCATCAGAATATGGTTCCGCTTGAGCAATGGAAGAATGAAAATATTAAACTTTCTCTCCATTCGTGTTCCTTGCAGAGGTATCAGTCCATCAGGTAGGGTTATTTTACAACAATATTTCTGACTGTTTTTTGTCGAACTTTCTTCATTTCAGTTGGTAAAAGTGAAAGCCCCTCCAAAATCGATTGTACACTAGTTCTTTTTTTAAAAAAAATGTATTCACGTGATGTGGGCATTGTTGGCTGGCCAGCATTTATTGCCTATCAGTAACTGCCCTCGAGAAGCTGGTGATGAGTTGCCTTCTTAGTGCTCCGGTTTTCTCCCACAGTGCTGGTTAGGTACATTGGCCCTGCTAAATTCTCCCTCCCTCTATGTACCCAAAGAGGTACCAGAGTGTGGCGATTAGGGGATTTTCACAGTAATTTCATTGCAGTGTTAATGTAAGCCGACTTGTGATACCAGTAAATAAACTTTAAAACCTTTAAGTCTACTGCGGCCCGAATTGTAGGTACGCCCACAATGCTGTTTCAGATATAACTGGTTACGATGGAAGAATTAAGAAATAACCCTATTCCATGACACTGCTCCTCTTGACTCCAGGGATAATTTTAGACCAACTGCACATAAAGGAATGCTGAAAGACCAGAAGATACAGAATCAAAATTAGGCCATTTGGCCCATCCTGTCTGATCTGTCATTCAATTCTGGCCGTTAAGTTTCTCAACCCCATTTTCCTGCCTTTTCTCCATAACCTTTGATCCCCTTACCAATCAAGAACCTATCTATCTCTGTCTTAAAGACACTCAATGACTCTGTGACAATGAATTCCACAGATTCACCATCTCTGGGTGAAGGAATCCCTCCTCAACTCAGTTCTCCCTTCACACTGAGGCTGTGCCCTCAGATCCTAATCTCTCCCACTAACGGAAACATCATCTCCATGTCCACTCTATCCAGGCCTTTCACTGTTTTGTAAGTTTCAGAAAGGATTGGATTGGAGTGACAGTGAACCACTGAGAATAGAGAATGGAATGACATTCCAATCCAATCCACACTCAGTTTTACTTTCACACAGGCTCTGAAAGCAGGTAAAATCAGAGGAGTGTAAAAGGAATCCAGCAAGTTTGATGATGGGTTGCAATTACCCCAATGGTCTGCCACCTCTCTCTCTCTACTACTGAACTCAGGTTTTCTGACATTCGCTGCTGTTCAGTTACTCCAGATATGCAAAGTATACCACACAACATTGGTTTTGGATGAATCACCTTCACTGTAATAACACAGGCAAAGATACTCAAATCTAAATCCCACAATCACAGAATGGTTACAGCCCAGGAGATGGCCGTTTGACCCATCATGTCTGTACTAGCTCACCAAAGGAGCTATTCACCCAATGCTGCAAAAACCTACCACGCCCCTACCACTTTCACTCCATAGCCCATCACATTGATCCTTTTCAGTCAGAAGCCAGTTCCTTCTTGAACGTCTCAACTGAGCCAGCCTCCACCAGACTGTCAGACAGCACCTTCAAGATCCTAACCACTCGCTGCTTTAAAAGGTTTCTCCTTATGTCATCACAGCAAACCAGTGTCCACTGTGTGAAGGCCCTTTACAACCATCTACGATTCATTAAACTCACCTCTCATTCTTATCAACTTCAAGTATCAGTCCAATTTCTTCAATCTCTCATTATGTGACAACCCTCTCAACCTAGGAACCCAACTGAGTGAACCTTCACTGTACTGTTTCCATTGCAAATATATCCTTCCTTAAATATGAAGACCAAAATGCACAATTAACACTGCTGCCTCACAGCGCCAGGGATTTGGGTTCAATTCCCAGCTCAGGTGACTGTGTGGAGTTTGCATGTTCTCGCCATGTCTGCGTGGGTTCCCTCCCAAGGTGAGCTGGTTAGGTGCATTGACACAAACAGGCACCAGAGTATGCCAATGAGGGCAATTTCACAGTAACTTCATTGCAATGAAGTTAATGCAAGTCTTACTTGTGATACTAATAAATAAACTAAAAACTATAACAAAATGGTGAACAATACCATTCCTGGGGGCAGTATTTATAGCTGGGGGAATGGTAATTATGAGGCCAGTGGGAGGGAATTAGGGTGCATAGGTTGGACTAGGAAACTACAGGGACTGGGAACATCTGAAATGTGGAGCGGAAAAGTGTGAGGTAATTCACTTTGGCAGGAATAACAAATGTGTAGAGTATACGGCTAATGGTAGAACTCTTAATAGTGTTGAAGAACAGAGGGATCTTGGTGTATATGTGCATAGATCCCTGAAAGTTGGCAATCAAGTCGATAAGGTTGTTAAGAAGGCATACGGAGTCTTAGCTTTTATTGGTAGGGGGATTGAATTTCGGAGCCGCAACGTCATGTTGCAACTGTACAAAACTCTAGTGCGGCCGCACTTGGAGTATTGTGTGCAGTTCTGGTCCCCACATTATAAGAAAGATGTGGAGGCATTGGAGAGGGTACAGAGGAGGTTTACCAGGATGTTGCCTGGTATGGAGGGCAGGTCTTATGAAGAGAGGCTGAGGGATTTGAGGTTGTTTTCGTTGGAAAGAAGGCGACTAAGAGGAGACCTTATTGAAACATATAAGATAATTAGAGGTTTAAATAGGGTGGACAGTGATAGCCTTTTTCCTAGGATGGAGAAAGCTAGCACAAGGGGACATAGCTTTAAATTAAGGGGTGGTAGTAATAGGACGGATGTCAGAGGTAGGTTCTTTACCCAGAGGGTGGTAAGGGTATGGAATGCCCTGCCTGCTGCAGTTGTAGATGCGCCAAGTTTGGTGGCGTTTAAGAAGTTAGTAGATAAGTTTATGGACGAAAAGGGAATGGTTTAGGTTAGAGGGTCATTGCTTGTTCCTAATTGGTCGGCGCAACATCGAAGGCTGAAGGGCCTGTTCTGCGCTGTAATGTTCTATGTTCTAATACTTCAGGTGTGGTCTCATCAAAGCCCTGTACAACTGTAGCAAGACTGGCTCCAACTCCCTTTCTTTTCCTCTAAGAGATGGAGAATGCAATGCAGTCAATAGCTCACACAGGACAATGTGCCAAATATCCATGTACTGTGCTGCAAGTTCTATAAATTACGCAGTTGCACAGCGTTATTTATCTCAGTAGTTGCATGATTTAATGGTGTTATTAGGGTGTTGCCACGAGCTTTCAGTTTGCACTCTATACAGTGCAGAGAGCAGATGTTCAATAAAACGTGTTACATTGGATCTACGTGTGCAAACCACATTTTTTTTGTTTAAAACCCACAACTCCTAATACAGTTAGGGCATTATACACAATTACTTAGACTTTACAGGGAGTCAGAAAACTTAGATAGTTTAGATACACTCATGTTATCACCCAGGAAATGATCCATCTGATAGTGATTGTATCAATCTTTAACTTCTAATAACAAGCTATTCGGACTGGAAGCAATGATAAGAATAGCTACAGAAGGCATTCCATCCCCCTACTTCCTTGCTCCCTTAAGGACTGGGTGCAAATACTCAGCTAGCATGCATGAGGGTAGTGGCAACAACTGGCCCCTCAAATATAGGCTAGTAGCTGAACTGTCGTATCACCATTAGGGTAGTCTGATGGCAATTCGGGGATTTTCACAGTAACTTCATTGAGATGTTCATAGAATATCGTGGAGTGCCTACAATGCAGGAGGAGGCCATGTGGTCCATTCAGGTAGCACTGACAACAATCCCACCCAGGCTCTTATCTCTGTAACCCCAAACATTTTATCCACTAATCCTCCGACACTAAGGGCCAATTTAGCATGGCAATCAATTTAACCTGCACATCTTTGGACTTAATGTAATGTAAGCCTACTTGTGACACCAATAAATAAAACTTATAAAAAAAACACTGATTGGCTTGATTAGATATCAGAATTCTAATAATAATACAGTCTGAGTATTACTCTGTTTAAACTGTGCACTGGCACATGAAATAGTGCATTCAAATCTGTTTACACAGTAAGAAGTCTCACTACACCAGGTTAAAGTCCAACCAGTTTGTTTGATAGTAAACCCACAAGCTTTCAGGGTTTTCACCTTCGTCAAGTGAGTGGAGAGTTCTGGTCTCAAACAGAGCATATAAAAGGCACACACAGTTTACATACTGTTCACAGTTTTCATCTCTACATCATGACTTCAGGCACATTGCAATTAAGGTGTCAGAGTGCAAAGAATTTTTTAAAACTTACCACAGCACGAGTCAATTTTCAGCACGGCCACTGGAAGAACATCTGCAGCACTGGCTCTGGAAATCCACGTGATCAGATTAATGTGTCATCACGGAACAAACAGACCCAGAAATCGATAAGCTTAGAAATAGTTCATTGGGAAACAAGCAAGAAACTGAGATTTAATTAAACTTTATTTTATCACATTATAGTAACAAAAATATTTGATAAGATGCTGAAATAATTCTTGGGACCTTTTGCCCGATTTGTCAGTCCTCAATGGTTCTTTAGATGATGGGTGATGCGGGCCTCTCAGCTTTCCATTAGCTGAAAGGCATGGGGAAATTCAGATTTGCCGGTGAGAATGACACACAGTTGTTGTGGGCTTTCAGCACAGCTCTGGTCCAAAGAGAAGGCTTACATTGCCTCCGTATTTACTGGGCGTCCAAACAATCCCTGGTGAAAAGTGTTGGCCTTTTGTGGACTGGCTGGTTTCAGATCCTACTTCAGTTCCTCATCTTCTTGCCTGAGTCGCTTGAGGAAATGCTGATTGACCAGTGCAAGAGGGTTGGCCTTATAGGCGGCATCGTTAATCGTGGCCTTGAACCTGGCTACCTCGTCCTCTCTGAAACCAAATCAAACAAATGCATTGTCAGTACGTGGGCTGAGTGTGTGAAGGACATCAGCTTAACCATAAACATGACCCCACACTCAAGATAGCGATCAGTCATCATTAACAGGCACAACCAAAAAACAGAAAGCTAACTTAACACAGGGTAATGGCTTTCACGGTAATCTTGTTCATTGATTACCGTCTGACATCCTCAGCACTGATGTTCAGGAAGCAGCCAATACCACTTCTGTTAACAAGGCAATCTTGAAACCGCAAAGCTCACTGAGTGAAAAAGCCTCCAGTCCAAGCCTCATAAATTCCTTATTGATGTGCACAGAACGAGTCATTGCATTATCAGAGAAAATGCTGGAAAATCTCAGCGCGTCTGGCAATATCTGTAAGGAGAGAAGAAAGTTGAAGTTTTAGTCCAGATGACCTCTTGTCAAACCGAAAAGGCTTTCATTCCCTCACCCGACAGTATAAATATCTCCCCCTTTTGATGCCTTTTAGCTTTGATAAAGGGTCATCTGGACTCAAAACGTCAGCTCTTTTCTCTCCTTACAGATGATGCCAGACCTGCTGAGATTTTTCAATGTTTTCTCTTTTGGTTTACAAAGTCCAACAGT
Organism: Sphyrna mokarran; assembly: GCA_024679065.1. Classification (NCBI taxonomy): domain Eukaryota; kingdom Metazoa; phylum Chordata; class Chondrichthyes; order Carcharhiniformes; family Carcharhinidae; genus Sphyrna; species Sphyrna mokarran. Next base: position 16,883,973 of record JAGIQG010000011.1, read on the forward strand.
TATCTAGATCACAAGCTTTCAGAGCACTGCTCCTTCATCAGGCGAGTACGTGATGATCTTGAAGACCCTCTCCACCCAATGAAGGAGCAGTGCTCTGCAAGCTCATCATCTAGGTAACCCCACTGGACTTAAAGCTGATGTTGTAAGACTTTTTACAGTGCCCACCCCGATCCAACGCCAGCATCTCCACATCATGGTCTAAAACAGCAGAAGGTATCCAAAATATGAATTGGTTTCATAGTGAAGAGGCAGTAATCACAACAATTGGATACAGCTTTTTCTACAGCTCAATTATTATGGAAGTGAGAGAACATTTGAGACATTGGTTTTGATATCAATTAATCATGGCAGGCAAGAAATAGTGGGAGATTGAAAACCCTTAATACAGTTTTAACAATTGAGAAATTTGCCACAGATGGATGACATCTTAAAATACAATGAAAATAATGCCTCGTTGAATCCTTCTCTCACCTTTTTGGAATTACACCACTAGCTAATTTGAATGAGTACAACTGTTACTAGCATCAGCAAATAATTATATAAAACGTGCATGAAACAAATAATTTATAGCATCACAGAATCATAGAAACCCTACAGTATAGAAAGAGCTATTCGGCCCGTCGAGCATGCACTGTCCACAGTACCAGCTAGGACCATATCCCTACATATTCTACCCACTAATCCCTCTAACCTACGCATCTCAAGACAGTAAGGGGCAACTTTGGCATGGCCAATCAACCTAACCCGCACATCTTTGGACTGTGGGAGGAAACCGGAGCACGTGGAGGAAACCCATGCAGACACAAGGAGAACATGCAAACTTCACTCAGACAGTGACCCAAGCTAGGAATCAAACTCAGGTCCCTAGAGCTCTGAAGCAGCAGGGCTAACCACTGTGCTACCGTGGCATCCTTCCACTGTACCAGGATATCCTGGTTGAGTGTCATCATTAAAGGTGGAGAGGGGATAGACTATACGAGCCCAATCTCCTCATTTTCCTCTGCATCATAGGGTGTTAAGTGGAAGGAGCACAGGAAGCTGGTGAGGCTTTTGCCGAACAGAGATTTCTTTGTTTGTCTTGCAGCAGCGCACTGACCCAAGGGGCTGACAGATGATGTGCTTTTTTGCCTGATGCCTCTTTTGCTCTTCAGCCCTGGGGTCCTTCAGACTGCTGCACTCTCCCAATCTCTATTCCCAGTGCATCAGCCCATCAGAGGGCTGATTGGCACTCAAGAGCCTTCGGGCCATTCTAACTGGCAGCACGGCAGCACAATGGTTAATGTTGTTGCCTCACACCGCCAGGGACCCTGGATCAATTCCCGGCTTGGGTCACCATCTGACGTGCGGAGCCTGCATGTTCTCCCCTTGTCTGTGTGGGTTTCTTCTGGGTGCTCTGGTTTCCTCCCACAGTTTGAAAGACACGTGGTTAGGTGCATTGGCCGTGCTAAATTCTCCCTCAGTGCACCTGAACTGGCGACTTGGAGATTTTCAGACTAACTTCATCACAGTCTAAATGTAAGCCGACTTGTGACACTAATAAATAAATTTTAATTGCCTGAGCTGAAGAACATTGGGTTCTAATACTCAACAGGTACATTTTTTGCTCAGACAAAAGTTAACCAGACTGTCCTGAAGTCACGTTGCACTTCTATTGATTTCTCAACATGCTCTGGCAATGATAACTATTAGTCATTGCCTTTTAAGTCAATGTTATGTATTGTTGGACTTGAGCTGTCTCTGCTGCAATGGTCAGTTTCTGAGCAATAATGAAGAGCAGTGTGCAATTGCACATAGATTGCTAAAGTTCCAGAGAACTGTGTGGGAAGAGAGACATTTCTGCAAAGCAAAACATCAGGGTACATGTCATCTTAACTGGCACCAATGACGCAGAAACAAAATCCTGATTTATAATTTACAGTTCTACTTGTTCCATCTAATCGCCATTCTACCCAGAGGGAAACTATGAATAAGATAACCAAGTAAGGAGCTGCGCTGATTATCCCAATGGGTAAACAGCTCGTTAAACGCAAAATTCCAGTTGCAGATAAGGGATAAGCCATTAAGTTTTCCGAATAGGGTGGTTTTTTAAAATGTTTAGACCATTATTTAATACAGAAACATGTGGATTGTCAAAAAAGGGAAAGAAATTTGTGCTCAGAAATTTGAATCACCCTCAACGGGCAGCATGTGGCACAGTGGTTAGCACCAATACCTCACAGTACCAGAAACCCAAGGTTTGATTCCCAGTTTGGATCACTATCTACATGGAGTTTGCTCATTCTCCGTGTTTGCATGAGTTTCCTCCGGGTGCTCCAGTTTCCTCCCACAGTCTGAATGACATGCTGGTTAGGTGCACTGACCATACTAAGTTCTCCCTCAGTGTACCCAAACAGGCGTCGAATGTGGTGATTCAGGAATTTTCACAATAATTTCATTGTATTGTTAATTAAATCTATTTGTGGCTAATAAATGAACTTCAACTAACCATCAGATGTGGCAGCAAGTGCTTTCTTTTGTGTGTGTTTAAGTAACATCATGTGTACCTTTGGGGTGCCTAGTAGCATTACCGCTGGACTATTAATCCAGAAACTCAGTTAATGTTCTGCGGACCTGGGTTCAAATCCCGCCACGGCAGATAGTGGAATTTAAATTCAATAAAAAAAATCTGGAATTAAGAACCTCCGGATGACCATGAAACCATCGTCAATTGTTAGAAAAGCCCATCTAGTTCACTAATACCCTTCTGGAAAGGAAATCTGCTGTTCTTATCGGTCTGACCTACATGTGATTCCAGGGCCACAACACTGTAGTTGATTCCCAGTTGTCCTCCAAAGACAAATAGGGATGGGCAATGAATGCTGGCCAGTCAGTGACACCCATGTTCCACGAATGAATTAAAAAGAACATGTACTGAAACATGTACTGAAATACATGATTTCAGCTTTTAAGCCTCACTGAAACCTGTAATTTATTAGTTCACAGAGCCTGCAGGTGTCTGGCAGACATCAGAGAAGATAAATGGTATAAATGGGTCTTAGTCTACAAAGTGATTGTGGGAACCGACATCCTATACTTGCCTTCAGTGGGTCTGTGCTGCTATTTAGTTGGTTCTCTGGGCAACTCCTGACATACTGCACAATATTCAGCAGCAAGGCTTGGTAGAAAAGGGATTGATGTTGCAGATTTTCTGTGCTTGAGATCATGGTATTCCAATTTCTAAAGCACAACTGCAACATCTACTAACCAGCCTGGGGGAGCTAACAATACTGACAAATCCCAAATCACTGACTGCTCCTGAACCTCGTGGAACTTCATGAGGTTTGAAGGTAGCAAAAGAAACATAAACAATGGCCAACATTACCCATTTGTGTGGGTTTCCTGCGGGTGCTCCGGTTTCCTCCCACACTCCAAAAATGTGCAGGTTTGGTGGACTCGCCATGCTAAATTGCCCCTTAGTCTCCAAAAATGTGCAGGTTAGATGGATTGGCTATGTTAAATTGCCCCTTAGTGTCCAAAGATACGCAGTTTAGGTGGAACGGTCATGCTAAATTGCCCTTTAGTGTCTAAAGGTGCGCGGGTTAGGTTGATTGGCCGAGGTAAATTGCCCTTTGGTGTCAGGTGGATTAGCAGGGCAAATATGCGAGGTTATGGGAATAGGGCGTGGGTGAGATTGTTGTTGGTGCAGACTTGATGGGCCGAATGGTCCCCTTCTGCACTGCAGGGATTCAATGATGGTCTGAATTGATGCTCTCTGCACTGTAAGGTTCTATGATATACACAATGGGTAACTACATGGTGCACAGACAGAAGAGGAAAGATTCTGGTATTCTTTATTGACACAGATAATGTATAAGCGGGCTAGTTCATTTAAACTGTGACAGTGCTAGCAGAGGATGAGGCTGGAACATGGATTCAGTATTAAACACAGATTAAAAGAGAAAATCCCTGCAGAAGAACAGATTTGGGGAACAGAATGTCATGAAAGGCCAGCAAAATACTTAGTTAAATCTGCTCTTTCACTATAAAAAAATCTGATTATAAAATGGATTAAACATTACAGAAATAAAAACTAGTACTCCAGGTTTCAGTTCAGATAATTGGAATGTTAACCGTGAAAACATTACAGGGCAGCATTGAATAACGTTGTTTTAATATTCTGCTTAATTGCTTTGTGGTAAGGAAGGAAGAACAACAGTTTTCTCTGGCAGAAGTTTGTTTTATAGTTATTTTCTACCGTCACAGATTCTGATCTTTATCTCTCTCTCTCTTTCACACACACAGGAGCACTCAATCTGGAAAGGCCAACAATGACTCCACTCAGTAATCTGAATGCTGAAACAGTACGATAAGAGTGCCAAATTCTTCCAAATAGGGGATGCAGTGCAGACCTGCAAAGCTTCACAAAAGAGTGGCTGCACTCATTTTACAACCAATTCATACAAAGGGAAATAAAAATTCAAATAGTGTAACAGATACACAAGGGAGATGGTAATGGCTTTTCCAACTTTACAAGTGACTGCAACACCTCCAAAGCTCTGTTTTCAGTTGGCAAGATCACACCGCTCACTTACAAATACAATGGCAATCTTATTTAGGATGTGGAGATACTGGCGTTGGACTATGTTGGGCACAATAAGAAGTCTCACAATACCAGGTTAAAGTCCAACAGGTTTATTTAGAATCACAAGCTTTTGGAACACTGCTCCTTCCTCGGGTGAGTGGAGAGTTGGGTTCACAAACAAGGCATATGTAGACAGAGACTTGATTACCTGTAAAGACTCACATTCCAACCATTATTTTGCAATTGTGTCTGTGTCCATAAATGCCGTGTTTGTGAACTCAACTCCACACACTCGATGAAGGAGCAGCACACCGAAAGCTCATGATTCTAAAAAAGACTTGCTGGACTTTAACCTGGTGTTGTGAGACTTCTTACTAATCTTGTTTAATTTATTTTACTAGTGCCATTCTATTAGTGTCACAAGTTACATTAATTACATTAAATCACAGTGTTACATTAACACTGCAATGAAGTTACTGTGAAAACCCCCTCATTGCCACATTCCAGTATCTGTTCGGGTACACTGAGGGAGAATTTAAGCATGGCCAATGCACCTTAACCAGTGCATCTTTGGGGTGCGGGAGGAAACTGGAGCACCGGGAGGAAACCCAGGCAGACACAGGAACAATGTGCACAGTTTACACAAACAGTGACCCAAGGTCAGAATTGAACCCAGGTCCTTGGAGTTGTGAGGCAGCATTGATTTGATTGCTCATTGTCACATGACCGAAACATGTAGCTTCATTGCTTTTGATGGCACTTTGCTCGGTCCAAATTAGTTACCCCTTCTCTCTATTACAGAGATTATGTTTCACAAATACTTCCTCGAGTGGGACATCGTGAAGTTGGAAATTGTGTCACATTAATGGAATCATAGAATAATTGAATCCTTTACACAGCAAAAATAGGCCATTCATCCCATCAAATTTGCACCAATATTCCCATTCAGGCCCAATCCCCGTAATCCCATTGCTAATCCCCAGGAAGATACCAAGGAAGAATTTCCCATGGTCAATCCTCCTAATTTACACATCTTTGGTCATTAAGGGGTAATTTAGCATGGCCAATCCACCTAACCTGCACATCTACAGACACGAAGGAAAAATTTAGCATCAGCAATCCACCTAACCCGCACACCTTTGGACTGTGGGAGGAAACTGGAGCACATGGAGGAGATACGCGCAGACATGGGGAGAATGTGCACAGACAGTGACTGACAGCCGGATTCGAACCTGGGTCCCTGGTGCTGTGAGGTAGCAGCGCTAACCACTGTGTCGCCTTTCAGTTGTTCCTCCTTTCTGTATAAATCATTAAGCAGATAGCGTGTTTAAGAAGACTGGTATTCACCAGAACAGAAGGGTTACAGAAACCATTCCAAAATCAGACTGGTGACATTTAAACATTGACAATGTTTGATAGCACAGAATAGTGGCACTTACATCAGTTTCCTTTTCTGAGCATGACGCATCTTATTGTACTGGGGCACTTCAGGTTTCTTTTTCAAACTGTTAGAAAATAGAACAAACAATTATGAAAACAGTTCAGCAAAAAATGTTTGGTAGGCAAGATATTTCTGCTCAGCTTCTCTGTTTAGCATCAAGGTGTCATGCTGCTGGAATCTTGACAAATTCTACTGCCATTGTCATTCAGAATTGGCAGTATTCTTGTACCATTTTCAGATAGAGGTCGCTTGTCCTGTGCCTCGCTTAGAGTTATTGTCACTGTCCCTATATGACAGCCACAGCTCATAACATACAGGAGCAGAATTAGGCTTTCAGCCTATCGAGTCTGCTCTGCCATTCGTCCAGCATATCTGGAAGTTGAATTTTTGAGAAGTCTCTAACAAAATCATGGAATTGTAGTATTACAGAATCCCAACAGTGCAGAAGGAGGCCATTTCGCCCATCATTGCACTGACAATAATCCCACACAGGCCCAATCCTCATAATCCCATGTATTTACCCTACTAATACCCCTAACACTAATGGACAATTTAGTATGGCCAATTCCCTTCACCTGCATATCTTTGGGCTGTGGGAGAAAACCAGACCATCCAGAGGAAACCCACACAGATACAGCAGAATGTACAAACTCCACATAGATAGTGATCCAAGGCCAGAATTGGACCCAGTTCCCTGATGCTGAGACAGCAAGCAGTGTTAATCACCGTGCCACCTTGCTGGTGGACTGTTTGTAATGAATACTTAACACTTCTGTTAAGAGTCAGCACATTCTAAGTCAACTCGACTACTCGCAGACCATGTTCAGCTGGAGCAAGGCCAATATGACAGACTCTGCCCAGACTCAGAGCCCCTCTGAATATGAAAGGGAGAACGAGTGAATCCTTCAACAATTAAAGCTGAACAGAATCTTGCCCCAGAAGGTCGATGGTTACTGACTCTACAGCACTAGTTTTCTCCCCATACCCTCAAGCCATGCTCTTCTGCTTTCTTGAGATACTTTCAAAGGGATATACAAACAGCTTGGTATGCCTCGGAAGACTAAAGCTGCATGCATCTGAAACAAACGTCCTCAATTAAACTAGATGGAAAGCAATGCATCAATCGCAAAGATTAATGAGATTTTATTTAATAACAAATCTAAAAATAACCAGTGAGAAGTCAATCTCTCTGAAATTTGATTTATTCACTGGAGGTATTTAGGCCTCGGTTATGTACAATGCTGTTTAGACAATGAATTTCCAAAGTCATTCTTCACTTCTTTGTCTTTGTGTCAGAGAAGGTGGGAGGGGAAGGGGGGAGAGGATGTGGAACACATCGAGGAACCTGCTAAAAAGAGGTAGACACGGCCTCAGCCAATGCAATTTCAACCCTGAACGAAGCTTGGAGGAAAATGAATGATCCTCCTCAATGTTATGAGAAACACCACAAGAGAGACCAGGCACACACTTTTCCTTTTTTTTAGAGATGCTCACAGGCGTCTCTAAACCAAATCCGTGCAAACTACCACGGAGCACAGAATCCCTAGAGTGTGGAAGGAGGCCATTTGACCCATCCACTCAGCACTACCAACGATCCTACTTATCCCAGTAATCCTATATATTTATCCGGCTAATCCCTCTAACCTACGCATCCCAGGCCACTAAGGGGCAATTTACCATGGCCAATGCACCCTAACCAACACGTCTTTTGGATTGCGGGAGGAAACCGGAGCACCTGGAGGAAACCCACTCAGAACGGGGAGAAGGTGCAGACTCTGAACAGACAGCGACCCAAGCCGGGAATTGAACCCAGTTCTCTGCCGCTGTGAGGCAGCAGTGCTAACCACTGCGCCACATGTGTGTCACGCCTGCTGATGTTACCTTAAGAATTCTGGCAGCTTTGAAATTTCCTGAATATGGGACACATTTGCGTATTGTAGGGAGCGTGGAAAAATGTGACCAGGCTGATCCCTGGTCTTGAAGATCTGAGCATTGGCAAAAACCTGGAGAAATAGCAACTTACAGCCACGAAAAAAGACGCCACTATATATTAAGGGAGTAAATAGTCTGGAAAAGCCAAGACTGCAAAATTAAATTTAATTGTAGGAATCGGCCAAGGGAAGATAGGAAAGAAGGGGAACTCTGAATCTCAAGTGTGATCAATGCATGGGGTGGGCTTCAGGGGAAAATATTCAAGGCCAAATCCCTCAGATCACACAAACCAGGAGCAGGAGTAGGCCTCTTCGAGCCTGCCCTGCCATTCTTTTTATTCATTTGTGAAACATGGGCGTCGTTAGCTACGCCAGCATTTATTGCCCCTCCCTAGTTGCCCTTGAGAAGGTGGTAGTAAGCTGCCTTCTTGAATCGCTGCAGTCCAAGTGCTGTGGGTTGATCCACAATGCCATTAGGGAGGGAATTCCAGAATTTTGAACCAGCGACCGCGAGGGAGTAGTGATAGATTTCCAAGTCAGGATGGTGAGTGGCAAGTGGTAGTGTTCCCATGTACCTGCTATCCTTGTCCTTCTAGATGGAAGTGGTTGTGGATTTGGAAGATGCTGTTAAGGATCTTTGGTGAATTGCTGCAGTGCATCTTATGGATAGTACATACTGCTGCTGCTGAGCGTCAGTGGTGAAAGGATTGAATGTTTATGGAGGTGATGCCAATCAAGCAGGGCTGCTTTGTCCTGGATGGTGTTGAGGTTCCTCAGTGTTATTGGAGCTGCACTCATTCAGCCAAGTGGGGAGTATTCCATCACACTCCTGACTTGTGCCTTGTAGATGGTGGACAGGTTTTGGGGAATCAGGAGGTGAGTCATTCACTGCAACATTCCTAGTCTTTGACCTGCTCTTGTAGCCACTGTGATTATGTGGTGAGTCCAGTTGAGTTTCTGGTCAGTGGTCAAGATGATTATGGCTGATCTGACTGTAACTTCCTGCCTGCTGCCTGTAACATTTCCAATCCTCGTTTATCAGGAAGCTACCTCTGCATGAAAAAGAGTTCTACTTCCACTGCCTTCGAGGAAAGGTATTCCAGAGGGCATGCCCCTCGGAGGAAAAATAATTACTTTAATCTTAATGACCTAAATGGAGCCACAGCTTATTTTTAAACAGCGGCCCCTAGTTTCAGATTTTCTGGTTAGGGGATCCTGCAGCAGATGGATTCAGATGGACTGGTTTCCTCACAGAAAGAAGGTTAAAGAGTGATCAAAGGATATTTAACATGATTGAAGGGTTTAACTGAATAGATAGAAACAATAATAGCAGTACAAGAGTACAACGTTACAATTAGAACTAGATTTTTGCAGGGCAGTGTCAGCAAATGCTTCTTCACAAAAAGGTGCAGCGTGGAATCTGGAACACTTCTCCACTTTGTCCCCCAGAGAGAATTGAAACGCCAGCACTAAGATTGATGAATATTTGGGGGCTGAGTATCAGGTACTGAACATTGAGTGCACAGTATGGAGTATTAGGTAGTGAGGGCTGTAGGAAAAAACACAGAGACAGGAGTTAAGAGGCAGAGCAACATGATCCAAATTTCAGAGAGCCAGTGGTCCATTCCTGCTAATATGATTTAGCTTCTTGCTTTTAAATTATCTTGTAATCCAGTGACAAAGACACAATTAGACAGATGGGTTTGTTTTTATGGTTGGAGAAGAAGAGAGAAAGGACATGTCCCCTTTTCTTCAAGCTCTGCTCTTTGCTGTTGGCTCACATTTGCTGCCTGCTGCAATGCCTTGTCCACATATTATGGCTTCTTCTCTCCCAGGCCTTTTCCTTTTTTAAAAAATATTATTGCTGGTTTCTTGCTAATTTTTTTCTTGTGTGGGGTGGTCGAGGGGGGATGGTGGACAGGATAGATTTGTGTGGGAAATAGATGTGTTAGCCAGGGGAGTGGGGGAAGCAAATGTTAGCATCACAGTCTATTGGTTGGCACGGTGGTTAGCATTGCTGCCTCACAGCACCAGTGACCTGGGTTCAATTCCAGCCTGGGTCACTGTCTGTGTGGAGTTTGCATGTTCTCCCACTGTCTGCATGGGTTTCCTCCCACAATCCAAAAGACTTGCTGGTTAGGCGCATTGGCCGTGCTAAATTCTCCCTGGGTGGATGCAAACAGGCACCTGAGTATGGCAGGTTGGGGATTTTCACAGTAACATCATTGCAGCGCTAATATAAGCCTGCTTATGATTAATAAATAAACAAACCTTATTATAATATATATTTATTTATTTATAATAAATAAACAAACCTTAATAGTGTTGAGGAACAGAAGGATCTTGGTGTATGTGTCAATAGATCCCTGAAAGTAGGCAGTCAAGTGGATAAAGTTGTTAAGAAGGCATATGGAAGACTTCTACAGAAAATGCAGGTGTGTGGAATAGAAGGTGATTTAGCTAATTGGATTAGGAATTGGCTGGCAGATAGAAGACAGAGGGTGGTGGTTGATGGGAGATATTCATCGTGGAGTTCGGTGACGAGTGGTGTGCCTCAGGGGTCTGTTTTGGGGCCCCTGCTGTTTGTAATTTTTATAAATGATCTGGATGAGGGTATTGAGGGATGGATCAGTAAATTTGCAGATGACACTAAAGTTGGTGGAGTGGTAGATAGTGAAGAGGGGTGTTTTAGTTTACAGAGTGACTTGGACAAGTTGCAGAGCTGGGCCGAGAGGTGGCAAATGGAGGTTAATGTGGAAAAGTGTGAGGTAATGCACTTTGGCAGGAACAATAAATGTGTAGAGTATAGGGCTAATGGTAGGGCTCTTAATAGTGTTGAGGAACAGAAGGATCTTGGTGTATGTGTCAATAGATCCCTGAAAGTAGGCAGTCAAGTGGATAAAGTTGTTAAGAAGGCATATGGAGTCTTAGCTTTTATTGGTAGGGGGATTGAATTTAGGAGCCGCAGCATCATGTTGCAACTGTACAAAACTCTAGTGCGGCCGCACTTGGAGTATTGTGTGCAGTTCTGGTCCCCACATTATAAGAAAGATGTGGAGGCATTGGAGAGGGTACAGAGGAGGTTTACCAGGATGTTGCCTGGTATGGAGGGCAGGTCCTATGAAGAGAGGTTGAAGGATTTGAGGTTGTTTTCGTTAGAAAGGAGGCGGCTAAGAGGGGATCTTATTGAAGCATATAAGATGATTAGAGGTTTAGATAGGGTGGACAGTGATAGCCTTTTTCCTAGGATGGAGAAAGCTAGCACGAGGGGACACAGCTTTAAATTAAGGGGTATGAGTTATAGGACGGATATCAGAGGTAGGTTCTTTACTCAAAGAGTGATTAGGGAGTGGAATGCCCTGCCTGCAGCTGTTGTAGATGCGCCAAGTTTGGTGGCGTTTAAGAGGTTAGTTGATAAGTATATGGAAGAGAAGGGAATGGTTTAGTTAGGAGGGGCATTGCTTTTTATTTTGGTCGGCACAACATCGAAGGCCGAAGGGCCTGTTCTGTGCTGTATTGTTCTATGTTCTATGTAATAAAAGGACAAATCATATTAAAAAGTGAGGGAAACAATATTTAAAGGAAAAAAAATCACTCTGGGATTAATGAACAAGCCAGTATATTCACATCACATTAGTCAATACCTCTTTGATTTATTAGTCTTGGGTACGCTGTTCGCAGCACTGAGTAAATCTGTCAATTCGGGCAGTGCATCAGCAAGTGGCTGCATGTCTCCCACTACAGGGACAGCTCTGCGTTTCTTCCGGGCTTTCTCTTCCCGCTGTGCCTGTTTGATCAGCTCAATTTCTGCAAGATAGAAGCGAGAGTTTAAGATCACCTTCAGGGGATCAGTTTCTTCTCATGCAGTTTAACTGCATGGGCTTTTAGAGGGCAATTTTTGAATGCATTCGCTGGCCCACCTCTCTGGTTCCATGTATTGAGAAGCTGACACTGCCCACTACCTCCCACATTGTTGCTCCAACTGGCACTGCAAAATCACTTCAAATAACTTGTGGTATTCAAAATATTCTGAAGTTTAAATTGGAGAGCCTATTCAAAAAGGGTAGCACAGTGGCACTCACTTTTGCTTCACAGCACCAGGGACCCGGGTTCCATCACAGTCTGTGTGGAGTCTGCATGTTCTCCCCTGGTCTGCGTGGGTTCCCTACAGGTGCTCTAGTTTCTTCTCTCAGTCCAAAGATGTGCAGGTTAGATTGATCGGCTGTGCAAAATTGTCCTTTAGGTCATGAAGGAGGGCACATAAAATATGTCCTTCTCTGATCAGAACCTTCTACACACCTGACAAAGGAACAGTTTCTGAAAGCTTGTGGGATTACTGTCAAATAAATTGCTTGGACTTTAACCTGATGTTCTGAGACTTCGAACTGTGTTACCCAAGTCCAACGCCGGAATCTCTACATCTAAACTCAGCAGCAATTACCCAATCAAACGCCTTAAGAAATCTATATGCTTCCAAATAAACATCTCTAATTCTTGTCAATTCTAGGGAATATTAGCCAAATCTGTTCAACCTCTCCACATACGACAATCCCTCAGCACAGGGATCAATCTCATTCTTCAGTGTGCTCCAACAAGAATCATAAGAGGAAGAGCAGGATTAGACCATTCAATCCCTCAAGCCTGCTCCACCATTCAATACCATCTTGGCTGATCTCAGCTTCACTTTCCTGCCCATTCTCCATAAGCCTTCAGCCCATTATTAATTAAAAATCTATCTATCTTCTCCTTAAATTTACTCAAGTCTGGCTGGGTACAGACCCTTTGAGAGTAGTACAAAGAACAAAGAAAATTACAGCACAGGAATAGGACCTTTGGCCCTCCAAGCCTGCAGTGACCATGCTTAATTAAAACCTCCTACTGCCCCTGGACTGTATCCCTCTGTTCCCTTCCCATTCATGTATTTGTCAAGATGCCCCTTAAAAGTTATTCTTGTATTTGCTTCCACCAACTCTCCCGGCAATAAGTTCCAGGATCTCACCACCCTTTGTGTAAAAAAAAAATCCGCCAAGTAGCTCTCCTTTAAACCCGTGCCCTCTAGTAATTGACTCTTCCACCTGGGAAAAAGCTTCTGACCAACCACTCTGTCCATGCTTCTCATAATCTTGTAGACTTCCATCAGGTCGCCCCTCAACCTCCATCATTCTATTGAGAACAAAACGTTTCTCCAACCTCTCCTCATAGCTAATGCCCTCCATGTCAGGCAACATGCTGGTAAATCTTTAAAGCCACTACATCTTTCTGGTATTGTGGCAACCAGAATTGAACACTATATTCCAATTGCGGCCTAACTAAGGTTCTATAAAGCTGCAACATGACTAGCCAATTTTTAAACTCAGTGCCCCGGCCAATGAAGGCAAGCATGCCATGTGCCTTCTTGGCTACTTTCTTCACCTGCAATGCCACTTTCAGTGGCCTGTGTACCTGTATACTCAGATTCCTTTGCCTAACAATATTCTTAAGAGTTCTGCCGTTTACAGTATATTTCCTATCTGTATTAGACATAATACATCATTCCAAAATACATCATTTTACATTTGTCCAGATTAAACTCCATCTGCCATTTCTCTGCCAAATCTCCAACTGATCTATATCCTGTTGTATCCTCTGTTAGTCCTCATTGTTATCCGTAAATCCACCAATCCACCAACCTTTGTATCATCTACAAACTTACTAATCAAAGTAGTTTCTCTTCATCCTTTTTCAAACCTGCATTCCCTTATTCTTGGATTTTGAGCTCTTGCTCCACATTGCCCCATGAGAGGAACATTCGCTCCACATTGTCTTTGCCAATCCACGTCATCATCTTGTACACCTCAATTAGATCTCTTCCCATTATTCTAAACTCCAGAGAGTATTGGTCTAAATTGCCAAATCTCTCTTCATAAGTAAAACTCCTCATCTCTGGAATCTATCGAGCGAACCTTTTAAGGCAAGGATAGATAGATAGATTTTTGAACAATAAGGGAATTAAGGGTTATGGTGAATGAGTAGTACGTGAAGCTGAGTCCACGAAAAGATGAGCCATGATCTTATTGAATGGTGCCAGATGGCCTACTCCGAATTCTTGTTACGTTCTTAACTTCCTCTGAACAGCCTCCAATGCAATTACATCCCTCCATCAAGTAAGGAGACCAAAACTGTACAGAATATTGTCACTAATGGGCTGTCTCACTAATGCTTTGCACAGTAGATCTTTGGCTGGATAATGATCCCCTCAGCAGATGCATGCAAACACAAGTTCCACACACTGGCATAAATCTACTATGTAATGAAGTGTCTGCTTTCCATTTATAAATAAAGCGTAAGTGCATCCTTTTTGTTTATGCAATTAACTGTCTTTGATCAATGTAAGATTGAACTGGCTGCTTTAAAAGCATTAGCATCAGCCGACAACGTGATACACTGGGTGGTACTCACTCTCAAGCCATTGCTTACGTCGTTGCTTCAATTTCTCTTTCTTGGTCAGCTGAATTTTATCACCTGCGGGAGAAAGCCACGCAGAGTAACATCAGAACAGCAGTGCGGGAAAATGAATGATTAAAATACCTTCTTGGCAGCAGAGAAGAGAGTGAGACAGATGGTGAAGAACACATCAAACTTGAACTGTAACACATGGTTCACCAAGTCACGATGACTTGGGGTCTCAGCAGCATGAAGTGTGCAGTGATCTTTTTTGTAGTTGCCATTAGTCACAACTATTTTAAGAAAATCAACAAATTTTGCAAATGAGTTTATGCTCTTTGAGTTCATGACAACATCACAGTCTAACTGAGGAGATGCAGCATCAACATTTCGGCTTCTATATGCCTAAGGGAGGCCACAATGGAGTACTGCATCCATTCCGGGCACCTTACCTCTTGCAGGAGAAGTTTTCAGGAATAAAACTAGCACTAATTTCATGAGATGTGGATGTCGCTGGCTGGGCCAGCATTTACGGCCAATCTGTGAGGGCAGTTAGGAGTTGGCCACATTGCTGTGGATCTGGAGGTCAGACGAAGTAAGGACAACAATTTCCTTCCCTAAAAGACATGAGGGAAGTGTGATGGAATACTCCCCACCTGCCTGGATTTTATTGAATTCAAATTTCACCATCTGCCACATTCAATCTCATTATTCTTCCTTGAGTCTCAACAAGTGAATGCTTCATTGAGTAAGGAGTCAATCTGTACATGGAAACACGGGTGGTGTACATTGAAAAACGTGTGTATGTCTATTCACAAGGTATTGTGATGTTAGTGTACCTTTAAGTTTTTTTTTAGAAACCATGTTCACAGTATTAGGTGATGTAATTGTTGGGAGGAAGGAATAACTGTGGGCAGATCAAGTGACAGAGATTTCATTTTCAGATTCAGTTTTGAGCTGCAGATTTGAGTTTGAGTTTTAGAAGGGACAGCAAGCTAAAAAGAAGTATTTTTCCTTTCTCGTTGTTTTGAAAATTCTGTTGATTAGCTGAAAACAGGATCTTGTTTTCCTAATGGGTGAAAACCTGCTGTTGTTGGGAGCTGAATCAGAGTCTCTCTGGGGTTTTGGGAAGCTGACTTGTCTTCAAACTGTTTGGAGTGAATGCAGAGAACTGCTGACTTCAATCTAAGGGCTCAATTTCCATTATCACATGAGCATTAGTTTGTGTTAAACCTGTGAAAGGGGTGTTCTGTCCATAGGATTGGTTTGATTGCAACATTATAAAGATCTTTGTTAAGGGTTATATATTATCATTATTGTTTATTTGTAATTGATGACATTTCTTGCTAATTTTCTTACTGTACATGTTAACTATATTCTCAAGTAAACTTTGTTTGATAAAAGCTCTTTAGTGGGTCACTTGGATCATACCTGAAGTGAAATATCTTGTGCTCATCCTAGCCAAATTCAAAAGATGCAAAATTTATGATTCAAGAGGGCTTCATAAAATACTTTGGAGTTTTTAACTTGAACCATCACTGAATCCTCTTTCCACTTATAAAATAAAGATTCAGTGCATCCCTTCAGTTGATGTATCGAATTGTCTTTGATCAATATGTGTTGTAAAATTGGCACAGCAGCAAGAGCTCAAAAGCTCGTGGCTTTTGCTACCAAATAAACCTGCTGGACTTTAACCTGGTGTTGTGAGACTTCTTATCATCGTAAAATTGAACAGGGGTCCCTAGAACATTAACCTGAGGATTGCAAGTCTAGTGACAATACCACTGTGCTGCCGCTTCCTCATTATGAGGACAGGTTGCAAAAGATCAGCCTTACATTCCCTTGAATATAGAAGATTAAAGGGAGATTGAATCAAGGTATTTAAGATGATTAAAGGATTTGGTGGGATATAGGGTCAGAAACCATGGCACATGAACAGAAAATGCTGGAAAATCTCAGCAGGTCTAACAGCAACTGGAGAGAGAATACAGCCAATGTTTTGAGTCTAGATGACCCTTCGTCAGAACTCTATGTATGATATGCTTCGTCTATATAACGTGCAAGAAACAATACTTTTCGCTGTATACTAATACTTGACAATAATAAATCAAATCAATTCGAAGTCAAATCATCAGGTGTAACCTTAAAATCAGAGCCAGTCTATTCAGGAGTGATGTCAAGAAACAGTTCTTCAAGGAGAAAGGAACTCTGAAACACATTCCCTCCCTGTTAAGGCAAGAGGTTTCATGACAATTCCTTAACTGACGTGAACAGATTTTTAGTTTACGTATTCAGAGCTAAGGAAGTATGGCAGATAAATGAAACTCAGATATAGATTCCTACAGTGCAGAGGAGGCCATTTGACCCATCGAATCTGCCCTGACCATAATCCACCTCAGCCTTTTCCCCAGAATCCCATACATTTACCCTAGCTAGTCCCCCAACACAAACTGCAATGTAGCACAGGCAATCCACCTATCCCGCACATCTTTATTTTTGCTAACTTTTGAATTTCCCCACAATACTGAAAACAGTATTGACTTATTAATTGCTCCTTATAATGAAGAAAGAATCAGTGGTTCTTTGTAATGCACCAGCATTCTGATGAATGTTTGAGTCAGTTCAAGATTCACATAGAAAACACATTGTGTACTGTAGTCAGTGATCCCTGAGTGACGTTTTCATTGCTTTACCAAGTACATATTACTATGTGTTGTGTGATACCTACAAGTACAGGAGTCAGCACATTTGCTTCTGGGTTTAAGATCAAGTTTGAGAGCTAACTCACAGCACCATGATTCCCAATTCACCTTCTCTTTTTGAAAAGGAAATTAAGTTACTGGACTGACTCATGATGCAAAAACAGAAGAACAGGCAATTCATCCCTCAAGCTTGATCCACCATTCAATCAGATCATGACTGATCTAACTCGTACTGCTGCCTCACAGTGCCAGAGACCCAGATTCGATTCCAGCCTCGGGTCATTATCTGTGTGGACTCTGCACATTCTCCCTGTGTCTGTGTGGGTTTCCTCTGGGTGCTCCAGTTTCCTCCCACAGGATTAAAGACATGCTGGTTAGATGGATTGGCCATGCTAAATTCTCACTTATTGTCGGGGGATTAGCAGGGTAAATACGTGGGGTTACGGGAATAGGTTTTGGGTGAATCATAGAATCCCTACAGCGCAGGAGAAGGCCATTCCGCCCATCAAGCCTGCACTGACAACAAGGCCCTACCCCCATATACCCAGATATTGTTAATGCGTACTCAATGGGCTGAATGGCTTCTTTCTGTACTATAAGGATTCAATGCTTCAATGTTTTTAGGTTTACAAATAAAACTCAACATAAACAATTACGTAAAGGAGCAGCAGAGCAGGGGAGAGTTGCTTTCAGGACAGAAGTCCCAATATCTATACAAAATTAAAGACATGGAAAATAATCTCCAAACTGTGCAGGTAATCTAATTTTGGGTGCAGATAAACATAGACCATGATATTTATGGGAAGGTAGAGGAGGGAGCGAGTCTGATCAACAAACAGCAACTGGGAAAATCCAGAATATGGGAAAGAAGCGCAAGAAAGAAGCATATGGGAAAAGCTTCAGGAAGCATAGTGGAGAACATGTTCCTGTCTATGTCAACGGGGACAAAGTAGAAATGGTCATGTTTTTAGATGTTCAGATTGCCAACAACCTGTCCTGGTCCCTCCATGCTGACACTATAGTTAAGAAGGTTCACCAATGCCTCTGCTTTCACAGGAATTTGGCATGTCCACTATGAGTTTTAGCAATTTTAACAAATGCACCACAGGAAGTATTCTTTCTGGTTGTATCATAGCTTGGTATGGCTCCTACTCTGTCCAAGGCTGCAAGAAGCTGCAAAGGGCTGTCAGTGAAGCCCAGTCCATCACTCAAACAGTCAAATAGCTTCCCAGCCACTCCTACACTTCCTGCTGCTTTGGAAAAGCAGCCAGCATAATCAAGTTCCCCATACGCCCCGGGCATTCTCTCTTCCACCTTATTCTATCAGGAAAAAGATGCAGATCATGCACCAACTGACTCAAGAACAGCTTCTTCCCTGCTGTCATCAGACTTTTAAAAGCCTTGCAGTAAGTTGATTTTTCTCTACACCCTAGCAAAAAACAATACTTGTCACTGTATACCAATATCTGTGACAATAATAAATTAAATCAAATGACAGAGGGGCTGTCGAATTCAACACCTTCCAAACCCCCCTAGTTGGTGAGAGGAAGGGCGAGGTGGGGGGTACTAGCACTTGAATTTTCCTTACTTGTTTTCTTGCAGAGCAACCAATTCGATTAGGGTAGTGCAGGAGAAGTGAGGGGAAGAGGGAATGCAAGAACAAGATGTGTGGATGGAGAGGCAGAAAGTGGGGTTGGATTATCAGAGATTCACAGAGAGGATGGCAAATTGAAGCAGTTTTGGTTTTTTGTTTGGTTGGGGCAGGAAGGCGTGGCGGGGGGGGGGGGGGGGGGGGGGGGGGGGGGGGGGGGGGGGGGGGGGGGGGGGGAGGGGGCGCAGGGAGGTGGAAGGTGGGCACACCAGTTGTGCTTCTCCTTATGGAGAAGATTAGAATCCCAGTCAAACTGCTCAAGCACAGCAAGTCCCGTCTTTTGCCACTTGTTTGATAACTTTCCCCTTCTCCACTGGGAATAGGTTCCACGGGATATGAGACTCGAGCTGACACTTAACTCATGATTTCCAGATGTTGGGTGGGACTTCCTTGCTTTTGAACGCTGCATCTCTGCTTACGAAGCTGAAGATGCCAGATGGTTTGTGAAAAAGCAAGCTTCTGGCATCTGGAAAGCTTCATTTGTAGGGACACCAACCCCATTCACACCTTCCCCTTATCATCCACCACCCTGCCCTCTCCTGTTTTTTGCAGCCCCTGTAAAACAGCACAGTTTTGTTTCATTTTCCTCTCTCCAATTTTCCTTCAAAAACATATCATTTCCAAAATTCTTGCATGAGCTCCGCTAATTTGGGGCTGACTCCTTGGCCGAACAGCGAGAAGCCTGGTGTGCAGCTCCAGCTCCAGGACCTGGAAAAGGATCCGAGAGACTAGGCTGGAGTCAACGGAGCCAGGAAAACTAATTGCTAGCTGCATACTCTTGTGCAAGAAACTGAATGGCGAGCAGAAGGATAACACATTTTTGGTCAAAAAAATGATTTTTTTCCTCCTTTGTAACTTTAGGTGGCAGGGAGAAGAAGCTTGAAAGCTTCCAACCCTGCTCATTCAAATTAAAATTCAAAGTCACAACCAAGTACTTTTCACAAGAGCAAAGCTTCCTTGAAATGAGAAAGGATGCTGATTTATGTCTCCAATGCCAGGGTAGGTAGAACAATATAATTACTGTCAACGGTGTGGCATAAAAACCGGCTTCAAAATTAATTTGAGCACCATGCCAGTTTTTGATACAAGGAATGTTAGAATACATTTGGGTTTTAAAATTTGTATTTAATTCCACTTGGCATCTCTTTACCATCCAGATCAAGCCAACGGACAATGGAGTGAGTGAGCGAGAGAGAGAGAGATAATGATAACTCCGAGCTGCCTGGTTAAACATCACATTACCATCATTGCTACTATGGAAACGATCCCTGCCCCACTTTAACCCTCAGTGCATCTCTGCCCTAAATTGAGAGTCACAGAGTTAAATATTGCAATGCAAAGTAGCTCAAATCACCATTTTAATGATCAATACTGTTGTGTCAAAATCTTCAGAAAGGATTTTTATTCCTATTCCAGAACCTTGGTTTTATTTGAATCTCTAGCTAAGTGCGAGTCAAACAGAGTTCTGCTTTAACACACGTGGCCCTCTTCCAATTCTGTTGGCCCTGACTTCATTCCCCTAGCATTCTTCCCTTGGCCCCAGGCCAGGACTTGGAGACGTTACCCTGTCTCCCCCAGCCTCTATTCAGTCTGATTTTCGCATCGAATTTAAATTGTCCAATTCCCAACATGTTGAGGGGCAAAACCAATGCATAGCCCAGGCACGTGGCTCACCCTGCCATGGGGAAAGATGCATCATCTCCACAGCGGAAAAGGCAGAGGCAGTTACTGCGTCATAGTGCTAACATCCCAAAGAAAAAATACGGGCAATCTTCTGAGGTTCTCCAGTCTTTTTTTGTTGCTTTTTCCAATGATAGAAATGTACAAACAGTTATTTCATTTCGAATGGGCATTGATTTGGAAAGTAGTACAGGTCTTTTATTGCTGTGACCTTATCGACCTGGTTTTTCTCCAGGCTACACTGAACTATGTTCTGCTGTGAAGCCAAGAACACCATAAAAGGCCACACTCTGCTGCTGTAGCAATGAGGTCATATCAAGTACCTGTTATTACTAATAATGGATTTGGAAAATGACAAATTGAACTTTCAGTTGGCTCAAAAATTAATATCAACCTGCTGTTTGCTATTACAAGTCCCTCAGATGTTACATTCCAATTTGGCACTCTCTTTCAGGGATTGAAATGTTGATTCAGACAGTCCATTTCATCCTTGGAAATGGTCACAGATCACGTCCTGCAAACCTAAGGGGAGACAGTGGCGTAGTGGTATTTTCACTGGGCTAGTCATCCAGAGATCCAGGGTAATGCTCTGGGGACCTGGGTTTGAATCCCATCTCGGCAGATGGTGGAATTTGAATTCAATAAGATCTGGAAATAATATGTCTAATCATGAAACCAGGAGGATGTGGAGGCTTTGGAGAGGGTACAGAAAAGATTTAGCAGGACGTTGCCTGGTATGGAAGGTATTAGCTGTGAGGAGAGTTTGGAGGAATTTGGTTTGTTCATCTGGAACAACAGAGGTTGAGAGGTGACCTGAGGTTTACAAGGTTATGAATGGCATGGACAGAATGGATAGGCAGATGCTCTTTCCGAGGACAGAAATGTCAAATACCAGGAGACATTGTTTTAAGGTGCTTGGGGAAAAGTTTGGAGATGTGCGAGGCAAGATTTTTTTTACACAGAGGGTGGTGAATATCTGGAATGCAGTGTTTGGGGAGGTGGTGGGAGCAGGTACAATAGCAGCATTTAAGGAGCATCGAGACAAATACATGAATAGGATGGGAATAGAGGGACATGGTCCCTCGAAGGGTAGAGGGTTTTCATTCAATAGGGCAGCACGGTCAATGCAGGCTTGGAGGATTGAAGGCGTGTTCCTGTTCTGTAATTTTCTTTGTAACTATTGCCGGAAAAATCCATTTGGTTCACTAATGTCCTTACCAAGCTGGCCTTTGTGTGACTCCGAGCCACAGCAACATGATTGGCTCATAAATGTCCTCAGGGATGGGTAATAAATGCTGGCCCAGCCAGCAATGCCCACATCCCATTAACAAATGTAAAAAATGTTCAGCTATCGTGGGGAGAAGTGAGAAGAAAAATTATTGGGTGGGATGGGTGCAAAAAGCAAATGAAGTGAACGATTAAGGAACAATGCAGGGAACAGATCACTCAACTTGTCAGCCAGACGTGCACATTGATGCAGTGAAATGGAAATAAGATCACACGTTCTGCCCACTGACAGCTCAGTGTCTCAGAGGGAAGTTGCAGTGCCATATCTCAGCTCATAGGTACAAACACCAAATATAGCCCGACACTTGAGCAGTGCAGAGCTGAACGAGTGCTACAGTGACTTCTGTTAAACTGAAGTCTCATCTCTCTCGCAGGTAAATGTGCAGATTAACAACTGCTTTGAACAGCCAGGGAGTGCACTATGGTGGCCTGCCCAATATGTGTCCATCAATCAACAATAGACTATCTGCCGATTTACCACGTTTCTGCTGTGGGGTCTTGCTGACTGTAAAGTGGCTGTTGCATTCTGATATATAAGAGTGACTACATTTCACAAAGTACATCAATGATTGCAAAGCTAATTTGATGTTGGGCTGTTGAACTGGGGATGGCACACTAAGTATTCTCACAACATCAGGTTAAAATCCAGGTTAAAGTGAAACAAATCCTGCACTCGCCTGATGAAAAAGTACCGCTCCGAAAGCTGGTGCTAGCAAATAAACCTATTGGACTTTAACATGGTGTTGTATATCAATTTGAGACATTCTTGCTGTCTTGGAAGTTACCACAGAAATCATCCTTTTACTTTCACTTAATATTATGTGGATGGCAGGGTGGCACAGTGGTTAGCACTGCTGCCTCAGAGATCCAGGGGCTGGGTGCGATTCCCAGCTTGGGTGATTGTCTGTGTGGAATCTGTACGTTCTCCCTGTGTTTGCATGGGTTTCTTCCAGGTGCTCCAGTTTCCTCCCAAAATCAGAAAGGCTTACTGCTTAAGTTTATTTATTAGTTACAAGTAGACTTACATTCACACTGCAATGAAGTTACTGTTAAAAATCCCCTGTTTGCCACACTCTGTTCGGGTACACAGAGGGAGAATTTAGTACGGCCAATGCACCCTAACTAGCACGTCTTTCAGACTGTGGGAGGAAACTGGAAATCAGTTAGTGCAATGTTAATGTAAGCCTACTTGTGACACCAATAAACAAACTAATACATATTTAAGAATAAAAGACTGAACTAAATGCTGTGGCACATAAAGATTCTACAAAAAGTTGTCAAACTCAAAGCTTAAAAAGTTAAAGTTTTGTGGAATAAATTTACCAGCTTAATTCTGGCAAATTTACAAATGAATCTATGTATCCTTCCGCAGCAATAAGTAATGGTCTCTTTCAACATGTTTGACAGACTGCAAACAAGGAATAATATATGGTGTGAGTCACACTAAACAAGCTTAGCAGAAAGTAGTTGGAATAATCCAGATGTTCAAAATGAAAATTACCGCAATCAAATGGAGTTCGAGCAGTCATTCGACAGCTAGAACATTTGATACAGTTCCAACCTTAAAGAGGATCTTACAAAAACAGAACAGCCCCTCTTAAGTGAAAGGCGAGCCTTGCACTTCTAGTGACACCTGAGTATTGAAGGAGTGCAGAGTAGCCACACCCTGCGAGAACACCAAGAATCGCTCACTGCCAATCATTGTGCAGCGTGATAGGAATCCAAATGGACAAGTACTTGCAGAAATGACCAATCCCCACTTCAGGCAGCATTCTGCTAGGGTCTCCAGCATCGACTGCTTGAAAAGATTTTTTACAGAAACTGGATTAAAATCGCAGCGCTCCATCTAACGGAGGCATGGTGGCGCCGTGGTTAGCACTGCTGCCTCACAGTGCCCGGGACCCAGATTCGATTCCTGGCTTGGATCACTGTCAGTGTGAAGTTTCCACATTCTCCCTGCGTGGGTTTTCTCCGGGCGCTCCAGTTTCCTCCCACAGACTGAAAATCATGCTGGTTAGGGTGTATTAGCCTTGCTAAATTCTCCCTCAGTGTTCTCAAACAGGCACCGGAATAGAGCAACTAGGGGATTCTCACAATAACTTCATTGCAGTGTTACTGTAAAATACCATAGTTACTTTTGAGGGGTGTCTGGACAAATACATGAGGAGGATGAGAATAGAGGGATATGGTCCCCAAAAGGGTAGGGGTTTTAGTTTAGATGGGTAGCATGATTGGTGCAGATTTGAAGGGCCAAAGGACCTGTTCCTGTGCTGTAATTTTCTTTGTTCTTTGTAAGCCTTTCTTTTAATTTGTGGGACATGAGCATTTCTGGCTGGCCAGCATTTATTGCCCAGGGACATAGATAGAGTAAACAGGGTTAAGCTTTTTCCTAGGATGGACTTGAATAGCATGAGGGGTCACGGGCTTAAGGTGAGGGGGGTAAGGTATAATTTGGATGCTAGAGGGGGTTTTTTCACACACAGGGTAGTGGGGGTATGGAATGCGCTGCCAAGTAAAGTGGTGGAGGCAGGTACTCTGGAGTTATTTAAGAAATACTTAGATGGGCACATGAACAGAATGGGAATGGAGGGGTATAGAAAAACTGATTTAAAATAGGGATCATGAGCCTTGGGAGTCCCTGGGAAGTGTGTAAATAGATGATGATATTGACGTACTTGTTTTTATCCTACTGGTGCTTTGGGTCGTGAGAGGGCTGCTCTTGGATTTTTTTTTGGAGAGTATGCTTCATGCCGTTAGTGTACACTTGATAATTTGATGGGCAACACGACAGCTCAGTGACTATCGCTGTGCTGTGCAGATACATGGATTTGGGCCTGTGTCTGTGAGAGTTTGCGCATTCTCCCCGTGCTTGCGTGGGTTTTCTCCGGGAGCTCTGGTTTCCTCCCACATTCCAAAGATGTGCTCTTAGGCTAATTGGCAAAACAAATTCTCCCTAAATTGTCTCAAATTTGGTTTTTAATCCACAGATCTATAAACACGGACAGGGATCGCAGGTAGAGGTGAGAACATCAGGGTGGCAGCGTGGGCTCGTTGGGCTGAAGGGCCTGTTTCCCGCGCTGTTTTGTTTTTTGTTCTATCCCTAGTTGCTGAAGAACAAACTGGTATCAAAATTCCATGTTAACATTTTAGTGTTAACCATTGGAAAATGAGGCAGAGATAATAAACGCAGGGAAGAAGGCCATTTGGCCCATCTTAGCTGTGCTGGCTCTTTGAAAAAGGCACATTTAATTAGGTGCACTCCCCTGATCTTTCTTCATAACCCTGCAATGTTTGAAATACTGTATACAATTCCAAAGGGCAATAAAACGCTTTATGCCCCGTAGCTAAGACTTCATAATTTTCAAACATTTAATTTTAAATAAACAGGGTGGTGTTCCAGACTTTACAAAAAAGACACTTTCTCTATTTGCCAACTTGATTTTCTCAGATATATTCTTGGTATTTTTCACTCTTCTCCTTTCTGAAGAAGGTTGAGAGGGGATTTCAGAAGGGGTGTTCAAAATCATGAGAGGTCTGAAGGGAGTCAAGGGGAACTGTTCCAATTGGCAGACAGGTCAAGAAGCAGAGGGCACAGAGTGGTAATTGATAAAACAAGCAAAAATGTCACAAGGAAAAGTTTCTTTTAAGCTAAAATCTGGAATGCACTGCCCGAATGTGATGGAATGTGATTGAATTGTGGCTTTTAAAAGAAAATTTGATTATCTGAAGAGTCGTAGAGTTGTACAGCTCAACAAGGCCCTTCGGCCCATCGCGTCCACACTGGCAATAACTTGAAATAAAATAGCACTCATCCCACTTTCCAACACTTGTCCCATTTCCTTGAAATGATGTTTCAAGTGCTCATCAAATACTTTTTAAGGTTTGCAAGGTTTCCGGCTTCCACTATCTTCCTAGGCAGTGCATTCTTTCAAAACTCCTCTCCCAATCTCTTATCCCTCACCCCTAAAACTGTCCCCTCATGATTGATCCCTCAACTGAGCAGAGCAGCTGCTTCCTATTCTCTCTCCTCAATCATGGCCACCCTCAGCCTTCTCTGCTCTAGAGAAAACAATCCAAGCTTATCCAGTCTCTCGTTACAGCTTAAATGTTCTTTTGGGGAGCAACATGTAGATCCCCTCTATAGAGGAACAGCATTGCAGGGTTACAGGGACAAGGTGGGAGAATGGCACTGGCCCAGTTGCTCTTGCTGCGAAGTGGCACAGCTGAATGTGCTTTTTCTGTGCTGCCACAATCTCACCTTTCTAAGGTTAGCACGCCCCTTGACCTGATGCAATTTGGAGCAGCTGACACCAAGCAGTGGAACATGCGGCGGCATAGTGGTATCATCATTAGACTATTAATCCAGAAAGTCAGGTTCGAATCCCGCCACGGAAGATGGTGAAATCTGAATTCAACAAAAAAAATCCGGAATTAGCAATCTACTGATGACCGTGAAACCACGGGCAGAAAAAACCCATCTGGTTCACTGATGTCCTTTAGGGAAGAAAATCTGCCATCCTTACTTGGTCTGGCCTACATGTGACTCCAGAGCCACAGCAACGCGGTTGACTCTTAACAGCCTTGGGCAACTAGGAATGAAAAAAGCACATAACCTGAGGGTGACAGTGCTGTTACAGGGTGTGAATCTCGTCTCCAGTATAGAAATGAAGGCTGTTATTTTATACCAAAGATGACTTTCTTTCACTAAAAGATGGATTAGAGTTAATCTTCAAGGCAGCCCAGCTCTTCGTGGGACTCTGACCTGCACTTATATATAAAAAAAACACTTAAACATTGGGGCAGCACAGTGATTAGCATTGCTGCCTCACTGTGCCAGAGCAATGGTTTGATTCCCGGCTTGGGTCACTGTCCTGCGGAGTTTGCACGTTCCCCCCGTGTCTGCATGGGTTTGCTCCGGTTTCCTCCCACAGTCAAAGGATGTGTGAGTTAGGTGGATTAAATTGTTCCTTGGTGTCAGGAGGATTAGCAGGGTAAATGCATGGGGTTCCATGGATAGGGCCCTGGGTGGGATTGTGGTCAGTGCAGACTTGATGGGCTGAATGGTCTCCTTCTGCACTGTAGGGATTCCATGAAAAATACAATTGTCTGTGGATATATTGGAGGGATGTAGTAAATGAAGGATGTGAAGGTTCAATGCAATGTATTTGCATACAGAATCTCATATGCATATTTTCTGAGTGAAATGGTAAGTGGTGGTATCAGGAATTGACCTGGCAAGTAGCCAGACTCATTCTTGAAAACCAAACTTTCAAAGGGAATGGTTAAACAGTTGTATCCAGGTTGCAAAACACTGTAACTATGAGAATTCAAGAAAGGATGGGTTGATACAAAACATGCAGAGGTAGTGGGTGCGGGGGGAAGGGGGAAAGAGGACAGTTGTTGGGGGGAGGGAGGGAGAGAACGAGAGCGTTGGCAGTGTTATCACATTCAAACCTGGCAAGAATTCAACTCTCAGAATATCCATTCTATTGCCAAGTTCCTTCAGAGTGGCAGTGGTGCTGCAGTAAGGTCCTGCTCTGAGCTTTTGCAGGCAGCCCAGATAGATTTGGAAGAGACACATTGAAAGTATGTGTTCTACAACATCTACATACGCAAAGTCAGTCTGAAGTCTCACTCATAGCTCCACTACTCTGGCTGCAGGTCTTCTGACCGGCAGCTGAAAAATTTAAAGGCAAAAAGCAAACAGCAAAGGTTCATTCTGTGTCGAGAATAACATGGCAATCTTAAAGCTCAAGTCACAGCAGTGGGCATTCACCCATGCCACCGCTGTGATTGAACTTATCGTTAGGGGTCCAGATCAGAAATCCTACCAAAAATGAGGTCAGGCCATAATCACATCAGCCATGATTTTACTGGATGGCAGAGCAGGCCCTGCTCCTATTTCTCTTGTGATGCCGGCGTCACGGAACAGAACTACCTCCACGAGCTTTTGCCTTTGGCAGAAGCGCACTCCACAATGTCCCTTACGCAAAGCAGCAGCCAAGAGAACAAGCAAATGCAGCCAACAGACCAAACACTCAGATTTTTCGAATATTCTTTTTTCCAGTTAACTGTAAGAACAATGCCCTACATGTGTCCTTTATGTCCATTCCAAAAACAGCATGTCCAGCTAAGTTATATCACTTGCCCAGGCTGGCCTGCTGTGGTGTGGCGCTGTCTGAATTAAAGTATCCACTCGGCAGTGCACAGACGTCTGGTGCACTGACTGTCAACAGATTTTCTTAGAGGTACCACAATAACATCAGCTCAAGGCACCATTACCTCTTTTTCAGCAGGTCAGTTGCAGCATTTATAAAATCACCAGAAGCCAGCCCTCAATTTACCTCATTACAAAACAAAGGAATCAATTTAGCAGCATCGGAAAGAAGCCCAGATCTTCAGAGGGGAACGGATGGAATTCAGATCCGAGACCAAGGTGAAATCCAGCAAGCAGCCAGATCACAGAATCCTTACAGTGTCAGAGACCATTTGGCTATCAAGTCTCCACAGCCTGGGAACAAAACCAGTAACCAGTCTGTTTGGCTCAGAATCACAGATGGCACAGTGTCGTAGTGATTAGCACTGCTGCCTCACAGCGCCAGGGACACGAGCTCAATTCCTGGCTTGGGTCACTGTCCTGCGGAGTCTGCATGTTCTTCCTTGTCTGCGTGGCACTCCAATTTTCTCCCACAGTCCAAAAGACATGCTGACTAGGTGCATTAGCCATGCTAAATTCTCCCTCAGTGAACCCGAACAGTGGCGACTAGGGTATTTTCACAGTAACTTCATTAGAGTGTTAATGTAAGCCTACTTCTGACACCAATAAAGAGTATTACATTCGCTTGTTGATAACTGCACGCACAATTCTCCAGATGCAACAGGCTCAGCACACCCATCTTTAGGGGAGGCGATGGCCTAGTGGTTTTATTGCTAAGAGACTACTAGTCCAGAAACTCAGCCTGGGAACCCAGGATCGAATCCCACCACAGCAGATGGTGAGATTTGAATTCAATAAAAAATATCTGGAATTAAGAATCTATTGATGACCATAAAACCATTGTCAATTATCATTAAAAACTCATCTGGTTCACTAACGACTTCTAGGGAAGGAAATCTAACGTCCTTATTTCATCTGGCTTACATGTAATTCCAGAACCACAGCAATGTGTTTGACTTTCAACTGCCCTCAGGCGGATAGGGATGGGCAATAAATACTGGCCAGCCAGCGACACTCATGTTCCACGAATGAATTGAAATATGCAAAGAAAACTTCAAGTGTAGCGCATCCGGGAACCCGAGATGAAAAGATTCCTACTCTATGTTTCCTCGATTTGCACATTCTTGTCCCACAAACCCCCCACTCTGCGAACGGTGTATTTGACAGAAAGGTCTAAACCTCTGTGCCAATTCTTTGCAGCTCTAATAACACTCTCCCTTTAAACCTGTGACAGAGTGCACTAAATACCATCAACTAGAAACAATTTACACTCTTCTGCATTACATTATCATTAAGGATTATTAAAGACCAAGAATGATAACTAGTACTTGCAACTGCACTGATGATTTTTAATGCATTATTATACATTGCATAAAATATCTTCAATTCCAAGACACTTTGAAATGGAAAAGAACCATAAATGATTCCGCGCCCAGCAATCAGTTTATGGACTTGATTTTGTCACATGTATTTTTAAAGTTTTTATTTATGAGTCACAAGTAGGCTTACATTAACACTGCAATGAAGTTACTGTGAAAATCCCCAAGTTGTCACACTCTGGCACCTGTTTGGGTACACTGAAGGAGAATTTAGCATGGCCAACAAACCTAACAAGCATGTCTTTTGGACTGTGGGAGGAAATTGGAACACCTGGAGGAAACCCACACAAACACAGGGAGAATGTGCAGACTCCAAAGAGACAGTGACCCAAGCTGGGAATCGAGCCCAGGTCTCTGGCGCTGTGAAACAGCAGTGCTGACCACAATGCTGTGCACTATGATCACAAAGGTATCCTTCAATCATAACAGACAGGTATTGGTAAAAGTGGTCAGTATAAATCTGAGAACATACAATGCACACACGAGAGGACTGCATCCAAAGTTGGAAAATCAATTTCGTGTAAGTGTTTTTAAAATCTCAGCTATCAAAAACTGGTCAGTAACAGCCATCAGTATCAGGAGCTCCCAGCAGCCTGCAAAGACAACAAGCTTTGCCTTCAATCTGGGCCCAGAGTTTTCTTCCTTGGTACAACTGTGCCCATAATGCTTACATGATGCTTCCCCCAAGTGCCCTTGCAAATTGGCTGTCATGATCCCCAAAAGATCCTATGTATGCTGAGCCCTGTTTGCTTTAGTCTATGCAAAGACTTCATTGTAAGATATTTCTGCCTAATGTATGTAGAATCAGAAGGCTAACAGTAAGCTGAAATTGATTGCATTCCTGAAAGGTAAACAATGCAAGCAAACAGCAATGGCTGCAAGGAATGTTTTTAGAGACCAAGGCAGCCTGCAGGAAACATTTCCAATAACAAGATAAGAATTGAAATATAGTTTGGATTTTAGTGTGTGTGTGTGTTTTTGCGATCCGTTCAATGTGTTCAAACTCAGTGCAGCCACTAGTAGTAGACACCTGTCTCCAAATTCACATTTTCTTTTTGCTTTTGTCATGTTAATCATTTTTTAAAATTCTGTTCAATGAAAGAAAACCATTTTAAAATTCATATCAGTGCCATCCCCTCGTCTATTCAAATGAATGAATGGACCCAACATCCCCAGCACAACAGTATTGAGCAGTCTTCGAGAGTGTGTGTAATATAATCAGATGAGAATCAATACCATTTTCATCCTTGTGTAAGAATGCAGACCATGCCCATGGCTGAATGAAGTAGGGAGGGCCAGTCTCTGACCTGAAGGTGATGTCGTGACCAGTTTGCTACAGTCTAAAAGGACAATGCACAGATGGTTATTCACTCAGTGGTTATGGATCAACACTGTGTTACAGGACAAATCCCCTCCTCCCCTCACAATCTCATCTCCACAGGGCAGCTGCTGTGGAGAGGGTCGGGGATGAACTGGGGAAAGAATGGAATGAAAAGTCAAGCAGAACAGCTTCCAAGGAAAATGGAGAGTTGGCTTTCGCGCAAAAACATCTTTTATTTTCCAAGTTAGTTTATTACTTACAAGTCAGCTTACATTAACGCTGCAATGAAATTACTGTGAAAATCCCCAAGTTGCGACACTCTGGTACCTGTTTGGATACACTGAGGGAGAATTTACCATGGCCCATGCAACTAACCAGCATGTCTTTCAGACTGTGGGAGGAAACCAGAGCACCTGAAGGAAACCCATGCAAGCACGGAGAGAACTTGCAGACTCAACACACAAAAAATACCCAAGCCAGAAATCGATGCTGGGTCCCTGGCGCTGTGTAGCAGTAGTGCTAACTACTGTGCTACTGTACCACCCTGTTATTTGAACAGAGTGGGAAGAGTTCAAATAGACACAAACCCAGCAATATACTTTGGTCTAGAATAAGAGAACAAAAATAATGTCCAGTTTCTCACTCTCCAATTTTAACATTGTTGAAAATGCTTTAAATAGCAGCACACTGTTTTAATTCTCAACCTTTCTAACCCCTCTGCTCTTAATCTCAGATAATGTCCCAATGAAGCTTAAACTCATCTTTCAATTGGATGTTTTTCGGCCTTGGATTTAACAGTCTCAGATCGGTAACCCATCACCATTTCTTTCTGGGTGATAATTGCTGGTAAAGATTCTGCCATTCCCGTTTACAGCTTGGCTAAATCCAACTTCTGCTCTCTTACTTGTCCCTCGCTATGATCCCACTGTTGCCATACTCCACTAACCCTTCTGTTGTTCATGATGTGGAGATGCCAGTGTTGGACTGAGGTGGACAAGATGAGAGGTCACATGGCACCAGATTTTAGCCCAACAAGTTGATTTGGAATCATAAGCTTTCAGAGCACTGCTCCTTCGTCAGGTGAAGTTCAATCATGTCTGCCTTGCACACTATCATAGACCTTCCGTCTCGTTCTTCTAGCCCGCACCTTCCTTATTCTCCTCACTATGCTTATTCAAACCTGCTGCATTTCCAATTTTATCTCTGATGAAAGGTCATTAACCTGACGCTTCAGGATTAGATTTGAACCCTAATGCACACACTCACCAATTTTTACAAATCTGCCATTGAAAGCATCCTTTCCAGTTATATCACAACTTGGTCTGCTCTGACCAAGACCATAAGAAATTTCAAAGAGTTGTGAACGGATCACAGTCCATCATACAAATCAATACAGAAGTCTGAGAACATGCACAAAGCGACTTGAGAATAGCTTCTTTCCTGCTGCCATCAGGCTTTTGAATGGACTTATCATATATTGAGCTCATCTTTTCAACACCCTACCTGTGGCTGTAACACTATATTCTGCACCCTTCCCTCTCCTTCTTGGTATGTTTTGTCTATACAGCACACACGCAAGAAACAATACTTTTCACTGTATCCCAAAACATGTGACATTAATAAATCAAATATTAAATAGATTTTTTTCTACATCCTAGCTATGACCATAACACTATATTCTGCACTCTCTCCATTCCTTCTTCCCTATGCAGTCTATGAATGGTATGCTTTGTCTGTATAGTGTGCAAGAAACAATACTTTTCACTGTATCCCAATTCACGTGACAATAATAAATCTAATCTATTCCCTATTCAGCCTGGTGAGCATTTCCAGAATTTTCTCTTTTTAGTTTAGATATGTGGTATCTGCAGCAATAATGTCACGAGGGTAACTTGCTCAGACCCCCCGGGTCTATGAGTTCAGGGGAGTAATTGCTCTCCTCTCCCACCAGCGTCTAGTTGCAGCCCAAAACAGATTCTGGATTGAAAAACCACAGAGAGCTGCTACTCGGTTAAATAATCGTCCGTGAGAAAGTTTTCGCTGCTTGCCTCTGGTGGTTGCATTACTGGTAAGTGATGACTACAATCACGAGTTCCCCAAACACAAAGCTACTTTGTTGAGAAAGAAAAGGAAATGGACTCATTAAGAGTGGAGTAGATTAGCATTTTTAAAGAAAACACCAGCTTGGCCATTTGCCCAACCCTTTCTGGACCCTTTCATAATTTGAGAGGAATTAATTCCTCCCTTTATAAATGTTAGTTTAAAATGCTGTGATTGTCGTGTTTCCAAGACAATGAATAGAAAGCAGTGCAGCAAATCATTGGGCCGTATTAGATTAGTGGAATTTTAACACAATTGCTTGGGGATAATTGGCCCACCATATTCAATCTGGTTCACTCCCCCTATGCTATCAGGCAGAAAAGGTCTTTCATTAAATCGGAAACTACCCCATTGTCTGCATTTTCAGTATTTCCCGAAACTTCACTTCTCTGTGCTTATAGTCCAATAAACCATCAGTTAATTTAACGAAGGGCAAGGACCATAAGCATTAAACATCATACATCCCTTCAATATATATCACATTACACTGCAAGGTGACACAGTGGTTAGCATTGCTGTCTCACAGCGCCAGGTGCTCAGGTTCGATTCCTGGCTTGGGTCACAGTCTGTGCGGAGTTTGCACATTGTGTCTGCGTGACTTTCTTCTGGGTGCTCCGGTTTCCTCTCTCAGTCCAAAAAATGTGGTTAGATGCAAAGGCCGTGCTAAATTCACCCTCAGTGTGCCCGAACAGGCGCCAGTGTGTGGCTACTCAGGGATTTTCACAGTAACTTCATTGCATGTTAATGTAAGCTGACTTGTGACAATAATAAACTTCTCTTTACATTGCTTCAGCCAGCTCTTTGCATAATGCCCCACTGTAGAATCGTGTCTCACTCAGTTCTCTTTCTCTCTATTCTGTTGGCAGCCAGCCTGCTGCTAATCCACGCCAGGAACACTTGCAATGGCTATTTAAGATTTGATTTCCTCACAATTCATTACATTATGTTCACTTAGGAACTCATGTTCAGCGACAGCTGGGTTTTTTAAAAAAATAAAACATTCACTTTTGCACAGTGACTTGGGGTGTTCTGGGTTGCCACTGGACTGGTGGGAAAGGAAGACAATTATCCCCCTGAAATCATAGACTTGTGGGTTCTGAGCAAGTCATCCTCATGATATTATTGCTTTGATTAATGCATCCATCATCAGGTTGATGTTTACCATCCTGGGAACCTGGTGAGAGCCATGGTATGCATCAAGCAGACATGAGCTGAAAACAGACTGAATTCTTTCTGTTCTTCATTCGTCAAAATTTACAGCAATTTGAAGACTATCGAGTCTGGCACACAGCAGTTATTCCACATATATTCAAGGCAACATCGCTATGTTACACAATCATACTGAATGCATCCCACTAAATTTCCCTACATATGGATACAATCCAAATGAGCCATCAGCACAGACACTGATTTCAACTCTGTAGCTTATGCCATCTCACCACATTCTCAGTCTTTTGGCTAAGGTCAAGTGTAACATTGACATGCTGTGCTTGGTTGAAGTTGTTTGGTTACATTTTAGCTTCGTTTGAAGCAATTTTTAAAAGCAGCATCTCGGCCTTTGGCTAAGATGCAAATAAGATCAAAGCTTGGAGGGGGAGCTATGCCTGCTCCAATCAGTTTGGATCATGCGGATCAAGCCCAAGATAGGTAGTGAGAGCCCTGTCTTGTCAGCTTGGATGAGGAATATCTCAACTTGTTGAGACTCTGAATTGGACTTGATTTGATTGAATTGGATTAAAAACAAAAAAAAAACAGATTCTAAGCTAAAAGCAAAGGTCATGGCCCCAGGTGAGGTTTAGAGGTCATGATCTGAGATTGGACTGGGCACTAACAGCTGCGAGCTCGCTTAAGATCTTCATTTTTTGTTTAATTATTGGGTGTGGACTAACAGACAGATCTTTGAGGCCTGAATGCTGCTGCAAAAAAAACCTATAAAATGATAGAAGCTTTTAATAAACTCTGTGGTTTTGATATTAGCTACCAAGCTCAACCCCGCTCTCAAACTAGCCCCCGTCAGCTCAGCACCAAGACAGCTTGACGCCAAAGCACGCCACAATCAGAAGCTAAATCAAAATTTAAGGTATATTTATTAATCACAGGCTTACATTAACACTGCAATGAAATTACTGTAAAAATCTCCAAGTCACCACACTCTGGTGCCTGTTTGGGTCAATGCACCTAACCAGGACATCTTTCGAACTGTGGGAGGAAACCGGAGTACCCGGAGGAAACCCACGCAGACGCAAGAACATCATGCAGACTCCACACAGACAGCGATCCAAGCCGGGAATTGAACCACAGTCCCTGGCGCAATGAGGCAGAACCTTAACTACTGTATCACCCCAACTGGAAAAAGTTAGCATGGGCAGGTGGAAATGAAGCCAAATGGGACATCTAAAATATTAATTAAATTTCAGTGAAAGGGGAATTAAATATTTCGATTTGGCTGGAAATCATAGCCACTTCTGACAGCAAATGAAGGGAAAATAGGAAAAAAATTGGGAGCCCAATGATTTTGTGCATCTCTCTGGTCAGTTTGTGGAACAGCACGAAGAGTACATCCTCACTGTAATAACTATTATTTACAGGTAAAGATTGGATTTTCAGATAAAACAATGCAAACAATATCTCACAAAAGAAAACTGCCTCTGAAAAACAAAAAGATATATTTACAAGGCACCAGAAGAGGTTCCACCCATCAGGAAATACTGAACAGGGTGGGGACATTTATTTCTGGATGAGAGAGAGAGGGAAATAAGATTATGAAGGGATTTGACAAGGTGGGTGTAGAGAACATGTTTCCTCCCAGTTGTGAGAATCCTAAACTAGAGGACATAAATGTAAGATTTTTTACTCACAAATCCAAATAAGAATTCAGATGGAATTTATTTACCAAGAAAGTCATTGGAATGTACAACTTAACACCGCACAGAGTAGTTGAAGCAAATAGCAGTGATGAATTTGAGAAAAAGCTAAATAAACAGATAGCAGAAAGGAACCATTGCGGGTCCACCCCCTTCTATAGTTGCCACAATTCATAAAATACTGAGGTGAAAGCAATCTGAGGGCGGCAGAGTGACACAGTGGTTAGCACTGTTGTCTGACAGCACCAGGGGCTTGGGTTTGATTCCCAGTTTGGGTCACTGTGTTCAGAGTTTTGTCTGGGTGCTCCGGTTTCCTCCAACAGTCCAAAAGATGTGCAGGTTAGGTGCATTGGCCGTGCTAAATTCTCCCTCAGTGTACCCGAATAGATGCCTGAGTGTGGCAACTCGGGGATTTTCACAGTAATGTCATTGCAATATTAATGTAAGCCTACTTCTGACACTAATAAATAAGCTTATTTTTTCCCTCCAGTTTTCAATTTGAATATTTCTTCCCCCATCCGACTGGATTTGACCAAAAGAATTTCCAAAACATATGACACCAGCTTCCAATATTCCTCAATGAAATACAATATTATAGGCAAAGTGATCCAGTTGCAAAGGATGGCAGTAAACATATTAATCACAGGCACATTGCTGTTTGAATATGCCTGTCAGCAACTTGAATTTCATGCTGAGCTGAACCTGGCCAGAGTTGGAAAAAGTGATATAAAATTGTCCAGTGATGAGATTGAGACAAAGATGTAGTTTCATGCATAAATCAAATGATACATATAATTAAAGGAATGAAGTGCTGGCAAACAGAATCCATCCCCATTTCATCCTTTCAGATCAGATACCGTTCTGACGAATTTATGATGTATTTGGTGTCAGAAGCCAGTGATCTTTCCTGTGCTGTGATATTCAGGACTGAATGGAGTACTCCGGCACATTGGTTAAACATTGCTAACTCACAACGCCAGGGACCCCAGGTTCGATTCCCAGCTTGGGTCACTGTCTGTGTAGGCTTTGCACGTTCTCTCCGTGCCTACGTGAGTTTCCCCCCGTTTCCTCCCACAGTCCAAAAGACGTGCTGGATCGGTGGATTGTCAGTGCTGAATTCTCCCTCAGTGTACCCTAACAGGTTCCAGAGTGTGGCGACTAGGGGATTTTCACAGTTAACTTTGTTGCAGTGTTAATGTAAATCTATTTGTGACACTAATAAATAAATAGGATGGGGTCTGATCAAGCCTTCACCAACTGAAGCAAACCAATCTCCCCTTCATGAAAGCAGGAGTCAAGCTTCATTCCCAATCCAACTGCTGATACTCCACGCAGAAATGGTGTTCGACTTGCCAAACCTCAACACTTGCTGGTTTTTGCATCAGCTCTCAATCAGGAGTGTGGAGTCAACAACACGATGCACCAAACTTGAGCAACAGTGGCTTAGAGTTGTAACCGCAATCCTTGGAGTGCAGGTTGTCACTGGCTGGCAGGTCTGCCCAAGGGCAAACAGCAAAGGTCATATTTCAAGCCCTCAACAAACTATGATTTGATTAGATTTATTATTGTCACGTATATTAGTATACAGTCAAAAGTGTTGTTTCTTGCGCACTATACAGACAAAGCAAAATGTTCATACGGAAGGAAAGGAGAGAGCGCAGAATGTAGTGTTAGAGTCATAGCTAGGGTGTAAGGAAAAATCAGCTTAATGCAACGTCCATTCAAAAGTCTGACAGCAGCAACCAAAGAGCTGTTTTTAAGTTGATTGCTTTATGGTCTCAGGCTTTTGTATCTTTTTCTTGATGGAAGAAGGTGGAACAGGCTACATCCAGGGTTTGTGGGGTCCTTGATTATGCTGGCTGCTTTTCTGAGACAGCAGCAAGTATAGGCAGAATCAATGGATCAAAGGCTGGTTGTGTGATGGACTGGGCTACGTTCATGACCCTTTTGTAGTTTCTTGTAGTCGTGGGCAGAGCAGAAGCCCATACCAAGTTGTGATACAGCCGGAAAGTATGCCGGACCTGTAGAAGTTGGAGAGAGTCATAACAGACTTGCCAAATTTCCTTAGCCTCCTGATAGAGGTATTGGTGGATTTTCTTAACTGTAGTGTCAGCACAGAGGGACTAGAACAGGTTTGCGGTGATCTGGACTCTTTGAAACCTGAAGCCCACCAAGTACATTTCATCACCATTGATATAGATAGGATTGTTCTCCACTACACTTCCTGAAGTCCATGACAATCTCCTTCAATTTGTTGACACTGAGGGAGAGATTATTGTTGCTGCACCAGTTCACCACATTCTCTCTCTCTTTCCTGTACTCCTTCTGAACATTGCTTGAAATGTAGTGTCGTCAACAAACTTAAAAATTGAATTGGAGGGGTATTTGGCCATACAGTCATAGATGTATAAAGAATGTTGTAAAAGGCGAAGAACACAGTCTTGTGGGACACTGGTATTGTGGAGATGGCATTGCCTATCCTTACTGATTGCAGCCTGTGGGTTGGAAAGTTAGAAAGAGGGAGGAGCAGAACTCTAGGCCATGAGTTCAGAGATGAGTTTTGTGGGAATAATGAGCAAGCAATACCAGTGAAAACTGGAGTGTATGTACAGAAAAATGGGATTGTGTGCTAAACAGTGACATGTTTTTATGGCTCCACAAGCCACATGTGCTTTTCATACTTAGAAATCAAAGACAGACCTCAGCCCCAATTGGATAATGCTGCTGTCTCTGCCTGAAGATTGATGATCATGCTTTGGTCTTTACAGCTTGTTTCCATGGTGAATATTCAACTTTGCAACAGGAAGACAGATTAGATGAGAGCTCAGAAACCATTTAAGGCATTTGGCAACTCCCCTGATCGTGAAAAGTTTGAAATTCTGTCAACTACAGTTTAGTCAGACCATGGGAACAGACTGTGTAAAATCAAATCAAAGCTAGCTGGTGAAGTCTATTCAGTTTTACAGCAATAATTTCTGCTAATACTGTACCATAAGGCAGCAGAACTTCCCGGCATGAAGAGCTTCAGACTTAGCCAGAAACTCTCATGCCAATGTAATGACTTCCTCTAGAAGATCATGCCCATAATCTCATTCTATTTTCATCCCTACAAGTCTTCGCTGTTCAAGTAATAAGTGAGTCAAATAAGTGAGTCAAATGTTCATATATTGAATCACTGGCATAAACTGGATAATAAAGAACTTAGAGACAAACCCTCCCCAAGAAAAATTCCACTAAATTTTGTCTGTCACCCTACAATCCACAGACCCCTCGCTAGAGGATTGGCATCGATTTCCTCCCTATGGTTATCGCAATGGCCCTTTCTTCTTGTGAGATTGTCGCCAGAGACTTTTGCCAAGGCAGATAAGAGCATCAATCCATCGGATCTTCATCCGCCATTGTCACAGGGACATTTTCCTTTGGGCTGACAGACATCAAGGATACAGTGGCAGCATGGAGGTTAGCACTACTGCCTCACAGCTCCAGAGGCCAGGGTTCAATTCAAGCCTTGGGTCACTGTCCGTGTGGAATTTGCACATTCTCCCCATGCCTGTGTGGGTTTCCTCCGGGTGCTCCGGTGTCTTCCCACAGTCCAAAGATGTGCAGGTTAGGTTGATTGGCCATGCTAAATTGCCCCTTAGTGTCCTGGGATATGTCGGTTAGATGGATTAGCGGGGTAAATATGTAAGGTCACGTGGCTAGGGCCTGGTTGTTGGTGCAGACTCGGTGGACCGAATGGCCTCCTTCTGCACTGTAGTGATTCTATGATACAACTTGCTGATGGGCGCAAAATTCTAGTGTCACATATAGAAGTTTGGGGTTGCATGAAACCACTCAGCTCCTCAAATCTGTTCTGCTGTTCTGATTGTACCCTCAAGTCCACATTCCTGCTTATCTCGAATAATCTTTCACTCTCTTTCCAATTGGGAATCTAAAAGCCTCAATCACTGCTCTAGCCAAGCTGAGCTAATACAACAGAGTCTGTAATCAAACTTGGGGCCTTTCCTGCAAATGTACATGCAGTTTATTAACCAGCTGAGCCACCGAGAGAGTTACAAGATTGGATTTGGCAGCCATTCCAATTTCCCAGGGTTTTGGCTGTTGTTGAGACAATACCGCAGGCAGTCTCATACAGAACACAGGATTCCCATTGTGGGAGATGAAGATTAACAAGGTGGAGTTCTCTTCTCAAATCTCTAACCTGACCTGGGATCACTTGATGCTGACAATGGCCGGGCTTCCATTGTCCGGCATCAAATCTCTCAAGACCAGTGTGAATTTCAACTCATCAGAAATTAAGGTGTAATTGAAATTCAGACCTGGGCATTGGAAAATTAATTTGTCAACTGGATGTTTTTACTGGGCAAAGGAAACGCAAATAAAACAGCAAAGTGTGGAGGAATTTACAGCATATTTCAGCCCATTCAGCCCAATAGGTGTAGGGCTGATGCTCCAAATAGGCCTCTACCCAGCCTTTTTCATCTGCCCTATTAACATATTCTTCTACTCTTTTCTTCCTTATGTGCTTATCTAATCACTTATCAACTGAACCCATACTATTTGCCTCAACAATACCCTGTGGCAACACATTCCAAATTCTAGAGTCAAGTATTTGCTCCAAAATTCCCTTTTCAACTGAGTGACTGTAGGGTCCATTCATTCTTCAGAATAGATGTAGGCAGCACTTGGTATGAGAGAGAGAGAGATAGAGGCAGAGAGAAAGAGAAAAAGCCAGCACAAACCAGTCCCGACACAGACTTGAACTCAATCCTCACACTGGGCCAAACTAACGAAACAAATAACAGTTACTGCAACATACAAATTCTTTACTGTGTTATTGAAATTGCTGGGCACACATTATCTCTAACTTCCGCAAACAATTGGCATAAAGCTCATCTCAGAATTCCCAGCTAAGTTTTAAAGTGTGGCCAAGTTTGCTTTAAAGCTTCGCATAACTATTTACACAGGCAGAAATATCTTAACATGAAGTTTTTGAACTGAAGCAAACAATACAAAAGATGCCACAGTGACTATCTTACATTTTTGATCCTTCATTCTGGTCTCACCCACATTTTCTTCACATCCACCCTGTCAAAACCGTTCAATATCTTGAAGATTATTAAACTAGAAAGAGTGCAGAAAAGATTTATGAGAATGCTACCGGGACTTAATGGTTTGAGTTATGTGGAGGGGCTTTCTGGAACTTTCTTCTCTGGAGCATAGGAGGCTGAGGGGTGATCTTATAGAGATCTGTAAAATAATGAGAGGCATAGATCAGCTAGATGGTCAACATCTTTTCCCAAAGGTGAGGGAGTCTAAAACAAGAGGGGAAGGGTTTAAGGTGAGAGAAGGAAGGTACAAAAGGGTCCAGAGGGGCAATTTTTTCCACATGGAGGTGCTGAGTGTCTGGAACAAGCTGCCAGTCATAGAGGCCTGTACAATTTTGGCTTTAAAAAAGCATTTCGACAGTTAGTTACACGATCAAGATAGCATAGAGGGATATGGGCCAAACTCGGGCAATTCAGATGAGCTTAAGTGTTAAGAAAAGGAGCAGCATGGACAAGTTGGGCAGAAGGGCCTGTTTCCATGCTAAAAACATCCGTGACTCTATGAAGATGTTTAGCAGGTTACCTCTCAGTCATCTTCTACAGAAAAGATCCCCAAGCTTAGTTAAGCCCTGGTAATGGGTTTAAATTCTCAGTTCTAGTCACATTCTCAGTAATTGTCTTTCCCTATGTGCTTTCGAGGTGCAACAATCATCTGCTGCACGTACTTCTGCATGTGGCAAACTCGGTCAGCTCAACAAGTACTGTGGACAAGTTGATGAACGACCCAGAGGCATTGGGGAGGCGATGGCCCAGTGGTATCATCACTAGACTATTACTCCAGAAACTCAGCTAACGCTCTGGGGACCCGGGGTTCAAATCCCACAGATGATGGAATTTGAATTCGAATTCAATAAAAAAAATCTGGAGTTTAGAACCTACTGACAACCTTGAAGCCAGTCAATTGTCGGAAAAACCCATCTGGTTCATTAATGTTCCTCCAGGGAAGGAAATCTGCCTTCCTTACCCAGTCTGGCCTACATGTGACTCCAGAGCCACAGCAATGGGGTTGACCCTCAACTGCCCTCCGAAGGCAACTAGGAATGAGCAATAAGTGCTGGCCAGCCTGCGACAACCATGTCAAACAAATTAATAAGAAAAAGGAGACAGTGCTGAAGTTACAGTTTCTATTTTTGGACCCTGAACCACAATGGCTAGCACTGTGACTGATTTACATTTTCGAAGCATGGGGGGTCACACAGAACTTTGTTTCCTTTATGCTGCTGTATATTTGCAGAATCTCAGATTATTTTTTGGCTGTTGGGATTTAATCAGATGTTAGAATTGCAAGTCCAAACTCCTTTGCTGTCTTGGGTAACACTGTCTCACATAATCCAACCCAATGGCTAACTTATAAAAGTAAATTATGCAGATGTTGGGATCTGAAACGAAGAGAGAAAATGCTGGAAAACCTCAGCAGGTCTGGCAGTAACCTGTTAACGCTGTGACAATGGGTCATCTGGACTCTAAATGTCAGCTCTTTTCTTCCCTTACAAATGCTGCCAGACCTGCTGAGATTTTTCAGCATTTTTCGCTGGTGGCTAACTTGGTCATTTCAGAGGGAGGTTAAGACTCACCAGGTTGGCATGGGACTGGAGTCACACATAGACCAAAGCAAGTAAGGATAGCAGTTTTCTTGATGCATCAGCCGTGGATCTATGTCAATGGCATCAAATTCACCCAAGGCTGTGGATTCAAATTCCATTTGGAATGAGCACAAAATCTGCAAAGACACTGCAATTCAATGCTGAAGGACTGCTGCACAGTGGTTAGCACTGCTACCACACAGCACCAGGGACCCAAGGCAATTCCAGCCTTGGACGACCGTCTGTGTGAAGTTTGTACGGTCTCCCTGTGTCTGAATGGGCTTCCTCCGGACGCTTTGGTTTCCTCCCATAGTCCTAAGAGGCATAGGTAGGATTAGCCATAATAAATGTGCAGGATCACAGGGATAGGACATAAGGGTAAGTCTGTGTAAGATGCTCTTATGGAGAGTCAGACCTGATGGGCCGAATAGTCTCCTTCTGTGGTGTGGGGATTCTGCAGGATTCCAGGGATTGCATTCACTATTAGAGGTGCCATTATTTGATGTGACATTAAACCATCCCTCTTGTCGTGGGATAGAAGGAGTTATCCCAGCGTCCTGGCTCTAAAGGAAAATAAGCTTTTTTTCCCCCCTGAAGAGCATAGGTGACATTGGTTTTTTTCTACTGTCCAGCATCTGCATGCTCACTAATCTTTATTTCTTTTAACAAAAATCAAGTTCACATTCTCAAGCACCACCAGTGGGAATCTGAACTCTGGCTCCCTCGAAATTAGTCCATTAACATACCGTATCCGCTGACTGGAAGACTGCAACGCATTTGTGTAATTTTTCAGTAACTGTAAGCGTATTCTGTGTGGAGTCTGGAAGTTCTCCCACGTCTGCGTGGATTTCCTCCAGGTGCTCCAGTTTATTCCCACAGTCCGAAAGATATTCTAGTTAGGTTGATTGGACATGCTAAAATTGACCCGAGTGTCAGGGCAGGGTGAATGTTTGGGGTTATGGGGATAACTCAGCAAGAGGTCTGACAACACCAATTTTAAATCCAACCGATTTATTTGATAGTAAACTTGCAAGCTTTCGGCCTTTGTGGCCTTCGTGGCCTTCCTCAGGCAAATGAGATGTTCTGGTCTGCAATCTGCAAACTGTCTGTGCTGATATGTGTGTTATTGCAGACCAGAACACCTCATTCGCCTGAGGAAGGCTACAAAGGCTGAAAGCTTGCAAGTTTACTATGAAGTAAATCGGTTGGATTTAAAATTGGTATCGTCAGATCTCTTACTGAGTTTACCCCAGTCCAACGCTGGCATCTCTACGTTATGGGGATAAGGCATGGATGGATTGTGGTCAGTACAGTCTGGATGGGCCAAATGGCCGCCTCCTGTACTACAGGTATTCTGTGATTCTTGTGAGGGCCATTCGTTTTGAAATCACATTGCTGGATATTGTGTGCATGGACCCAAAAAGGCTAATGTGAGTTGGAAGTTGAGGTCAGGTATCTGAACTCTGACATTACATCATTCTAAAAACCAACAACAATCAAATGCAAGTATGTCACAATGTACTACAGAATCTCTATCGTACTGAAGGAGACTATTCGACCTATCAAGGCTGTACCGATCACATCCCACCCAGGTCGCATTTCCCTAACCCTGTGCATTTACCCTAGCTAATTTCCCTGCCACCAAGGAGCAGTTTAGCATGACCAATCAACCTAAGCCACACATCTTTGGGCTGTTGGGGGAAACCAGAACACCCGAGGAAACCCACGCAGACACGAGGAGAATGTGCAGACCTCACACAGACAGTGACCCAAGCTCAAATCGAACCCGGGTCCCTGGAACTGAGAGGCAGCAGTGCTAACCACTGTGCCACCGTCTAAACTGTCTCACAAGAATACAAAAAAAATGGACCGTGTATTAAAAAAAGGTCCGGACGCGCTAACCTTGACCTTGGAGCACAGATACATATGCCGCCACAAATGCAAGAAACCGCATGCACAAAGCTTCAACTGGACTATAAGTTACAGGGATAAGTCAATCAAAGTAGTGCTGTGAGAAGGGAATTAGGAAAATATCAAGTGTAGCATTACACCTAATGAAACACTGCTATGTTAGTTACCGTCATTAACAGGAAAGTCAATTCCCAATCAATCAGTTCTTTCCCCATTAGAACATTAACGGAACAATATCCAGTTGCGCCAAACATATGAAACCAGCTCACCCATTGGTTCTTCAATGCCGCATAACTTAACCCTCTAAGGCCTGAATGTTTCTGCCCATACCAAAATATCTTAGCCCTCCTTTATCTAGATTTAGCTAATCTGCAGCAGGATGGTGTAGCACTTCTTAGTACAATCCTTTGCCATAAAACTGCTACCTTACAACGCTAG
This sequence comes from Sphyrna mokarran, assembly GCA_024679065.1. Taxonomy (NCBI): domain Eukaryota; kingdom Metazoa; phylum Chordata; class Chondrichthyes; order Carcharhiniformes; family Carcharhinidae; genus Sphyrna; species Sphyrna mokarran. The sequence continues at coordinate 16,928,570 of JAGIQG010000011.1, forward strand.
GAAGTCGGGTTCAATTCTGGCGTTGGATGACTATCTGTGTAGAGTTTGCACATTATCTGCATCTGCGTGGGTTTCTTCCGATAGTTCAAAGATGTTTAAGTAAAACGGATTGGCCATGCTAAATTACCTCTTAGTGTCCAAACTTGTGCAGGTTAGGTGGATTGGCCATGGGAAATTGCCCCTTAGGTTCAGGGGATTAATGAGACAAATAGTGTTAAGGAAATGGGACAGTGAGTGTGAGATGCTCTGTTGAAGAGTTGGGGCAGGCCCAATGGGTTGAATGGTCTCCTTCTGCACTGTAGGATTTGATGAAAAGCACTGGATATTAACAAAGTTCCATCACAGACTTTGGGAGAAACTACTCAGCAATCATCGGAACAATGAGTTATTGTTATGAAGACCAGGAAATCATTGATCAATGTTCAGTCACCGGGCTGGTGGCATTTCTTGTCATTTCTCACTGAGCAGAGTGGGCTGGGTGGCTGCTTGCTTCACATGGACTGGAAACAACCACACGTGACTGGTTAAGGACCTGTTTCCTGTGCTGCGTTGTTCTTTGTAATGTTCAACTGAATACTGCAATGAGGTGCATCAATGGGGTTCTCAGATCCACTCTGGCTACCTGTGCTGACATTTATTCCTCGCCTCCCCCCACCCCTCCCTCAATCTTCTGTGACACATGCATCTCCTGAGACACTCAGCGAATCAAGGGAAAAGAATGTCTCCCTACCCACCAGGACCTCACCAAAATCCCTCACCTCAACTTCCAAGTCACATTAGCCTTTTTGGATCCATGCACACAATCTCCAGCAATGTGACTTCAAAATGAATGGCCCTCACAAGAATCATAGAATCCCTATAGTACAGGAGGCAGCCATTTGGCCCATCCTGACTGTACTGACCGCAACCCCCATTCCATGCGTTATCCCCGTAACCCAAACATTCACCATACCCTGACACTCGGGTCAATTTTAGCATGTCCAATCAGCCTAACTAGAATGTCTTTCGGACTGTGGGAGTAAACCAGAGCACCTGGGGGAAACCCACGCAGATATGGGGAGAACGTCCAGACTCTGCACAGATAGTGACTGAAGGCTGGGAAGTGAATCTGTGTCTCTAATTATAATGACTTGTTCTGAAATTCTCATCTTTCCCCAAGTTCTTGTGAGAGTTACCTTAAATCTGTGTCCTCTTACGACTGACCCTCCTGATCCCAGTAGTGGGAGCAGCTTCTCATTAACTACCGGAACTTGAAAAGTGGAAAATTCTAAGATGCTGAATGAATTAAAAGGAAAGGATCAGTGTACTTATCATTGGTTGCAGCTATAAGACTTGGAATACTCTTAGTACTAATTCAATGCTCCTGAACAGAAATCCCAGAAAGAGACAGGAATGGAAGAAGCAAAAGCCCATTTGTTTCAAAATACAATGTGGCTACATTTCAATAAAATGTATTTTGAAGTGTTTTGAGATTTACTTGCGAAACAAACGCAAGTCCTTTTTAGAGTTAAACATTTTACACATTTCTCATTTTGGTGAGAAAGGGTTTTTACTGTCTTTGTTTGGCATTTTTACAACACAATCGGGGAAAGCTATAAAACAAAATCAAACCAAACTACTCAGGAGTCACCTCATTACACCCAAAAAGCATGGGATGAAAAAGAAAGGACACTTGCCCTAGGTTAGATGGACTGGCCATGCTAAATTGCCCATCAGTATCTAAAGATATGCAGGTCAGGTGGGTTAGTCATGCTAAATTGCTCATTAGTGTCCAAAGATGGGCAGGTTAGATGGGTTGATTGGATTTATTGTTATCACATGTATTAGTATACATGAAAAGTATTGTTCCTTGCATGCTGTACAGATCAAGTGTATCGTTCATAAAGAAGAAATGAGAGAATGCAGACTGTAGTGTTACAGTCATTGCTGGGGTGCAGAGATAGATCAACTTAATAAGAGAGAGATCCATTCAAAAGTCTGATGGCAGCAGGGAAGAAGCTATTCTTGAGTTGGCTGGTACGTGACCTTAGACTTTTCTACATTTTTCCCGATGGAAGAAGGTGAAGGAGAGAATGTCCAGGGTGTGTGGAGTCCTTAATTATGCTGGCTGCTTTGCTGAGGCAGCAGGAAGTATAAACAGAATCAGTGGATGGGAGGCTGGTTTGCATGATGCACTGGGCTAATTTCACAACCTTTTGTAATTCCTTGTGGCTCTGCTAAATTGTTTCGTAATGTCCCAAGGTGTTCCTTGGTTGGAACAAGGTGTCCCAAGGTTGTTAAGAAGGCATACAGAGTCTTAGCTTTTATTGGTAGGGGGATTGAATTTCGGAGCCGCAACGTCATGTTGCAAGTGTACAAAACTCTAGTGCGGCCGCACTTGGAGTATTGTGTGCAGTTCTGGTCCCCACATTATAAGAAAGATGTGGAGGCATTGGAGAGGGTACAGAGGAGGTTTACCAGGATGTTGCCTGGTATGGAGGGCAGGTCTTATGAGGAGAGGCTGAGGGATTTGAGGTTGTTTTCGTTAGAAAGGAGGCGGCTAAGAGGAGACCTTATTGAAACATATAAGATGATTAGAGGTTTAGATAGGGTGGAAAGTGATAGCCTTTTTCCTAGGATGGAGAAAGCTAGCACGAGGGGACACAGCTTTAAATTAAGGGGTGATAGTTATAGGACGGATATCAGAGGTAGGTTCTTTACCCAAAGGGTGGTTCGGGAGTGGAATGCCCTGCCTGCAGCAGTTGTAGATGCGCCAAGTTTGGTGGCGTTTAAGAGGTTAGTTGATAAGTTTATGGAAGAGAAGGGAATGGTTTAGTTTGGAGGGTCATTGCTTTTTTCATAATGGGTCGGCGCAACATCGAAGGCCGAAGGGCCTGTTCTGGGCTGTAATGTTCTATGTTCTACGTTCTATTACTTTCTCTATTATCAACGCGAAGTCAATGTTTTCATAGAATCATACTCTAAAGAAGGAGGCCATTCAACCCATCAAATATGTACTGACCACAATCCCACCCAGGCCCTATTCCTACAGCCCCACACATTTACCCTGCTAATCCTCCAGATACAATAGGTCAATTTATCATGGCCAATCTACACAAGCTGCCCATCTTTGGATTGTGGGAGGAAACCAGAGCACCTAGAGGAAACCTACACAGACACAGGGAGGAAGTACAAACTCAACACAGACAGTAATCTGAGGCCAGAATCGAACCTGAGTTCCTGGGTCTGTGAGGCAGCACTGCTAACCACTGAGCCACTGTACTGCCCTGGGCATGTTTTATCCCTCTTCTTAAAAATAAGAATTACATTAGCTATCCGCCAGCCGTCTAACATTACATTTTTTAAACAAGTTCAACGTAATGCCTTCACTACCTCTTTTCTAATTACTTAAAAAATGCCTGGATGTAATCCAGTCAGACCAGAGGTTTTATCCACTTTGGATCTGATTAGTTTATTCAATATATTCTCTTTTTATTTTAAATGCATTTATCTCTTCACTCATCTCATCATCCAATACCACGTCCAACTGGCCCATTTCCCCAGTAGACACCAAAGAGAAATAATGATTTAATATTTCTGCCAATTATTTAACATTTCTGTCTAATGACTCCAGCTGTCAAAGGATTTACATTACGTTCCCCTGTAGAAAGCTTTTTTCTAAAATCATTCATCCACATGTATTCTTACATTGTCAAAGATAGACTCCTCCATTACTGAACAGTCAGAGTGAGAAAATGAAGTTCTGACATTCGCAAGCAATGTGAGTGGTTAAGTGCAATCACTTTTCAATATGAGACACGCTGGATTCCTACTGCTGCTGGACTTGGTGTGTTACTGTCCGTTAGTCTGATGCTGGGAAAGTATGTGCTGAGTGTGGAGTGTTGGGTGTGTGTGGGAATGTATGGGAATATGTGGTGTGAGAGTGTGATGTGAGTGTATGATGTGACAGTATGATGTAAGCGTGTGAGTGAATGTGTGTGGAGAAATCTAGCATCTCTTAAACTAGCCTTTTTCAGTTTATTATGCAGGAAATCATTCAGACAAAACTGCTCACTATCTTCAAAAACTTTTTAATTAAACAGGCATTTTAGCACTGCTGTCGCACAGCGCCTGGGACCTGGGTTTGATTCCTGGCTTGGTGTGCGCAGAGTCTGCATATTGTCCCCGTATCTACATGGGTTTTCTCCAGATGCTCTGTTTCCTCCCACAGTCCAAAAAAATGTGCTGGTTAGGGAGGTGTAACGGCCACACTAAATTTTCCCTCAGTGTACCCGAACAGGTGCCGAAGCGTGGCAACTAGAGGATTTTCACAGTAACTTCATTGTGATGTTCATCTAAGTGTACCTGTGACTAATAAATAAACTTAAACCATAACTTATCTAACCTACCCATCTTTGGACTGTGGGAGGAAACTCAGAGGAAACCCACGCAGACATGGGGAGAATGTATAAACTCCACACAGAGAGTGACCCAAGTCAGGAATTGAACCTGAGTCCCTGATGTTGTGAGGCAGCAGGACTAACCACTGGGCCATCGCGCCACCCCCACATTTGGTTTGTGACACTAATAAATAAATTTTAAAACTGTGCAATGACAATGTGAATGATACAAAAACTATCCCTCTAATTCTGCTACAGAGAAAAATGTTCAGCTGCTGAAATAAAATGACTATTCAAACTTGCAGTGATTCTAATCGAAACATTTTGCTGTGCCTACATGTCTCTTGTTAAACATACCAGCAGCTCACCACAACAGAACCCAGATTGCACTCAAATGGTTCCCAGGTTCTGGTGAGACTTTATTCCTTTGTGAAGTCTGGTTAAGATTCAGTTAGATAAATTACTGGCATTTACACACCTCAACAGTGTGAAGAGGGCTTCATGTTTTCCATCCAAGTTAGGAATTTCAGGAGCTTCAGTTATGTGGAGAGGTAAAAAAAAAACTGGGATTATTCTCCTCAGGGAGGTTAGGGGCAAGACTTAACAGAGGATTTAAAATTACAAAGTAAAGGGTTTTGATGGAATATGTAAGCAGAAACTGTTCTACTAGCAGAAGCATTGGTTCGCATTGTTGCCTCAGATTCCCAGCACTGTCTGTTCGGAGTCTGCATGGGTTTCCTCTGGGTACTCCAGTTTCCTCCCACAGTCTGAAAGACACGCCAATTAGGTGCATTTACTGTGCTAAATTCTCCCTCAGTTACCCGAACATGCCCCAGAGTGTGACAACTAGAGGGTTTTCACAGTAACTTCATTGCAGTATTAAAGTAAGCCTACTTGTGATACTAACAAATAAACTTACAAGAACTTTTTAAAAAGTTGGTATCCAGAGAGCACAAATTTAAGATAACTGGCAAAAGAATCAGAATGAGGGAGAGAATGGGGAGAATTAAATATAAAACACAGCATGTTATTATCTGGAATGCACTGCCTGAAAAGGAATTGGGAACAGATTCAATAGCAATATTCAAAAAAAGGGAGTTGGATAATGACTCCAAGGGGAATTAATTGCAGACCTCTTTGGGAACAGGGGGTTGGTCTTAATTGCAAAGTTCATCAAACAGCCAGAGACAAATGGTCTCATTCTGGCGCTGTACAATTTGAAGAATGATCAAATTCTGTGCTTGAGAAAGTCTTGACAACACCAAGTATATGAGTCCTGAAATTCAATGTCTATTCTTGTGTTTTAATCCAGCTAAATTTACCAGATGATTCATGACTTCCCTATGAAATTCTAGGCCAATTCTTGTCAGCCTTCCTGCACGATGTGCCAAGCACTATAGGATTAATCTGTTATGTGGATTTGCAGTACGCTTGCAGGCCATGGCAAGTGCTCACAGTTCAACATGTCTGCATGTCTGCCCCACTGGGGACGAGAAGCCTCCAGGGCAACCAAATCAAACACGGCGATGATGGGTGTGTGAAATTAAACTGCAACTTGCAAATGCAGACAACACAAGCATTTGCACTAACAGCAAGTATCACTGGTGTAGACATGGACTGTCATTCCTTATTCAGACAGAACATTCAAAATAACCTTCAATTTAAATAGGAACCTTTCTTGTCATTTTGAACAGTTATTTTGTGATAAAGAGCTAACGCTTACTTCATTAAACCTACTTCATTTCACACCCGAGATATCCTCCAAATTCACAAAGATAAACTTGTAATAGTTGTAAAATATGCTTTCTAAACTGTCACGGGGGGTGGGAGGGGAAAGGGGGAAGAGGGGAAAGGGGAAGAAGGGAGAGGAGAATGGGGGAGGGAGGGGGTTAGGGAGGGGAGGGGAGGGGAAAGGGAAGCGAGATGAGGCAGAGGACAGGGCAAGGTCTGAGCAGATCAGGGTGGTATTAGAAATAAGATAACCGTTTTTTTTAAGCACATGGACATGCCTGACACCAGATGGAAAGGAGCAATTTAGCATGGTCAATCCACCTAACCCACACATCTTTGGAGTGTGGGAGGAAACCAGAGCACCCAGAGGAAACGCACACAAACATGGGGAGAACGTGCAAACTCCGCACAGACAGTGACCCGAGACTGGAATTGAAGTTGGCACCCTGACGTCATAAGGCAGAAATGCTAATCACTGTGCAACAGTGCCGCCTCCCTGTCCACCTAATGTTCAGCTTAAATAAATTAGAACTCATTAGAAACCCTGTTGAATAAGCACTCTGTTGAATAAACAGTGGATGAATGAGCATCGCTCAACAATCACCAGGCAAAACAGTTCCCCTTCCTGTGGGTGAACACTTCAGCAGTCATGGGCATTCGGCCTCCGACCTGCAGGTAAATGTTCTTCAAGGGGGCCTTCGTGACACACGACAGCGCAGAGTTGCTGAGCAGAGACTGATAGCCAAGTTCCGCACACATGAGGACGGTCTTAACAGGGATCTTGGCTTCATGTCACACTATCTGTAACCCCCGTAACTTGCCTGGATTAGCAAAAAACCTCACTTACTGTGCTGTCTGGAGAAAATACACAATTCTCTAACCAATGCTCAGGATTCCCTTCACACACATTGTTAGCCACTTTAACACTTGAATAGCAGGTTAGATGTAAGGATTCGCATTCTAATCAGCAATCTCTGACTGTCCGTGCTGATGTGTGCTATTGCAGACCAGAACACTGCATTTGCCTGACGAAGGCACAGAGTGTTGAAAGCTTGCAGATTTACTATCAAATAAATCGGTTGGATTTAAAATTGATGTTGCTAAATTCTTACCACGTTCTTACCACCCCAGTCCAACGCCGGCATCTTTACATCATGAATAAGCACTCTAACAACATACAAGAAGTGAGTGATTGAGAAAGGTGATGGAGAGTTAGAGCTACCCGTCCATGTGGAAAGTGCCCCCCCCGCCCGAATGATATCAGTGTGCAGCAGCAAGCAGATGAGGAAAAGGAGAGAGCCATAGATGGTCATGAGAATTTCTGACGAAATGGTAAGAAGAGGCCATTGCTAAAAATGCTCCCAATTATATTGAGATAAACACAGAATCAAGCTAGGTAGTCCCACAGAACCTGGAGAAGCAGATTTTGAAGAGGATACAAACACTGAAGTGAACTTCTGGAAGGATAGAAGGGAAAAGGCAGAGATATCAAACGTGCATCAAACTTTGGTTAAACCACAGAGTGGCACAGTGGCTAGCAGTGATGCCTCACAGTGTCAGTGACCTGGGTTTGATCCTGGCCTTCGGTAATTGTCTGAGTGGAGTCTGCACATTCTTCCCGTGTCTGCATGGGGTTTCCTCCAGGTGCCCCAATTTCCTCCCACAGCCCAAAGATGAATAGGTTAGGTGGATTGGCATGGTAAATTAAGCTTCAGTGTCCAAAGATGAGTAGGTTAAGTGGATTGGGCATGATAAATTGCCCCTTGGTTTCCAAACAGTAGGTAGATTACATCTCGAGCTTTCAGAACACTGCTCCTTCATCACCTAAATAATCCAGGGCACAGATGGATAAACACGCAGAAGGTAGTCGAAGTTTAAATTTGAAGAGTACTTATGCTACGTGTATGTAGCCCATTTGTGAACTAGTGGCTCTTGGCACCAATGCATAAATCTCATAAGCAATTCAGTAGCACATTAAGGAAAGGCTTCAGGAAATATTGATATCCTATTAGAAGAGTTAGGATTGCTTTTTGGGATTCTGTGAAAAGAAATGTTCCTGTTGCGACAGAGAGGAGAGTCCTGACAAACTGCGCCCAAATTCAAATTCACCATCTCATTGTAGGTAGCCACATATTCCAGTCAATTACTTTTTAAACAAGTCATCCTTTGAAACTCAACAACATTAACAATCAGAGTTTAATGCTTTTGGGCATTTTTCAACAAGAAAATGCCCTATTTTTGATGCAGGTGGGGAAGAGAAATCAATAACCTTCTGACACATGAATTCTTGGACACAGAACTGCACAATTTCACTCTACAAGCAAGTTGTCAGACCATCTGTCAGCTGCCAGACCAATGAATGACTTCTTGGTGGGATTTCAGCAAACTTTAGTCAGGGTTTGGCTCCAACAATCTGACTTGCCTGTTTCCAGATCCCCAGTAGTGCAGGTCACAGTCCAATAAAACCATGTTTAATTCAATCTACCCAATTCAATGTAACTCCTCACTGCTTCCCGGCATTTAGTATTTTCTATAAATAATGAAATGCAACAGGATAAATGACAAGAAGCCATCTACTGATTTCAGTTCAGTTTAATAGTGTAACCCAAGTGCTTCACAGTCTTTGTGACTGTTGCCATCAATTTGAAACGCTAACACACTTCCTTTCTCCACAGATGCTGCCTGACCTGCTGATAATTTCCAGTAGTTTCGGTTTTCATTTCAGACTGCCAGCAAATTCAGTGTTTTGCTTTAAAAACATAGAATCCCCACAATGCAGAAGGAGGCCATTCAGCCCATTGAGTCTGCACTGACCACAATCCCACCCAGGCCCTGTTCCCATAAGTCAATGTATTTATCCTGTTCCAGACACTAAGGGGCAATTTACCACGGCCAATCAAACCAACCTGCACATCTTTGGAGTGTGGGGGGAAATTCACGCAGACATGAGGAGAATATGCAAATACCACACAGTGACCCAAGGCTGAATTGAACCTGGACTCCTGGCGCTGAGGCAGAACTAACCATTGTGCCACCACTCTTATCCTTGAATAAATTCAGCGACCGAGCATTTATAGGCCTCAGGGAGAAAGAACTCTAAATCTTCCCCCTATTTTAGGCTTTTAACAAGATCACCTCTCATTTTCCTAAGGGCAACACAGCAGCACAGTGGTTAACACTAGTGCCCCTCAGCACCAGGGACCCAGCTTGGGTCATTGTATGTGCAGAATTTGCACGTTCTCCCTGTGTCTGCATGCGTTTCCTCTGGGTGCTCCAGGTTAGGTGCACTGTCCATGCTAAATTCTCCCTCAGTGCACCCGAACAGGCGCCAGACTGTGGTGACTAGGGGATTTTCACAGTAACTTCATTGCAGCATTATTGTTTGTGACACTAATAAATAAACTTAAACTCCAGAGAATACATTCTACTCAATATTCAGCATCCCTATTATTCCAGGAATCCATCCAGTGAACTATTACTGCATCCATTCTAATGCAAGCATTTCCTTATATGGGTAACGTGACCAAAGCAATAGACAGTACTCCAGATGTGGTCTCAGCTGGTTCTGTGCCTATAAGGACCGACACAAAATATTTATTTACTGGTTTGCCCATTTCCTTCTTCTCCATTTCAATTTTTCAGGGTGTTTTGTGGTGTCCACTGAAAGATGCTCCATAAATAAACAGGTGGCACAGTGGTTAGTGCTGCTGCCTCATAACGCCCGACACCCAGGTTCTATTCTCGGTGTGGGTCACTGTCTGTATGGAGTTCTTCCCATGTCTACGTGGGTTTCCTCCTACAGAACAAAGATTTGTCAGTTCAGTTAATTGAACATTCTAAAGTAGCACTTAGTGTCAGGGGGACTGGCTAGAGCAAATGTGTGGGGTTATGGGGATAGGGCCTGGGTGGGATTGTGGTTGGAGCATGCTCGATGGGTCGAATGGTCTCCTTTTGCACTGTAGGGATTCTAATAATCAACAAAATGCACATTTTTCTTCACCACCAGTCGGACAACAGCACAGCCGAATTAACTATTAGCATCTTTATTAAGATGAAAATTTGCTTCAAATTCCGAGCTGTCCAATTATTAAGCAACCATGATAATTGCTAATGGACAGATGCAACAGAGCACAGCATGCTGCACTTCCAAAGACGACTGTAAAAAAAAAAGCCATAAATACCTAATTTTTCTGCCTTCAAGGGAGACAATTTATTCCTGCATGTATGAAAAAAATCAAAACAATGAAAGATTTCATCTGTGTTTAGCCAGGTGAGTGAACATTATTCCAGCTGATTAATATATCTCTATCATACTCATGAAGCTCAAGGCAGGAAAATTAATCTCAAATCAGTTTCAGATCCAAGGTTACATGGTATTACAGCTGGACACAGGAATGATGGTGCAACTATTAATCGGAGACTAATAATTAGCATCCACTTTTAAGTGCTTGATTTGTCCAGTGCAAGTTTCCGAAGGTGGTATGTGAAAATGGCAAAGAATTATTTTTGATACCATCCTGTAGTTTCACATATAGTTCATGAAATAATTATGAAGCCTTTTTTTGCCTCTAGTAGTGTGAACGCTGAGGCAAGCAATGGAATTATTTGACACCCCGTATTGATTCATGCTGTGGTAAATTGACCTTACTGCGGTGGGATTGTAATCTTGTCCATCTCTTCGACACAGCGACTGATTTACTCGAGTCACAGGATGGTTGAATTTAAATAGAACACGTACAGCCACTACTAAGTCCCCTGTAACAAAGCTGACATCGTTTAGCCCCGCTCCCTCTCACTTTCCAATGTCCGATTTTCAAACATTTTCCTACATCCTTTCAAAAGCCATTTCGCTCCCTGTGGGATCTTCAACTCCAGTGGAGGGCAAAATTTTAATTGCACTCCATCTCACTGTGAGCTGAACCCAATGTGTCAAAGACCAGGCTGACAAGGATGCAAAATGCTCCAGCCTCATGTTCTGAATTCTAACAAGCTCAGCCCTCTGTCACACATCAGCATCTGTGCCTGAAATCTTACAATCATAGAATCCTTATCACGAAGAAGGCCTTTTGGCCCATCAAATCTGCATCAACTCCGACAGGAGTATCATACCCAGGCCCATCCCCCACCCTATTCCTCTAACTCCACACAGTTACCAGAAGCAATTCATCTAACGTGCACCTTTGAACATAAGAGGCAATTTAGCGTGGCCAATCCATCTAACCTGAGCACCTCTGGACACAGAGGCAATTCAGCATGGCCAATCCACCTAATCTACTCATCTTTGGGCACGATGGGGCAATTTAGCATGACCAATCTGCCTAACCTGCACATCTTTGAACACTAAAGAGTAATTTAGCATGGCCAATCCATATAACCTATACATCTTTGGACCCTAAGAAGCAATTTAGCATGGCTAATTCACATAACCCGCACATCTTTGGACTGTGGGCAGAAACCAGAGCACCTGAAGGAAACCCATGCAAGGATGGGGAGAATGTGCAAACTCCACACAGACAGTCACCTGAGGCTGAAATCGAATCAGTGTCTCTGGCACTGTGGGGCAGCAGTGCCAACCAGCAAGTCAGTACTCTGACTGAAACTCATCTTGGGTCAGCTATTTTGCACCAGTCCTAAGTTTAAGAAGCAGCTGCAGAAACTTTTTCAATTTTCAAGTGCTACAGGCTATCCTGATGGGTATAAAACCTGAAGGCTCAATCTCAGAGTAAGGAATTGTCCATTTAGGACAGATGAGGAGGAATTTATACTCTCATTGAGTAGGCAGTGGAATTCTTTACCAGGGACAGTTGTAGAGGCTGAATCATTAAATATATTCAAGGCTGAGATGGACAGATTTTTAATCAGTAAGGGAATCGAGGGATAATGAGGTAATGTGGGAAAGTGGATGCAGGATTATCATATCAGTTATGATCTCATTGAATGGTGGAGTAGACTCAATGGGCCGAATAGCCTACATCTGCTCCTATATCTTATGCATGGAGGGAAATTGAACACCAGCAGTGTAAAGAAATTCAGGTTCAGGAAACTGGAAAATGATTGCAGTAAACAAAGGTGTTGCAAGAATCGTGGATGTAGATCAGAAGAGATTGTGAGGGGGGGTGGGGAGTGCAGAAAAATGAGAAGAGGAAATAAGTTTTTTGGAACAATCTGAAGCGATGGCAACCATAGACCTTGGGGAAGAGATAAAAACGAGCTGCAAGAGAGTGCAGACTTTGAGCTTCGAGATGGACGGTGGTGAGGACAGTGAGGAGACCAAAGTGAAAATCTTCAGGGGAGATGTGGTCATTGGTGATCTCGTAAACAATGGCCTGATGTTAGTGGTGAGGAAATGAACAGTAATATTACCCGATTCTACTTCATTTCCTCACTCCCGTTTTCCCTTTGATAAAAGACTTCTCTGTGTATGACTAAGTATTCCTTTCCATTCATAGAGGATCCATGGAATCCAACAGTGCAGAAGGAAACCATTCGGCCCGTCAAGTTTGCACCGACCACAATCCCAGCCAGGCCTCATTCTCACAACCCTATGCATTTACCCTAGCTAGTCCCCCTGACAGTAAAGGGCAATATAGCTTGGTCAATGCACCTAACCTGCACATCTTTGGACTATGGGAGGAAACTGGAGCACTCAGAAACCTACGCAGGCATGAACAGAACATGTCAACTCCACACAGACAGTGACCTGAGCCAGGAATCAAACCTGGGTCCCTGGTACTGTGAGGTTGCAGTGCAAACACTGTGCCACCCCTATCCATCCCAATGTTTTGTCTCACCAGTATACTCGATTACAAACTGAATTTCTGGTACAGAATTGGATAGCGAAGCTCCGATTGTGTCTTTTTCTTACATTAATCCAGACAATAATTCTGAGGCAAACTATTACTAGACATCTGTTTATTTACTATTTCATGAGATATGGGCATCACTTATAAGGCCAGCATGTGTCGCCCATCCCTAACTGTCCTGGAACTCAATGTCTCACTCATTCCATTTCAGAGGATAATTAAGAGTCAACCACATTTCTATGGTTCTGGAGTCACATGTAGGCCAGATCAGGTAAGGACAGCAGATTTCCTTCCCTAAAGGACATTAGCGAACCAGATGGGTTCAATTGTAGTCAATTACAGTTTCATGGTCACTATCACTGATGTTAGTTTTCAAATCCAGATTTGCCAAGGTAGGATTTGAACCTGTTAGTCTGCTATCTGGATTACTGGCTCAATGATACTACCATTACACCAGTGCCTCACCCCCTTTTTCTTCTGCAGGTTATTGTTCAAGAATTACCAGAGATGAATCATCACCTGATTGTAAGATGACTGTGAACACCAAAACTAAGTTAAAGTTTATTTATCAATGTCACAAGTAAGGCTTACATTAATACCGCAATGAAGCTGCTGTTGCCACACTACGGTGCCTGTTCAGATACACTGAGGGAGAATTTAGCATGGCCAATGCAACACGTCTTTTGGACTGTGGGAGGAAAACGAAACATCCAGAGGAAACCCACGCAGACATGGGGAGAACGTGCAGGCTCTGCACAGACAGCGAATCAAGCTGGGAATCGAACCTGGGTCCCTGGCACTGTGAAGTAGCAGTTCTAACCACCGTACACCGTGCTTGCGAATCACAATATCCTTCCAGTGTGAAAGGCCATTTGGCCAATTGAATCTACATCAATAATAATCCCATTATTATCCCTGAAACTCCACATATTTACCCTGCTAATTGCTCTAACCTATGCATCCCAGGACACCAAGGAAGAATTTAGCATGGCCAATCAACCTAACTTGTACATCTTTGGAGTGTGGGAGGAAACCCAAGCAGACACAAACGGAACGTGCAAGCTCCACACAGTCAGTGACCTGAGGCCGGAATCGAACCCAGGTTCTTGTGAGACAGCAGTGCTAATCACTATGTCACCCTGCTTGTGAAGTTGGAGTAAAATTGAATATATTTAGGGAAGAAATTTAGTCAAAGAAGAAGCTTGGTTGCAGTTGTGGGGAAAGGCTGATGTCCTGGATAGTTGGAAAAAATAATTTATATTTTAAAAGTTTCCTCAGTACTTTCCTCCTGACCTTTTGTAAAGTTTGTGTTGTGAAGGACCCATGCTCTGCCTCTCTGCATCCATTTAAAAAGTGAAAGGAAGTCTCCAAGCTGGTTAATGTATTAGTTGCTGTAACAGTTAGCAAGCGCATAGCGTAATGGCACAGCTTAAAGTTCCAGGGTGGAAGCGTTGACAGACTAAGACAGACCACAAGATGTCAGAACACAATTAAGCCACTCGGCCCATCAAATCTGCTCTGCCATTCAATCATGGCTGATATGATTCTCATCTCCATTCTCCTGCCTTCTCCCCATAACCCTTAATCCCTGTTATTGATTAAGAGTGTCTTAAAGACACTCAATGACCTGGCTCTTCTGTGGCAATGAGTTCCACAGATTCACCACTGAAGAAATTCATCCTCATCTTGGTTCTCCCTTCATGCTGAGGTTGGGCCTTTGAGTTCTAGTTTCTCCTCGAAGTGTAAACATCCTCTTCATGTCCACTCTATCTAGGTGCCTCAGTATTTTGTAAGTTTTAATTAGATTGCCACGCTCATCCTTCTAAACTCCACTGGGTACAGGCCCAGACTCCTCAACCACTCTTCATACGACAAACCCTTTATTCCTGGGATTATTCTTGCGAACCTCGTTTGGACTCCAGCAAGGCCAGCACATCCTTCCATAGGTATGGGGCCCAAAACTGTTCACAATATTCCAAATGGGGTCTGACCAGAATACGAACATTTTAAAGCATGCTGATTAAAATTCAGTATTGTTAAGTATAAATAAAGAAATCAACACTGAAAAAGAGGAAGATTCTCTGTGAACAAATCACCTGCTCAGCTATCAAACATTGAAATAAAACTTCATGGTATATTATTGTCAGGAAGAAAGACTGTGGTCTCAGGGTCTGCGAATTGAATTATTAATGCCGTGAGTTGAACTTGGCTTTCAAGTAATTAATAGGCTTTAGTTTCAACTTAACCCCTGTGGTTGGTTCTACTGCAACCTTCAGGCAAAGTCTAAATGTGATGAAAGGAAAGGGCGAAATAAGCAGGCTAATGTTTCACAAAGGAGAGGAACAAAGGAGAGGGAGGTCAATAGGTCTGCAGTTAGTGTGACATTGTTTACTCGGCATTGTCCAACATTGCTCAGCAGTTCATTCCATCTGGGAAATACTGCTACCTACTATCAAGAATCTTGGAGCCTTTGCTTGAATTGCGAGAGGTTAACACTGCTGCTTTACAGTGCCAGTGAGCCTGGTTTGATCTCCGGCTTGGGTCACTGTCTGTATGGAGTCTGCACGTTCTCCCCATGTCTCTGTGGGTTTCCTCCAGATGCTCTGGTTTCCTCTATATTCTGAAAGATGTGCTGGTTTGGAGTGCATTGACCCAAACAGGAGCCAGACTGTGACAAGTAGAGGAATTTCACAGTAACTTTGTTGCAGTGTTAATGTAAGCCTTACTTGTGACCAATACATTAACTTTACTTTAGGTTTCGAGTACAGAAGCAGGGATGTGTTGTTGCAATTATACGGGGCCTTGGTGAGGCCACACCGAGAATATTGTGTGCAGTTTTGGTCTCCTTTTCTGAGGAAGGATGTTCTTGTTTGAGGGAGTGCGGCAAAGGTTTACCAGGCTGATTCCTGAGATGGCGGGAGTGATAATATGAAGACAGATTGACTAGGTTAGGATTGTTTTTGCTGGAGTTCAGGGGGATGAGGGGGAAACCTTGTAGAGACTTATAAAATTCTAACAGGACTAGACAGGGCAGATGCAGGGAGGATATTCCTGACGGTGGCAAGGTCCAGAACTAGGGGTTACAGTTAGAGGATTCAGAGTAGACCAATTAGGACAGAGATGAGGAGACATTTTTTTCACTCAAAGGTGAGCCTGTGGAATTCATTACCAAGGAAACAGTTGATGCCAAAAGATTGGCACAGTGGTTAACATTGCTGCCTCAGCACCAGGGACCTGGGTTCAATTCTGGCCTTGGGTGATTGTCTGTGTTGAATTTGCACATTCTCTCTGTGTCTGCGTGGGTTTCCTCCCGCAGTCCAAAGATGTGTGGGTTAGGTTGATTTGCCATGCTAAATTGCTCCTTAGTGTCAGGGGGATTAGGAGGATAAATATGTGAAGTTACAGGGATAAGACCTGGGTGGGATTGTAGTCAGTGCAGGCTCGATGGGCCAAATGGTCTCCTTCTGCACTGCAGATTCTATTGCATGTATTCAAGAGGCGAGATGTACCACTTGGGATGAATGGGATCAAAGGTTATGGGGAGAAGGCAGGATTAGACTACTGAATTGGATGATCAGCCATGATCATGATGAATGGCAGAGCAGGCTCGAACAGCTTCCTCCTGCTCCTATCTCCTGGGTTTCTATCAATGTAAGACTAAGAAACATGACATAGGACTTGATGGAATCAAAACACCAAAGAGTACAGTTCGATAAAGAGAAACTGAAGTGTAAAATCTAACCAGGACATAGAAGAAAAGAAATTGCATCTCATCACATTTTTGAAGTTCAGTCTTCACCACTGTTACATCTGTAAGCCCAGCACCAACCTGGACATGGCAGAGTCCCATACATAGCAAGTAAAAACAAATGGTCTGTTCACATGTTCTGATGGTGTTCATTAAGGGAGGAATGTTGGCCCAGACATGGAGAAAGCTCTCTGTTCCTCTTTCAGTCGTGTCATGCAATCTTTAAAACTGTTTGAACAAGCTTTGTGTCTCAGCAGGAACAGAGCAACAAGGCAGAATTCCTTCCAGTCCTCCAGCCGAGACTTGTTCAAGTTCCAGAGGTCTGAATGGACATCTGCCTCATTCAGCAATGACTAACCCAGTTAAACTGGCAAGGGAAGATCAGTGCTGATTATGTTAGCCAAACATCTTTGCATGTCTATCTCATACTTTTCTTCTTGTGAGAGAAATCACAAAAATATTCAATCTAGAAAGCTTGATTCTTCTTCATTTTCTCTGCATTGCTCTGCAACTGAGAAATCACTTTTAAGTTTATTTATTAGTGTCACAAGGAGTGTGATATTAATAGTGTTACACTGCAATGAAGTTACTGTGAAAATTTCCAACTTGCCAGACTCCGGCATCTGTTTAGGTTCACTGAGGGAGAATTTAACATGGCCAATGAATCTAACCAGCATGTCTGGCTGCCTGGTATGGAGGCATTAGCTATGAGGAGAGGTTGGAGGAACTTTTGTTTGTTCTCACTGGAACAACAGAGATTGAGGGAGTGACAAGATTATAAGGGACATGTATAGCCAGAAGCTTTTTCCCAGGATGGAGGAGTCAATTACTCAGGAGCATAGGTTTAAAGGGTGAGGAGCAAGGTTTAAAAGGTGAGGTACACAGAAGGTGGTGGGTGCCTGGAACTCACTGCTGGGGGAGGTAGTGGAAGCAGATATGATAGCGACTTTTAAGGGTCATCTTAACAAATATACGAATAGGATGGGAACAGAGGGATATGGTCCCCAGAAGAATAGGGGATTTTAGTTCAGATGGACAGCATGGTAGTGCAGACTTGGAAGGCCAAAAGGCCTGTTCCTGTTCTGTAATTATCTACATTCTTTGTCTTTCAGCCTGTGGGAAGAGCACCCAGAGGAAACCTATGCAGTCACAGGGAGAACATGCAGACTCTGCATAGACAGTAACCCAAGGTGGGAACTGAACCCAGTCCCTGGCACTGTGAAACAGCAATGCTAACCATCATGGTATCATGCTTTCACACAGCTGTCCTACAAATAAAAGTACGGATCAGGAGAAGGCCCTGCGGTCCTCTAAGCCTGTGCTGATATTAATGCAATATTCGCAATCTTCCAATAGCACTGTACACAATGAGCAAGATTCCTCGTCATTCCAACACTATCTGGCTCAGTAATATTGGAGAGAAAATTAAGGAACAAAAAATAACATTTAGAATGTTTTCATGACGCAAGATAACCTTTCATTTCCCAAAATTGCAGAATCACTCATGCAACAACAATTTTCTGGTTCAACAGAGTCAACTTGGAAACTGAAAAGCTGTAGCTGATCATATCTGGGCCAGACGATAATGCTTTCAGACATGTGAAGTATTTACTATTCACAAATTCCAGGCATGCTACACATTCTTCTTGCCTGGCACAGCCTTGGTTGTTTGGACGATGGAGGTCAGAAGGTGGGGCATTGCAGTCTAAGGCTCACAAACCTATCAACAACTCTCAATGACTCTTGGAAAGATATCAGGACTGGTACAGGACCTTGTCAGTACAGGTTTCAGCGATTTACTTCAATGTGGACTGCCTTTACGCAGTAAAATAAATTCTTAAAATCTTTTGCAGATGCTGCAAGTTTTAAAAAAGAGCTTCAAAGCATTGTCTTTAAAACAGAATCCATGCACAAATTCTCTGATTTTACTTGGTCTATTGAAAGCTGAACTACCATAACAAAGACAGGAGATCATTCAATTTGATTTGATTCATTGTCACATGTACACAGTGATTGTATTGCTTCTTTGCTCTACACAGACAAAGCATACCACTCATAGAAAAGGAAAGAGGAGCGTGTGGGATGTAGTATTACAGTCACAGCTAGGGTATTTTTTTGTGTTTCATTCGTGGGCAGTTATTACCCATCCCTAGATGCCCTTGGTGGGCAGTTGAGAGTCAACCACATTGCTGTGGCTTTGGAGTCACATGTAGGCCATACCAGGTAAGGACAGCAGATTTCCTTCCCGAAAGGACATTAATAAACCAGATAGTTTTTTTCTGATAATCAACAATGGTTTCATGGTCATCAGTAGATTCTGCTGTAAACAACCCAGACCATTGGCTGAGTTTCTGGATTAATAGCCTAGTGACAATCCCACTAGGCAATCGCCCCCACTATAGAGAAAGATCAACTTAATGCAAGACAGATCCATTTGAAAATCTGACGGCAGCAGGGAAGGAGCTATTCTTGGGTTGGTTGGTACGTGACCTCAGACTTTTGTGTCTTTTTCCCAATGGAAGAAGGTGGAAGAGAAAATGTCCAGGGTGCGTGGGGTCCTTCATACTGCTTTTCCCAAGGCAGCAGGAAGTGCAAATGGAATCAATGGATGGCAGGCTGGTTGACGTGATGGACTAGGCTTCGTCCACAACCCTCTGTAGTTTCTTGCGGTCTTGGACCGAGCTCTCTCAAACTTGAACCTTTGAGTCTGCATCACCACAAAGGTCATGAGTAATCTGTATGTTAACTCCATCGACCTGCTGAGATTCCATATCCCTTCATACCTACACCTCACAAAAATTTGTCAATCTTAGAGTAACATTCACAAAAAAATGAGTAGCTGGTTGGTCGAGCCAAGTCAGCAAAATAGAGCCAACCTAAGGACCATTATGGGGTCAAAGGACAACTGCCTTGGCCTCAAATTGGCAACATATTCAAAGAAACAAGCAAGTTTGTTACAAAAATGAGGTTTGGAGAGACTGGAGAAGATGGAATCAATCGTAAGCAGGCTTAAGCAGATTGTCACCCAAGAACCATTAGAATATAGAATGCATTATTGCAAGTAGCCATTGAAGCTGGGTCAGTTCCAACATTGAAGATGGGATTAGATAAACATGGAAGGAAAAAATAGGGAAAAAGTAAGGAAAAATGTCTCCTCAAGGACAGGCACACTGGACAGAATGCTCCTTCCATAATGAAGTCTCTCCAATTCAGGAATAAATTGCGCGTTATGAAAAGGAGATATGATCTTGTAATTAAAGTATTAAGTGATCTTTCCATTGTGTCAAGTGGTCAGAAGAGAAACAGGGCTGTGATTGAGAATGACAATGGAGGAAGCAAGGCAGGGAGATGAAGAATCAGACCAGACATGATCTAACTGAATGGTGGAACCGGCCAAATGGCTTAATCTTATGAGGCAGTCCTGGCGAACCAGAAGATGATCTGACCAACTATATAAGGGTCACATTAGGAGGTGGTTTCCCTTCATTCCTCCCTATTTCACTGAGGTGCTCGTGTGTGCATATCTGTGTGCATGTGAACGTTTGCACGTCCACACGTTTTCCTGCGTGTCTGTTTTGTTCCGTGTGCGCACGTCTGAGTAAATTAAATCAGGAAAAAATTTCATATTTCACAACATCCTTGCGATGATTGAAGACATTATCTCCAGCACCTGCCAATGTTCCACGTTAGCCAATTGGAGCCCAAAGGTTTCTCTTTCTTTGGATATTTTCTTTCCTTCTGTGGATTTTAGTCACTCATTTTTTTTCGTTCGTGAGACATGGGCGTCGCTGGCCGGCCAGCATTTATTGCCCACCGCTAGTTGCTTTTGTTCAGACGGCAGTTGAGAGTCAACCACTTTGCTGTGGCTCTGGAGTTACACGTAGGCCAGACCAGCTAAGATTTCCTTCCCTAAAGTACATTCCCATGCAAGCACTCTACTGGGACCATGGATCAAACCAGAGATTAGGGAGCCCCTGTAAGGGATTTACACAGAGTGGCAAGAGAGGTAAAGAGTTAAAACAGCCCTTATAAAAGTGTTGCTTTGAGGATGATCAGTAGCTTATGCAAGTACGAATTGTACTGAAAGATAGCATTTGACAATGACAAGCCTATGCCCTACCTCAGCCTCCTCTTATCCTTCATCTGACCCCAAAATCACAAAGAGTTTGTGCTGCTGCAGACTATCATTACAACCTTCCAGACCACAACAAGACTGAGCAGTTTGCCAATTTATTAAAACCAACGGCACTCAAAGCAATTTTAAGAACAAAGAACAAGGAATATTACAGCACAGGAATAGGTCCTTTGGCCCTCCAAGCCTGCATCAATCATGCTGCCCATCTGAATTGAAACCCCCCACCCTTCCGGGGATCATATCCCTCTATTCCCATCCTATTTATGTAATCTATTGGTATATTTTTTAAGGGATAAAATTTTTAAAAATTCATCTCGGAGCTCATTGCTCATTCAATATTATCTCATGGATAAATCCTGAAATCAATCAATGCTTATCCAAGTATGTTTCCAGCCTTGGGTCACTGTCTTTGTGGTGTTTGCATGTTCTTCCCATGTCTGCAAAGGTTTCCTCCAGGTGCTCCAGTTTCCTCCCACAGTCTAAACATGTTTAGATGGGTTAGATGAATTGGCCATGCTAAATTGTCCCTTAGTGTCAGGGGATTAGGAGGGTAAATATGAGGCATCAGGAGACAGGACTGGGTGGGAATGTTGTCAGTACAGGCTCAATGGGCCAAATGGCCTCCTTTTGCATTGTAGATTCTATGACTCCCTTGTGGTAACAGATCAAACAGTTGCTGATGCTTGGTCTCTCTCATCTTGGGGGATTAGAATGCATCACATTGGTCGTTGTTTAAAAGCACTGACCTTATAATTCGTCACGTCATTTGAAGCAGATGGTTTTTCATTATATCCTCAGCCACATGCTCAGCGTAAAACTTCCCACACAGTCAAAAGGAAGATCCTTGCATTTTCTCAAGATTAAACACTGAGCACGAGTCAGGACCCCAGTACCGCTCAAATCAATTGCACTGCTTACTGCATAAACCATCCAGCACATTGGAGAAAGCAGGAGATTTTTCCATTTGTTGAAGAGTCCTAAACCAGAGGCCACAAATGTAAGATAGTTACTAATGAATCCAATAAGAGTTTCAGGAGAGGCTTTTGGGACTCATCATCGCATGGAGTGGTTGATGGAAATAGTACAGATGCATTTAAAGGAAAGTTAGGTATGACAGCACATTGATTAGCACGACTGCCCCACAGCTGCAGGGACCGCGGTTCGATTCCCAACTTAGGCCACGATCTGTTTGGAGTCTGCATGTTCTTCCGGTGTCTGTGAGAGTTTCCTCCAGGTTCTCTGGATTCCTCCCAAAGCCCAAAGATGTGCAGGTTAGGTGCATTAGCCATGCTTAAATTGCCCCTTAGTGTCCCAGGATATATGTTAGAGGGATTAACGAGATAAGTATGTGGGGTTCAGGGATAGGACCTAAGTGGGATCGAGTGTAGACTCGACGGGCTGAATAGCCTCCTTCTGCACTGTAGGAATATTCTGCTATGCTAAGTGGGAGATAGGAACAAAAGACTATATCGATTAGATTAGGCCAGGTGGAAGGGAGGTTTGTATAGAGTACAAATCTGCTAGACCAAATGATCTGTCTGTGTTGCAAAATTTCACAGATCCACAACAGTCAGATGGTGCCCAAAGCACAATAATTCAAGGAGGATTTACTAACTGTGATAACAAGGTCTGTCTGCAAAAGCAATTTTCAAAGAATGGCTTCAGTGTGTTTCATTTCATTTGGTGCATTCTCATATTTGGTTCTGAAATTCGTAGCCTGGATCAGCTCAATATAGGAGCTGTTCGAGCACAGCCTCCTTCAGCTGACCAATCATACAAAGAACCAAGTACAGCACAGGAACATGCCTTTTGGCCCTCCAAGCCCATGTCGATCATGATGCCCCAACGAAAAAGAAATCTACTGCCCTTACTCCGTCCAACATGGAGTTTACTGTCCAATAAGTTTATGATTATAATCACAGGTTCCTGGTTTCTTTTTGTAGCATCCTTCTTAAAAAGCATAGTTATTTATTTATTAGTATCACAAGTAGGCTTACATTAACACTGTAATGAAGTTACCGTGAAAATCCCCTGGTTGCCACACTCCAGCACCTGTTTGGGAACACTGAGGGTCAATTTAGCATGGCCAGTACACCTAACCTGCACATTTTTGACAGTGGGAGGAAACCAGAGCACCCAGAGAAAACCCATGCAGACACGGGGAGAATGTGCAGACTCTGCACAGAAAAAGAGACAATGGCACTCAACCTCCTTTCCATCAATATGAAGGTTTCTTTTTAAAAAAGCTTTACCTTGACAAAGCATAGCAATTTAGCTCATAATATCTTTGTTTATAAATAATACTGGATAAAAATCAAGTAATCACTGAGCACTTCGAAGAATTACTACTTCAAACTTCTTCTTTGCATTGCCAGCTCCCTATAGAATTCAACAATTCATTTTTTGCCAGTTCTCTTTGGGGATATCTCACACATTCTTTGTTAAAGTTGACATATTTGACACACATCTTCAAATTCCAAAAACTGATTATCACACCACCAGCTTTATTTCATGTACTGATGCCAGCTTTACTTCATCTCCTTTCATCCCAAAGGATTGAATCATTAACAGACTCCTGAAGCTTACACGTCATTTGTGTTTGGTTAAGTGGCCTTCAATTGCCAGATCTGGACAGCCTTCTGGAGGCAGGAAATCTCACATGGCTTGTTTTGCCCCATATTTTTTTAAAATTTGATTTGATTTATTATTGTCGCATGTATCGGAATAAATGAGAAGTATTGTTTCTTGTGTGCTATACAGAAAAAGCATAATGTTCACTGAGAAAGAAAGGAGAGGGAGCAGAATATAGCCTTACAGTCATAGCTAGGTGTAGTGAAATATCAATTTATTGTGAGGTAGGTCCATTCAAAAGTCTGACGGCAGCAGGGAGAAAGCTGTTCATGAATCAGTCGGAATGTGACCTCAGACTTTTTTAAAATCTTTTTCCCATTGGAAAAAGGTGGAAGAAAGAATGTCCAGGGTGCGTGGGGTCCTTAATTATGTTGGCTGCTTTTCCAAGGCAGTGGGAAGTGTACAGAATGTCAATGGATGGGAGGCTGGTTTGTGTGATTGTCTGGGCTTCGTTCCTGACCCTTTGTAGTTTCTTGCACTCTTGGACAAAACAGGAGCCATACCAAGCTGCGATACAACCAGAAACGATGCTTTCTAATATTCGTGGTTCGAAGCAATAAAAAATGGATAACTTCATTCAGGGCAGCCTTTCAATTCCATCAGAGGGAGGGTCATCATTGACCTGAAACATTAACTCTGTTTCCTTCCACGGAAAGGCATGACCTGCTGAGCATTGGCATCACTTTTTGTTTTGATATCTAGCTAACCATATTGGAATTGTTCCTTTCCATCCAAAAAGAAGTTCTGAGGTGCTGAGAGGGATGAGAGTAAGGGGGTTATAGAGGGGAGTTGTAAAACACAGCGGCGTACGGGTGGGGTGGAGCATGGTTTGAGATGCGTATACTTTAATGCAAGGAGTATTCGCAATAAGGGGGAGGAACTTGCAGCTTGGACCAGTACCTGGAACTTCGATGTTGTGGCCATTTCAGAGACTTGGGTAGAGCAGGGACAGGAATGGATGTTGCAGGTTCCGGGGTACAAATGCTTTAGTCGGAGTAGAGAAGGGGGTAGAAGGGGGGGAGGAGTGGCGTTACTGGTCAAAGACTGTATCACGGTGATCGAAAAGAAGTTTGATGAGGACTTGTCTGTTGAGGTAGTATGGGCTGAGATTAGAAACAGGAGAGGAGAGGTCACCCTGTTGGGAGTCTTTTACAGACCTCCTAATAGTTCTAGAGAGGTTGAGGAAAGGATTGCGAAGTCAATTCTGATTAGGAGTGAAAGTAGTAGGGTAATTGTGATGGGGGACTTTAACTTTGCTAATATTGATTGGAATAGCTATAGCTCTAGCTCGTTAGAGGGGTCAGTTTTCGTACAGAGTGTGCAGGAAGGTTTTTTGACTCAGTATGTAGATAGGCCAACTAGAGGTGAGGCTACATTGGATTTGGTGCTGGGCAATGAGCCAGACCAGGTGTTAGGCTTGGAAGTTAGTGAACATTTTGGTGATAGTGACCACAATTCGGTTACGTTCACCTTAGTGATGGACAGGGATAGGCATGAAGCTGGGGGCTGTAGTTATAGCTGGGGGAAGGGTAATTATGAGGCCATCAGGAGAGAATTAGGGTGCGTAGATTGGACTAGGGAACTACAGGGACTGGGAACATCTGGAATGTGGTGCTTATTCAAGGAGCAGCTGCTGCGAGTCCTTGATAAGTATGTCCCTGTCAGGCAGGGAGGAAATGGACGAGTAAGAGAGCCTTGGTGTACGAAAAGAGTTGATTTGCTGGTTAAGAAGAAAAAGGAGGCTTATGTCAGGATGAGGCTTGAAGGCTCAGGTAGTGCAATGGATAGCTATAGATTAGCTAGGAAGGAGGTAAAAAGTGAATTGAGGAGAGCTAAGAGGGGACACGAGAAGATGTTGGCTGATAGGATTAAGGAGAATCCTAAAGCTTTCTTTCGATATGTTAAGAATAGAAGATTGGTTAGGGCAAGATTAGGGCCAGTCATAGACAGCAGTGGGAAGTTGTGCGTGGAGCCTGAAGAGATTGGTGAGGCACTGAATAAATATTTCTCTTCGGTATTCACGCAGAGTGCTGGAAATGTAGCTGTGGAGAGCACTGAGGTACAGGGTTGCAAATTGGGGAGTATTGTAGTAGATAGGGAGGATGTGTTAGAAATTCTCGAGGGTTTGAAGTTGGATAAGTCCCCTGGGCCGGACGGGATTTACCCTAGGATTCTCTGGGAGGCAAGAGAGGAGATTGCAGAGCCTCTGGCTCTGATCTTCAGGTCCTCGTTGGTTACGGGTGTGGTTCCGGAGGACTGGAGGATGGCGAATGTGGTCCCATTGTTTAAGAAGGGGAAGAGAGACCTTCCTGGGAATTATAGGCCAGTGAGTCTTACTTCTGTTGTGGGCAAGGTATTGGAGAGAATTATTAGGGATAGGATTTATAGTTATTTAGAGAGAAATGAATTGATTGGGGATAGTCAGCATGGGTTCGTGAAGGGTAGGTCATGCCTTACTAACCTCATTGAGTTTTTTGAGAAAGTGACCAGAGAGGTGGATGGGGTAAGGCGGTTGATGTAGTATATATGGACTTTAGTAAGGCGTTTGATAAGGTGGCCCATGGAAGACTTCTACAGAAATGCAGATGTGTGGAATAGAGGGTGATTTAGCTAATTGGATTAGGAATTGGCTGGCAGATAGAAGACAGAGGGTGGTGGTTGATGGGAGATATTCATCGTGGAGTTCGGTGACGAGTGGTGTGCCTCAGGGGTCTGTTTTGGGGCCCCTGCTGTTTGTAATTTTTATAAATGATCTGGATGAGGGTATGAGGGATGGATCAGTAAATTTGCAGATGATACTAAAGTTGGTGGTGTGGTAGATAGTGAAGAGGGGTGTTTTAGTTTACAGAGT
This sequence comes from Sphyrna mokarran, assembly GCA_024679065.1. Classification (NCBI taxonomy): domain Eukaryota; kingdom Metazoa; phylum Chordata; class Chondrichthyes; order Carcharhiniformes; family Carcharhinidae; genus Sphyrna; species Sphyrna mokarran. The sequence goes on from JAGIQG010000011.1 coordinate 16,954,848, forward strand.
GACTTGGACAAGTTGCAGAGCTGGGCCGAGAGGTGGCAAATGGAGTTTAATGTGGAAAAGTGTGAGGTAATGCACTTTGGCATGAACAATAAATGTGTAGAGTATAGGGCTAATGGTAGGGCTCTTAATATTGTTGAGGAACAGAAGGATCTTGGTGTATGTGTCAATAGATCCCTGAAAGTAGGCAGTCAAGTGGATAAAGTTGTTAAGAAGGCATATGGAGTCTTAGCTTTTATTGGTAGGGGGATTGAATTTCGGAGCCGCAACATCATGTTGCAACTGTACAAAACACTAGTGCGGCCGCACTTGGATTATTGTGTGCAGTTCTAGTCCCCGCATTATAAGAAAGATGTGGAGGCATTGGAGAGGGTACCGAGGAGGTTTACCAGGATGTTGCCTGGTATGGAAGGCAGGTCTTATGAAGAGAGGCTGAGAGATTTGAGGTTGTTTCGTTAGAAAGAAGGCGGCTAAGAGGAGACCTTATTGAAACATATAAGATGATTAGAGGTTTAGATAGGGTGGACAGTGATAGCCTTTTTCCTAGGATGGAGAAAGCTAGCACGAGGGGACACAGCTTTAAATTAAGGGTATGAGTTATAGGACGGATATCAGAGGTAGGTTCTTTACTCAAAGAGTGATTAGGGAGTGGAATGCCCTGCCTGCAGCTGTTGTAGATGCGCCAAGTTTGGTGGCGTTTAAGAGGTTAGTTGATAAGTATATGGATGAGAAGGGAATGGTTTAGTTAGGAGGGGCATTGCTTTTTATTTTTGGTCGGCACAACATCGAAGGCCGAAGGGCCTGTTCTGTGCTGTGTTGTTCTATGTTCTATGTTCTGTTCCATTGACTCAAAGATATCATCATAGAATCATCATCATAGAATTCCACAGTACAGAAGTAGGCCATTTGATCTATTGAGCACCAACCACAATCCCATCCAAGCCCTATTCCCATAACCCTACACATTTATTCTGCTAATCGCCCTGACACTAAGGGACAATTTAGACTGGCCAATCAACCTAACCCGCACATCTTCATAGTATGGGAAGAAACTGAAGCGTCTGGAAGAAACCTATGCAAACACGAGGAGAATGTGCAAACTCCACACAGACAGTCACCCAAGGCCGGAAATGAACCTGGCTCCCTGGCACTGTGAGGCAGCAATGCTAACCACTGGGCTATCATGTCGCCATTGATTACATCTAAATCCAGAACACTAAAGCAAATGAAAGAAACAAACAGATTGCACAAAAACATTCAATTAAGAACCATTTCCAGGAACACTGTCCTCATGTCAAATTATAGCTTGCAAAACCAACTGACAGCTGTTATTGATCTTTCAGATTATTTGAAGAATAAAGATTCCTGCTTTCCTCCAAATTTATCAAAGATAAATGCACAGTAATGAACAGTAAATGGCTTGTAGACAAAAAGTGTTTGTCAAACCCTACAGCTTATGCAGTACACAAAGAAACTGGGAGAAATCCACTGAGGACTATATTACCCTAAACTGAGAGCATCTCAATTCCTGTGAGCATGTGGTACTGAGCACAAGCACTTTTATTCAGTGTGTGGACATCAACTACCACATAGCATAGTGGAGAACATGCCCCTGTTTACATCACTGGGGACAAGGTGGAAATGATTGAGAGCTTTAAGTTTTTAGGTATCCAGATCACCAACAACCCATCCTGGCACCGGCGGCAGTGCCGCAAGCCGCACCCCCCCCCCCCCCCCCGGATGCAGGAGGCCATTCAGTCCATTGAGCCTGCACCGACAAAATCCCACCTAGGCCCTTTCCCTGCAACCCCAGATATTTACCTTGCTAATCCTCCTAACATGAGGTTAATTTAACATGCCCAATCCACCCAACCTGCGCATCTCTGCATGTGGGGGGCAACAGGAGCACCTGGAGGAAACTCACGCAGACACAGGGAAAACATGCAGACTCCACACAGACAGTGACCCAAGCTGGGAATCAACTGGCGCTGTGGGACAGCAATGCTAACCACTGTGCCACCGTGCCCCCCCGTTATGCTGAGAATAGTTGTGTATCTGTCCATTTCATCAATATCAAGCAGATTACAAACATTCCAGGAGACACATTTTATGGTACATTTTTGCAAACTGCATTATTTTTGGTGAATATTAGCTGGCCTATTGGCCACATCAGCAGGCTGTGAAAATGAGGGAGTAATTTTAGGACTTTTTTTTGCCTTGAATTTTCCTCAGCTGAGGACAGCAATGCTGCCTCTGAGAAGGTTAGAGCATGTTACGGTCACACTTGCTTTAAGAACACTTGGCTTTTGTATCCAAACAAATGTGCGCCCAGGAACGAGACAAATTTAACACTTTGCCCAACTACAGAATGGCATGAAGTCCAGTTGAGACCTGGGAGCGAATGATGTCCAAGTGTGGCACATCCACCTGTTGCTGGTTTTTGATTTGATTTATTATTGTCACAGCGGGAAGTGTAGACAGAGTCAATGGATTGAAAGCTGATTTGTGAGATGGACTGGGCTAAGTTCACAACGTTTCGTAGTTTCTTGTGGTCTTGGACAGAGCAGGAGCTGTACCAAGCTGTGATAAACCAGAAAAATACTTTCCATGGTACATTTGTAAAAATTCGTAAATCACAGTGGACATGCCAAATTTCCTTCGCCTTCTGAGAAAGTGGTGGCATCAGTGGGGCTTTCTTAATTATTGCATTGGCGTAGAGGGACCAGGACAATTTGTTGGTGATCTGGACACCTGGAAACCTGAAGCTCTCAACCATATCCACTTCATCCCCGTTGATATACAGAGGGGCATGTCCTCCATTACGCTTCCTGAAATCGTGGACTATCTCCTTTATTCCTTCATTTTATTGACAAATGTATAACTATCTGCTGAGGCTATGTTCCTTAACTCTTGTTTGGGATACCCATAAGCTGGTCGATGAATGAATTCTTGCCAAGTCATCAGAAGGTTAAGCAAGTCATGAACGAATGACCATTTACTCATTCCAATAATGCAGCTTCAATACTTCAATGATGGCAAGTCAGTAGCCAACAAAACAAGCAAATTATTTTTGGCTGACTGACATCGCACTTGAGTGAATTGCGGATGGGTGATACAAACCTCATGCACTGCTGACCTTATAAAAGTCACTGATTTTACAATCATTTATTGCAATATTGCTCATAACCCCGCTCCTGAAATTCAGGCTCTACATGCATCCCTGATGTTTATAATTCTAAGTCTCTATCATTAGGAAGCACAGATCCAAGGTCTGTGGTCAAAACTAAACGCCACGAAGTGCCCTACAGGCATAAACTACAAACAGCAGGATTCCTTTGTGATCTTTGCTCATTAATTTTAAACAAAAAAGCACATTGCACGCACAGTTGTACCACATTCAAGGCATACACAATACATCAAATGTGGTCATTAGCAAATACTGGAATTCATTTTGCTCTCCTGCATATAAAAACAATGCCAATCATCTCTAGATTAACACAGATTCTGTTGGAGCATTCTTGCGCTTTCCGCTTAATAGGTTTTTTTTTGACAGTTTAAGACTGAAGCTCTGGGACTTCTTTTTAAATCAACCCCAACCTCACTCCCCTCCAAGATGGTCCCAGAAATCCATCTCCAACCATGATTTTGGTCATAGAGTCATTAAGGTTTACATCATGGAATCAGGCTCTTCGACCCAACTTGTCCATGCCAACCTTTTTTTCAAACCACGAAGCTAGTCCCACCCAATTGGCCATGTTTGGGCCCACATCCCTCTATGCTCATCATACCCATGTAACTGTCTAAATGCTTTTTAAAAGACAAAATTGTACCTGTCTCTACTTCTACCTCTGGTAACTTGTACCAGACACTCACCATCCTCTGTGTGAATAAATTGCCCCTCTGGAACTTTTTTGTATCTCTCCCCTCTCATCTTAAACCTACGGCCTTTAGTTTTAGACTCTATCTTTGCGTAAAGATGTTGACTATGTATCTGATTTATGTTCCTCATCATTTTATAGATCTCTATAACATCACCCTTAGCCTTCAATACTCTAGAGAAAAAATTCCCAGGGGATCCAGCGTCTCCTTATTACTTAATCCATCAAGTCCCGGTAGCATGCTAGTAAATTTTTTCTGCACTCTTTCTAGTTTAATAATATCTTACTATAATAGGGTGAACACAACCGTACATGGTGTTCGAAGTGTAGCCGTACTCATGTCTTGTACAACTTCAACAAGACGTCCCAACTCCTGTATTCAATGTTCTGACCGAAGGAACTAAGCATGTTGAATGCCTTCTTCACCACTGTTCACCTGTGATTCCATTTTCAAGGAACTATGAACCTATACCCCTCAATCTCTTTGTTCTCTAAGTTGTCCTTACACATCCCAAATTGCAACGATTATAAATACATCGCAATGCAACAACCTGCTGTTCTTCTTCTAATGAATCCCACACGGCAAGGGAAGCTCTGAACAGCTGCCAACAAGTCACTAGTCAGGAACCTTTTATAAATTACCTTTAGTGTATACAACCCACTGAGAAAAATGATTTACATTATGGAAATTAGAATTTGAAAGTATTGTGAATAAATTTCTTGTTTAAACAATTTACTAAATCTATGTTTACATTGAAAAGCCAAGGAAAAGAGTGAGCAGGACAGACTCAACCTCATAGGTATTTGAGTGTTCTGAATCTGATGTTGAGGTATAGTTTAAAGAATTTGTTTCAATACCAAAATGACTGAAGAATAAAGTCAGATAGCCTTGGAGAATAGCACACAGGAAAATGGCTCAGTAGCAGAGACTGGAAAGGAAAGAGGGAAGAGTGTGGATGTGCATGTTAAAAGCACCATGGTCAAAGGTGACATGATTGTTCCTTGAAGAGGTTTCTACAAATGAAACTCTCTAAGATGTCTGCCCAACCCTGGACCATAATCCCACCATCAAACGTCAAATTATTGTTTCTCAGGCCCTGTCTCTTTTTCACCGTGGATGTCCAGACCCTCTCCACTTCTAACCCCTATCAGACTGACCCAAGCAGAGCTCTCTGCTTCTTCCTGCAACGGAAGTACAGCCAACCTTCATCTACTACCCTCCACTACTTGGTTGCTGTGGGAAGCACAAGGGTCCAGGCAGTGCCTGGTCTTTTCATGGCTCATGTGGAATATTCTCTGTTCCAGTCTTAGTTAGGTCCCCTCTCTCACTCTCTTCACAGCACGTAGTTGACTGGATCTGTACCGCTCCCTGCTTTCAATCCAAACTAGAGAATTTCAGCGACTCTGCTTCTAACGTCCACCCCCCACCCCCCATCGCTTGGCTCTTCCATTCCTTAATTCTGGGTCTCCATTTTTTGGTGACTGACCTTCCAACAGTTTTCAGTCTGAGCCCAGTGAATCTCACAGCTACTTTGACAACAGTTCCAGCTCAATCTGCAAGCACTCTATTCCATTCCTACTATTTCTCCCCCTTCAATGCATCTGTTCAACTGTCACCTTCCATGCCAGCGCTTCCAAACATCTTCCTTTTTTGTTAACCGAGGATTTCCTTCCGTCATGGCTCACTGGACCGTGTACGTTCCATTTCCCATTCTTTTGCTCCCCACCCTCCCAGAGCTAGGGTAGGATTCCCCTCACCCTCACCTTCCACCGCAGCAGCATCCATATTCAGTGGATCACTTGGAGCCATTGCCACCACCTCTTATGTGACTCCAAAGCCAAAAGCATCTTCCCTCCTCTCCCTTTTCAATATTCCGAAGGAACCATTCCGTTCCACAATACTGCGATCCACTTCGGAATCCCCACTAAGTTTGTTTATTTCTTAATCTCACAAGTAAGCTGACATTAACGCTGCAATGAAGCTACTGTGAAAATCCCCTAGTCACCACACTCTGTTCGGATATACTCAGGGAGAATTCAGCATGGTCAATGTATTCTAGCCAGCATGTCTATTGTGGGAGGAAATTGGAGCACCCAGAGGAAATCCATGCAGACGTGGGATGAATGTGCAGACTGCACACAGACAGTGACCCAAGCCGGGAATCAAACACCAGGTCCCTGGCACCGCGAGGCAGCAGTGCTAACCACTGTGCTGTTTTCCTCTTCTTTCCCATCCCACACAAACACAGGAGATTAGTGTTTGTTCCTCACTTCTTACCATCCAATAATCAAACATTCCTTCCAGGTGAAACAGTGATGTATCTACATTCTCTCAAGTTTCCTCGACACTCGGGAGATCAACACTGACTGGGCGATGGCTTAGCAAAACGTACTTCACACGCATACTTCAGAGCCTATTCTTTTCATTCTCATTCCCTCTTCCACTTTAACTTTCTTTCCTTGACCCTGTATATTGTTCCACTGAAGCACAACATAAGGTCAAACGTCAGCACCTCAATAAGGCACACCACTGTCTCCCAAACACAATATGGAGAATTTAACAGATCACTACCTCCACCTCCATTTGCTCAAAAAATGTTTTTTCAAAATTATTTCATGGGATATGGGTATCACTAGTATTTGCTATCTATTCCTAAATGCGCTTGAACTGACTTGCTAGGAACTTGTAGACGGCGACGTTCCCACGTATCTGCTGCCTTTGTCTTTCTAGATGGGTGCTCTGGTTTCCTCCACTGTCCGAAGATGTACGGGTTAGTTTGATTGGCTATGCTAAATTGACCCTAGTGTCAGGAGATTAGCAGGGTAAAGATGTGGGGTTACTGGAATAGCACCTGTGTGGGATCATGGTCAGTGCAGACTGGATGGTCTGAATGGCCTTTGTCTTTCCAGATGGTATCCCCATTGATCTGCTGCCTTTGTATTTCTCGATGGAAGTGGTCATGGGTTTAAAAGCTACTGTCTAAGGATCATAGAATTCTTACAATGCAGAAGGAGACCATTCAGCCTATCCAGTCTGCACCAACCACAATCCCACCCAGATCCTATCCCCATAACCCTACATATTTACCCTGCTAAGCTCCTGACACTCGGGTCAACTTAGCATGGCCAAACTAACCCACACATCTTTGGACAATGGAGGAAACCAGAGCACCCATCAGAAATCCATGCAGATACGGGAAGAATGCGCCAACTCACACAGGCATTGACCCGAGATTGGAACTGAACCCAGGTCCCTGGCACTGTGAGATAGCAGTGCTAACCACTGTGCCACCGTGGATCTCTGGAGAATTTCTGCAGTGCATTTTGTAAATGGTAAACACTGCTGCTACTGGGCGTCAGTGTTGGAGGGATTGAATGTTTATGGGTATGGTGCCAATCAAGCAGGCTGCTCCATCCTGGATGGTGTCGAGCTTCTTGAGTGTTGTTCGAGCTGCACTCCTCCAGGCAAGTGGGAATTATTTCATCGCACTCCTGACTTGTGCCTTGTAGATGGTGGACAGGCTTTGGGGAGTCAGGAGGTGAGTTACTCACACAGTATTCCAAGTGTCTGACCTCTCTTATGGGCACTTTATTCACATGGTGAGTCCAGTTGAGATTTTGGTGAATGATAACCCCAAAGATGTTGATTCTGTAGATGTTGGGTTTCATAGTCAAGCCCCAATCCCTTTCTCACCCAATATACAAACACCCATATCTGAATACCATAGCAATCACTTGATAATGATCATGAGCAAGAACTTTGGATAGACTTTCTCCATCCCTTAAGCCCAGGGACATGAAAACCAATTGGCTAAGAGTGGAGATCATTTTGGTCCATATGGCTGACTAACAGTAAAAAAACACCAGTTAAGCCAATACTTCTCCAGCTCTGATAAAGATCCAAAAGGACTCGAAATGTTAACTCTATTTTCTCTCCTTACAGATGCTCCTGACCTGATAAGTCTTTCCAGCATCCTAAAATAGAGTTTATTTATTAGTGTCACAATTAAGCTTACATTCACACTGCAATCATGTTACCGTGAAAATTCCCTAGTCCCCACACTCCAGGACTTGTTCATGTACACAGAGGTAGAATTTAGCATGGCTAATATACCTAACCAGCACATTTTTGGAGTGTGGGAGGAAACCAGAGTACCCAGAGGAAACCCACACAAACACAGGGAGAACGTGCAGATTCCACACAGACAATGACCCAAGCCGAAAATCAAACTCGGGTCCTTGGAGCTGTGAGGCAGCAGTGCTATCCTCTACTCTCATTTCAGTTTGCAGCATCGACAATATTTTAATTGCTCCTTTATTGCAGCTATGAAAACAAATCACCCATTGAAAGGCCAAGAAAACGGTAAAGAACAGAATGAGCCACTGAAGTAAAACAACAAGCCATCTCATTTCTGGGAAACCACGCACAATGGACCGTTAGTCCTCAATGGGGATATGTTTAGTGTAATGAAAGGCTGCACTTTCATCGATCTGAATATAAGAGGATGCGCTATCTCCCTTTTCGTATCTCGGACAACTTCTTGTGCTCAGCCACACAAATCACGTCAGGAGAGACAAACAGTCCAGTGTGAGTTTCAGCAAAAGGCACATCTGATCGTTATCTAATACCCTGTGTTATTATACACCATATTCCATATGGGATAACATGATCCGCAGCTGTATTTATTTTGTACACAACTAATAGATTTCTGCCAGTTGGCTGAGTCTTTGGGGATAAAGCCATTTGTTTCAGAGAGAGAGAGAGAGATATGGACAGTGGGGAAATCAAAGGAGAGCTTCTTCATCTACACACATATTAAGTCAGTGCTCAGGTTTAATCAATTAATGATATATTATCTTCAGCGTGCGTTTTCAGGGTGAATTGGAAAGAGCAAACTGTTCTTTTGAACCACTTTAATCAAGCCACAACAGAAAAAACATGGCAAAAGATTGATCCAACACCTGAACAGTTGGCTGGATGGCTCCAAAAGCTACCAACAAGATTGGACAAATATGCAACTGAAAAAAATGAGTGGTCCTTCTAGCACCCTCGACAGAAACTTGCAAGGCTTTTCAGAAGTTCTTTTGTCGAATTTTCAAGTGCAACCTACAGAGATGTTGTGGAAATCTGTAGCCATCTGATGAATCATTTTTTTGTACAAAAACACCTTCATTTTATTGTCCACCAATTATTACAAACTTTTAGACACATTCCTGACATCCGAGTGAGCTCTCTCTTTTGTACACAATACAAACCCAGACGGTACAGCGGTTAGCATTGCTGCTTCACAGCGCCACAGACCCAGGTTTGATTCCCAGCTTGGGTCACTATCTGTGCAGAGTCTGCATGGGTTTCCTCTCACAGTCCGTAAGATGTACTGGTTAGGTGCGTTGACCATGCGAAATTCTCCCTCAGTGTACCCAAACAGGCATCGAAGTGTGGCGTCTAGGGGGTCTCCACTGTAACATCATTGCAGTGTTAATTTGAGCCTATTTGTGACACTAATAAATAAAACAAATGAGATGTCTTGATTTTTCACATGGTCAACAAAAACAGGTTTGTGAATTTTCATAGAATCATTGAGGTTTACAGCATGGAAACAGGCTCGTCAGCCCAACTTGTCCATGCCGCCCTTTTTGTTTTAAAACCCCAAAGTTAGTCTTAATGGCCCGCATTTGGTCCATATCCCTCTATACCCACTTTATTCACGTAACTGTCTAAATGCTTTTTAAAAGACAAAATTGTACCCGCCTCTATTGCTACTTCTGGCACTTGTCCACTCTATATGAAAAAAATTTCCCCTCTCGATCTTTTTGTATCTCTCACCTTAAAACTAGATCCTCTAGTCTTAGACTTAGGAGAAAAGATTGACTATCTCGCTGATCTATGTCCCTCATTATTTTATAGACTTCTCTAAGGAGGAAATGGTCGAGTAAGGGAACCACGGTGTACTAAAAAAGTTAATTCGCTGGTTAAAAGGAAAAAGGAGGCTTATGTCAGGATGAGGCTTGAAGGCTCAGTTAGTGCAATGGATAGCTATAGATTAGCCAGGAGGGAGCTAAAGAGTGAGTTGAGGAGAGCTAAAAGGGGACACGAGAAGACTTTGGCTGATAGGATCAAGGAGAATCCTAAAGCTTTCTTTAGATATGTTAAGAATAGAAGATTGGTTAGGGCCAGTCAGAGACAGCAGTGGGAAGTTATGCGTGGAGCCTGAAGAGATTGGAGAGGCACTGAACAAATATTTCTCTTCGGTATTCACTCAGGGAGATGTAAATGTAGTTGTGGAGAACACTGGGATACAGGGTTGCAAACTGGAAAGTATTGAAGTAGATAAGGAGGATGTGCTAGATATTCTTGAGGGTTTGAAGTTAGATAAGTCCCCTGGGCCGGACGGGATTTACCCTAGGCTTCTCTGGGAGGCGAGAGAGGCGATTGCAGAGCCTCTGGCTCTGCTCTTCAGGTCGTCATTGGTTATGGGTATAGTGCCGGAAGACTGGAGGATAGCAAATGTGCTCCCATTGTTCAAGAAGGGGATTAGAGACTTTCCGGGGAATTATTGGCCGGTAAGTCTTACTTCTGTTGTGGGCAAAGTATTGGAGAGAATTATTAGGGACAGGATTTATAGTTATTTAGAGAGAAATGAATTGGTTGGGGATAGTCAGCATGGTTTTGTGAAGGGTAGGTCGTGCCTTACTAACCTTATTGAGTTTTTTGAAAAAGTGACCAAAGAGGTGGATTGGGGTAAGGCAGTTGATGTGGTATATATGGACTTTAGTAAGGCGTTCGATAAGGTGCCCCATGGAAGGCTTCTGCAGAAAATGCAGATGTATGGGATTGAGGGTGATTTAGCTAATTGGATTAGGAATTGGATAGCTGATAGAAGACAGAGGGTGGTGGTTGATGGAAATTATTCATCGTGGAGTTCGGTTACAAGTGGTGTACCTCAGGGATCTGTTTGGGGCCCCTGCTGTTTGTAATTTTTATAAATGATCTGGATGAGGGTATTGAAGGATGGATTAGTAAATTTGCGGATGACACCAAAGTCGGAGGAGTGGTAGATAGTGAAGAGGGGTGTTATAGTTTGCAGAGAGACTTGGACAAGTTGCAGAGCTGGGCCGAGAGGTGGCAAATGGAGTTTAATGTGGAAAAGTGTGAGGTAATTCACTTTGGCAGGAATAACAAATGTGTAGAGTATAGGGCTAATGGTAGGACTCTTAATAGTGTTGATGAACAGAGGGATCTTGGTGTATATGTGCATTGATCCCTGAAAGTTGGCAATCAAGTCGATAAGGTTGTTAAGAAGGCATACGGAGTCTTAGCTTTTATTGGTAGGGGGATTGAATTTCGGAGCCGCAACGTCATGTTGCAACTGTACAAAACTCTAGTGCGGCCGCACTTGGAGTATTGTGTGCAGTTCTGGTCCCCACATTATAAGAAAGATGTGGAGGCATTGGAGAGGGTACAGAGGAGGTTTACCAGGATGTTGCCTGGTATGGAGGGCAGGTCTTATGAGGAGAAGCTGAGGGATTTGAGGTTGTTTTCGTTAGAAAGAAGGTGGCTAAGAGGAGACCTTATTGAAACATATATGATGATTAGAGGTTTAGATAGGGTGGACAGTGATAGCCTTTTTCCAAGGATGGAGAAAGCTAGCACAAGGGGATATAGCTATAAATTAAGGGATGGTAGTTATAGAACAGATATCAGAGGTAGGTTCTTTACCCAGAGGGTGGTTAGGGTATGGAATGCCCTGCCTGCGGCAGTTGTAGATGCGCCAAGTTTGGTGACGTTTAAGATGTTAGTAGATAAGTTTATGGACGAAAAGGGAATTGTTTAGTTTGGAGGGTCATGGCTTTTTCCTAATTGGTTGATGCAACATCGAAGGCCGAAGGGCCTGTTCTGCGCTGTAATGTTCGATGTTCTATAAGATCACCCTTCAACCTTCCACGCTCCAAAGAAAAAAGTCCAGCTATCCAGCTACCTTAAACTATCAAGTCCCCGTAGAATTCCAATACTCTTCTGCACTCTTTCCAGTTTAATAATATCCTTTTTATAACTGTGATCAGAACTGTACAAGTGTGGCCTTACCAATGTCTTGTACAACTTCAACAAGATGCCCCAACTCCGACATTCAATGTTCTGATCAATGAAACCAAGCATGCTGAATGCCTTCTTCATCACTCTGTCCACTGTGACTCCACTTTCAAGGAACTATGGACATGTACCCCTAGATCTCTTTGTTCTGTAACTCCCCCCAAAGCTTTACCATTAATTGAGTAAGTCCTGCCCTGGTTCAATCTACCAAAATGCATCACCTCACATTTTTATCATAAATATGCTCTTGGACATTTCTTTTGCTCATTGTGTGGGTTAGGTAGATTGGCCATGCTAAATTGACCCTAGTGTCAGGGGAATTAGCAAGGTAAATACGTGGGGTTGCGGAAACAAGGCCTGGGTGGGATTGTGGTCAGCACAGGCTCGATGGGCCGAATGGCCTCCTTCCATGCTGCAGTGATTCAATGATTCTATCCAGTTTATAACTACAATCTTTGAAAAGGATTTTATTATAATAACGAGCTACAGAAGCTTTCACCAACACATTTAATGCGTTATAATACAATGAGCAGGACAATTCCTGAACTGCTACAATTTAAAGAATGTGGCATTGCTAAATATAAATCAAAACAAAAAGATGCAGAATCTATCACTGGTTTATTTAACCAAATGCTTTTCCTTTTTGTTTTGTTCAGTGTTCTACCTCAGGTTGTAAAAGCCACATCAGCCATGCCACCAGACACCTGAACAACGGAAAAAGATATTAATGATAATTATTTGCCCGTCATTATACTTGGCCATCATAGATCTGTCGAGAAGCTGGCTTGTGGAATAGGTTTAAGGTGAGAGCGGAGAGATATAAAAGGATCCAGAGGGGCAAATTTTTTCACAAGGAGTGTGGTGAGTATCTGGAACGAGCTGCCAGAGGCAGTAGTAAAGGCAGATACAATTTTGTCTTTAAAAAGCAGTTCGATAGTCACATGGCTAAGATGGGTATAGAGGGATATAGCCAAATGTGGGCAATTGGGACCAGCTTAGTGGTAAAAACTGGGAGGCACGGACAAGTTGGGCCAAAGGGCTTGTTTCCATGCTGTAAACCTCCATGACTCTACCTGGCAGCTCCAAGTCAGGAAGGCCATGCCAATTTGTGATGAATGTTTAATTCAGAGAATGTTACGAGACAGTCCACAGTGAGATGTCAAGGACAAGGTGACAAGCCAGGAAGAGGTTCAGAGAGACTTTGCAAAATCTTGATTTAAGACTAGGTTTTGAAGAAGTTTGAAGACCCAACACATGGCAGATTTCTTAATGTAATCATTTCCTAGATTTCGACAGAATCTTTACTGCATTGTTTGACTGACCCTTATCAGCGTATCTTTTAACATCTTAAACTTATCAGGCAGTTCAGGTCACAATGCATTGCAACTCCAACATACTGCACCACCCAAGCGGTACTGCAAGCACACAATTTCCTTTTGATAAGGCTACGGTGGGAACTTGCTGAGAAAAGGCTGTTAAATGGGAGTTTTTGTGCAGTTAATCCCCAGTCCTGGTGAGAAAAAAAACTGTGGGGCGCAGGCAAGATGCTCTCAAGGGCGTGAAGCAAAGGTTTACCAAGCTGATTCTGGAGAAAGCGGGACTAATGTATGAGGAGGGATTGGCTAGGTTAGGATTATTTTCACTGGAGTTCAAACAAATGGGGGGCAATTCTGAAAGAGATTTACAAAATTCTAACAGGACTAGAGAGAATAGATGCAGGGAGAATGTTCCCAATGGTGGGGAGTCCAGAACCAGGGGTCATAGTCTGAGGATTTGGGGTAGACTATTTAGGACGGAGGTGAAGAGATATTTATTCGCCCAAAAAGTGGCAAGTCATTACCACAGAAAGTAGTTGATGTCAAAATATTCAATGTATTCAAGAGGCAGCTTGCCCCAAGATAGAGCACTTGGGGCGAATGGGATCAAAGGTTATGGGAGGGAAGCAGGATTAGGCTACTGAGTTGGATGATCAACCATGATCGTGGTGAATGGTGAAACAAGCTCAAAGAGCCAAATGGCCTCCTCCTGATTCTGGAATCTGCTATGTTTCTGTGTCAGGAAGATGAGGAATAAGTCTATGAAAAAAATGCCATTCAACACTGTTTCCCTGAACAAAAAATGCTAATGGAAATTATTGACACCTTGATGTTAATTTAATTTCTCACACTGACTGATTTAGTGGTGATGTGGAGATGCCGGTGTTGGACTGGGACAAGCTCAGTAAGAAGTCACACAACACAGATTAAAGTCCAACAGGAAGGAGCAGGGCTCCGAAAGCCTGTGCTACCAAAATAAACCTGTTGGACTTTAACCTGGTGTTGTGAGACTTCTGTGATTTAGAGGTGCCAGTCTCTTGGGTTTGGCTAAAGAGAACCATTATTCAGTCTCGAAGCAGCTTAATTCCAATAATATATCCTGGGAATAAGATTAAGAGCTTAGCAAAAGATATCAATTAATCTATATATCCCTGGAGTGACTTATCTAAAATTCTCAACACAACTCCCAACAGCAGCACCTCAGCATCTCTCTCCAATGCATAAGAGGTACTCAATAAAAAGGGGAAAAGATAATAATATTCTCCAAGGTCCCTGATGGTGACAGTCATTCCAAAAAGATCATGCTGACAGTATTACCAAGAGGAACGTCACTTCACTCTGGAATTACATATTTCCCTGAAAATTATTCTCAGTTTACTAGTCATCCACCCAAGTACGATTTTTATTTATCAGTGTCACAAGTGAGCTTATATTAACACTGCAATGAAGTTACTATGAAAAATCTCTGCGTCGCCACATCCCAGCGCCTCCTCAGGTACACTGAGGGAGAACTTAGCATGGCCAATGCAGCAAACCAGCACATCTTTTGGGCTGCAGGAGGAAATTGGAGCACCGGGGGGGAAACCCACACAGGAGAACATGCAGAGTCCGCATGGGCAGTGACCCAAACCGGAATCAAACCCGGGTCCCTGGCAGTGAGGCAGCAGTGCTAACCACTCTGCCACCATGCCACCCTGTGATCAGACCAGTGAAGCACCATAGCGTGAATGCTGTTAGTCTGAAATACTGTAAAGACAACAAGATGTGGGAAACGCGCAGCATCTGTCGAGGCCACCAGAAGTGAGATGAAACATTAGCTCCACTTCCCGTAATATAACCTTAATTCAGTTTCTTTGTCTATAGACGCTGCTTGCCCTGCTGAGTATTTCCAACATTTTCTGTTTTTATTTCTGGTGACCAAAGTGCCAGGTATCAAAGTATAGAATCACAGAATCCCTGCAGTGCAGAAGGCGGCCATTTGGCTGATTGAGTCTGTACCAACCACACTTCCACCCAGACCCTATCCTCGTAACCCCACATATTTACCCTGCTAATCGTCCTGACACGAAGAGGCAATTTTAGAGTGACCTATCCACCTAACCCATACGTTTTTGGACTGTGGGAGGAAACCAGAGCACCCAGAGGAAACTCATGCAGACACGGGGAGAACATGCAAACTTCATACAGACAGTGACCAGAGGCCGGAATTGAACTCAGGTCCCTAGTGCTGTGAGGCAGCAGTGCCACTGTACTAAGTTGACAAGTGAGTAGGCTGAAATCAGTAGCACCGCAAAAGGGGGAGGGGGAGGGAAGAAACATGCGTGAGGGCTTCCACACTGAGTTGTGAAACACAGATAAGACAGGGCAAGGCAAGAGAGGACAGAAAAGCGGAGGAGGGAAGAGGAGGACAGGATATGCTTCTGCTCAAATGCTCACTGCCAAATCACAGCCAAAGCTCAAAGATAATTAGTACTTGACCCAAAAGCTGAAGAATCAGTCGTTGGCTGGGTGCCATGTACCTCAATCCAAATCAGCTTTGCTACCAGTGAAAGAAGAAAATACTAACAGCATCAAATGAAGCAGAGTGGGAGGCAGTTGACAGATTAGGACTGAGGGCGAGGAGAAATTTCTTCTTCCAGAGGGTGGTGAATGTATGGAATTCACTACCACAGAAAGTAACTAAGATCAAAATGTTGTGTGATTTTAAGGAGAAATTAGGTATAGCTCTTGTGGCTGAAGGACTCAAGGAGGCAGGATCAGGATATTGAATTTGATGATCAGCCATGATCAAAACGAATGGCAGGACAGTCTCAAAGGGCCGAATGGTCTATTCCTGCTTCAAGTTTCTGCTTCTACGACAGAGGACAGTCAGCTCAATGGCCTGTTTCGATGCTATAAACTGCATCCAAATAATGAGGAGCTGCAGAGAGACAAACACAGGTAACTTCTCCAGACAAATATACAGCTTGGGAATAGGACCAGCCAAAGCTTGGTGTGATTGATCACCAGAGCAAGGATTGACAGTAATCGAAGATAGGTCGAATCATTGTTCAGTTTCTCCTGACACACAATAAAAACATTTGGGGTTGGAATGGGCAGGGGTGACTGTCAGAACCCACCTGTAAAATGAAATGCATCCCACTTTACCCCCAACATAGGCAATCTATTCACAACGCTAATCCATGTGGGAGATCCCACTTATATAAATCATATGTGGAGTTTGCACATTCCCCATGTCTGCGTGCGTTTCCTCCAGGTGCTCCAGTTTCCTCCCACACTTCAAACATGTGCAGGTTAGGTGGATTAGCCATGGTAAATTGCCTCTTAACGTCTAAAGATGCTTGGGTTAGATGGATTGGCCATTCTAAATTGCCCCTTAGTGTTTAAGTTTAAAATTTCCCTGTCACCACACTCCGGCACAGACCAACAAGGTGCATGCATTCGGCAGGTCGTGCGAGGGCTGCTCTTGGATGTTGCTTCAGGAGTGGCCTAGTGCTTCAAGTCGTTAGTGTATGCTTAAACTGGACCATCTGATAGGCAACATGACAGCTCAGAGACTATCGCTGTTGCTGTGCAGACACATGGATTTGGACCTGTGTCTGCGGGAGTTTGCGCGTTCTCCCCGTGGTTGCGTGGGTTTTCTCCGGGTGCTCCGGTTTCCTCCCACATCCCAAAAATGTGGTCTTAGGCTGATTGGGTAACAAATTGTCCCTATATTGGACCCTATATGGGAATCTTCCACAATAGGCATAGCCTAAAGTCATGGATATGTCATTAAGACGTTAGGACAGCGGCGTAGGCTCATTGGGCCGAAGGTCCTGTTTCCCGTGCTGTGTTGCTCTTTGTTCTTTGGCACCTTTTACGGTCAATGCACTTTGCAGGTTAGGTCGCCATGGTAAATTTGTGGGGTTACAGGGATAGACTGGGGGAGAGGGCCTGGGTAAGATACTCTGTCAGAGAGTCAGTGCAACCCAAATGGGCCTAATGGCCTCTTTTGCACTGTAGGGATTCTTATTTACTCACATGATATAGAATTTCCCATCCAGAAACATCTTTGTTTAGTCGGAACATTTTGGGATATATTTTTCCTTTTTTTAAACATTGTCACTACTAAGCATACAGGGGTAATATTTCATCACTCTGTCAATGAAGCAAAGCAGGCCAAACAGAGTGAGGGAACTTGGGCAATGGATTATGAGATTTTGCTCTCAGCAAATACTGGTGACGCACGCTCATACTGACAGATTGTTCTTTTATGGATATAATACTGTACAACTGCAAATAATTTATAGTTTGCAGAAAAAAACGGACATAAAAGATTGAGGTCGTCTGGTGTGCAGCATACTCCAACATAAACAGGTTAAAATTATCAGGGGCTTTGAGACAGCAGATAGAGAGAAATCGGATAGCAGCAAGTTGGCAACCAGAGGACAAAGATTTAGTAAGAACTAGTTTTTATTTCAACAAGAAAGGCAAGCTATTTGATCCAGGACATGCTGCCTGAAAGGTGGTGGAAGCAGACTTGATAATAACTTTCAAGAGATGATTAAATAAATCCTTGAAAAGCAGGGAGATGCAGTGCTATGGGGAAAGAGCAAGCGAGTGGGACTAGCTTTCTCAGAGGTGGCAAAGACACAATAGGCAGAACAGAGTTCTCTTGTGATGCATATTTTAACCTCTGGATTTTGACCTGTTTTATTATTGTCTCATGAATCGGGATACAGAGAAAAGTATTGTTCCTTTTGCGCTACATAAAGCATATTGTTCATTGGGTACATAGCAGAGAAGGAAAGGAGAGAGTGCAGGAAATAATGAAGGGTGAAGAGAAAGATCAACTTAATATATGATAGGGCCATTCAAAAGTCCGACGGCTGCAGGGAAGAAGCTGTTCTTGAGTCGGTTGGTACAGGTTTTCAGACACTTATACCTTTCTCGTGACAGGAAAGGATGGAAGAGAGTACATCCGAGGTATGTAGGGGGTCCTTGATTATGCTGGCTGCTTTCCTCAGGCAGTGTAAACAGAGTCAACGGATAGGAGGCTGGTTTGCGTGATGGACTGAGCTACGGTCACAACTCTTTGTAGTTTCTTGCAGTCTTGGTCAGAGCAGGAGCCATACCAAGCTGTGATACAAAGAATGCTTTCTATGGTGCATCTAATAACTCATCAGACAAAGGGTTATCCAGACTCGAAACACTGGTTCTATTCTCTCTCCACAGATGCTGTCAGACCCACTGAATTTTTCCAGCATTTTCTGTTTTCGTTTCAGACTCCAGCTTGGAATCCTACTGTGCAGGAGGAGACCATTTGGCCTATCTAGTTTGCATCAACACAAGCCTATCCATGCCCTATTAAAATAATCCCATAACACTAGGGGGCAATTGAGCATGGCCAATTCACCCACCAGCACATTTTTAGACTGTGGGAGAAAACCGGAGCAAACGCACGCAGACATGGGGAGAACGTGCAGACTCCACACACACACAATGACCCGAGGCCAGAAATCAAACCGGGATCCCTGGCACTATGAGACAGCAGTGCTAACCACTGTGCCACCATGCCACATCCACAGCATTTTGCTTTTACCACTAACCAGGACTGTCTGTACAACAACGCACCAACTATTAGGAACACCAACCCTTCATGCCAAGCTATGGTCCACTGAAAACCATCTAGACACAGAGTTGGTTGGCCCCCAGTTCCCCAATGACTTTGTTGAATACATATGTGCACAAGCTTTATCTCGAGCTCAACCACCTGGTCTTGTCTTTCATTGTGATTAATTGCCGGCCAGCGCTTCTTCCTGTCCCGCGTGCTAGGAGGTCAGTTCTGACGCTTGCACATCATAGTGACGCAAAGTTTAAAAATAAAACCCAATTAAATCACACTGGAGACTCCGCAGTGTTCCTTCCCTGCTTCAGTGGCCAAGCTGACAACACCAGGCACTGAGCACAGAATCTGCAGTCGTGCATGGAAGCTGACAAGGGACACAGAGTACATACCGAGATCCAGAACTAGATGCAGAAAACTACAATAGTAAACCTGGCAGAAATAAATTGTTATTAAAAGAAGAGCTCTGAGCAATTAAACATTCCTCCAGTTGCAATAAATACAACACCCTGTCTCAGCATTCACAATCTGGAATGGCAGCATATCATCAGATTGCAAGTTAAAAATACCGTGGCCAGTTTAGGATTTCAATCAATGAGGTTTCTCTGATAACGTGAGATCAGTTCACAGAGCTGAAAGAACAGTATTATACTCCACCATTCTTCACCCGTCCCTCACAACATTTTTAATCTTGGGTGTGTCGGATTTGTTCCCATACTTTTCTTAGTCAATCTATCACTAAATTGCTCAGCCTGCCAAATTCCTCAACTCAAAACAGCTCTTATTTCTACTGGCAACAATAACACATAGGTAAATATAAATTTCTTGAAGAACACTTTGTGTCTTATTTCTACCAGGACAAAAGCCAAAAAACGAACATGGTCTGAAAATGTACAGAAGGTTAATGTGCACTGGGTATGGGAAGTCAAGGAGGTCAATGTTTCTGTAAAGAGAAAATCCTAACTCCTCAACTGCAGTGGTTAGCACTGGTGCCTCATAGCGCCGGGGATTCGATTCCCAGCTTGGGTCACTGTCTGTGTGGAATTTGCACATTCTCCCTCTGTCTGCATGGGAAGGAAATTGGCCATCATGAAACTCCAAACCACAGAAATGTGGGTGACTCTTAACTACCCTCTGAAATGACCGAGTGAGACACTGAGTTCCAAGTAGTTAGGGATGGGCGACACATACTGGCCTTATCAGTGACGTCCGTATCTCATGAAATAGTAAATAAACCAATGTCTAGGAATAGACACCACCACAGAGGGTGGTGTTGGTGGGAAATATTCAACCTGGAGTGCAGTTACAAGTGGTGTACCTCAAGGATCTGTTTTGGGGCCACTGCTGTTTGTCATTTTTATAAATGATCTAGATGAGGGTGTAGAGGGTTAGATTAGTAAATTTGCTGACGATACCAAAGTGGGGGGAGTTGTAGACAGCGAGGATGGATGTTACAGTTTGCAGAGGGACATAGATAGGTTGCAGAGCTGGGCCTTGAGGTGGCAAATGGAATTCAATACGGATAAGTGTGAGGTGATTCACTTTGGTAGGAATGACAGGCATATGAAATATAGGGCTAATGGAAGGACCCTTAATAGTGTTGTCGAGCAGAGGGATCTTGGGGTACAAGTACATAGCTCTTTGAAAGTTGGCACCCAGGTTGATAAAGTTGTTAAGAAGTCGTACGGTGTGTTAGCTTTTATTGGTAGAGGGATTGAATTTAGGAGCCGTGAGGTTATGTTACAACTGTACAAAACTCTGGTGCGGCCGCACTTGGAGTATTGCGTACAGTTCTGGTCGCCGCATTATAAGAAAGATGTGGAAGCATTGGAACGGGTGCAGAGGAGGTTTACCAGGATGTTGCCTGGTATGGTGGGAAGGCCTTATGAGGAAAGGCTGAGGGACCTGAGGTTATTTTCATTAGAGAGAAGAAGGTTACGCAGTGACCTAATTGAGGCATATAAGATGATCAAAGGACTGGATAGGGTGGATAGTGAGAGCCCTTTTCCTCGGATGGTGATGACCAACACGAGGGGACATAACTTTAAATTAAGAGGTGGTAGTTATAAGACGGATGTCAGAGGCAGGTTCTTTACACAGAGGGTGGTGAGGGCGTGGAATGCCCTGCCTGCAGCAGTTGTGGACTCGCCTACTTTGGGGGCATTCAAATGGTTGGTGGATAGGCATATGGATGATATTGGAATAGTTTAGGTTAGAGGGTCCGCTGGCCGGCGCAACATCGAGGGCTGAAGGGCCTGTACTGCGCTGTAATGTTCTATGTTCTAATTGGTCACCTCTACATTTTTGTCTGGATTCATGCAAGAAAAAGACACAATCGGAGCTCCGCTAACCAATTCTGTACCAGAGAATTCAGTTTGTAATCGAGTATACTGGTGAGACAAAACATTGAGATGGATGGGGGTGGCACAGTAGTTAGCACTGCTACCTCACAGTGCCAGGGACCCCAGTTTCATTCCCGGCTCAGGTCACTGTCTCTGTGAAGTTTACATGCTCTCCTCGTATCTGAGAGAGTTTCTGGGTGCTCCGGTTTCTCTCCACAGTCTAATGGTGTGCAGGTTAGGTGGATTGGCCATGCTAAATTGCCTCAGTGTCAGGGAGATTGGCTAGGGTAAATACATGGGGGTTATGGGGATAGAGCTTGGGTAGGCTTAAGGTCGGTGCAGACTTGATGGGCAAATGGCCTCCTTTTGCACTGTAGGGATTCTATGGATCACCAAGTTACAGAAATACATTTTCAGTGAAACTATATCTGACTTTCTGGAATCCTGCATCCCATTCCGCTGCCTCTCCCTCGCAAAAGAGAGGCATCTTAAAAAACACACACACATTCAGGGACTGAGGTTTTATATCCTGCCTTGCAGATTTTAGCATAGAAACTCCTGAATTTGTAATATAAAGAGACTGATTCCACCACCCAGGGTCAAGAACATCGTGCAAAGCTATATTACAATCCTTACGTTGACTCATATTGCACACACCCAGGGATGGGCCAGGGACACTGCTAAAACAAAAGTGAAGCCATGACTGCCTTCAAAAGGAGATGGATTATCGCTGTCAGAACATAAAGGTGTGCTCAATGTCCCAAGGCAGTAGTGGTGCAGTCAGCAGAAAATACTGCATTGTCTTTCCTGAGGTCAGAAGTAAGCAGCTAATACAAACAGAATTTAATCTGACTGAAGTAAACAATGATTGCGTCAGAATTCTGCTGTAATAGTATTTAACACAAAGTAAGACATGCCAACAAATGCAAAAAGAACACTTGGGAAAAAAAAGCGTTTAGAAATGCGTCATAAATCAATGCTTAAAGAAGTACATTCAAAGTCAAGACGTTCTGCAAAAACCAATTGTAAATTAGGTGGTTCGTCTTTGACCAGCACGAGAGCTTCAGGTTTCTAGATGTCCAGATCACCAGATCAGTCCTATTCTCTCCACGCCATCACTACAGTTAAGAAAGCCCACCAACACTTTGTTTTCTCAAGAGACTAAGGAAATTTGGCACGTCCATGATGACTCTCACCAATCTTCACAGATGCACCATAGAAATCATTCTTTCTGGTTACTGTCCCAAGATATGTAAGTTAGGGGGATTCAAGGGTAAATATGTAGAGTTATGGAAATAGGGCCTAGGTGGGATTGTTGCTGGTGCAGGCTCAATGGGCCAAATGGCCTTCTTCTGCACTGTATGGTTTTTATGGCAAGTTGCAACCAAGGTGCTTCAGTGCAACTGAGATTCATGTAATAGTACTGTACACATTCAATGGGTTATTCAGTCCAAGGGGGCTCTGCTCCCCTCAGATCACTATAGTTGAAAGGTCTACAATGTCCTTATTAAATTCTCAATCTCAGACATAGCAATGTAACTGTTTGCAATCCAGTGACATCTCCTGCTGTATCATTTGCTATATTCAGCAATCCCTCTAGGCTAGCTAGATAATTTGCTACGCAGTAACCACCCCTCCACCCACCCCCAGTGGTCAGTTTGCATGCATGAACTTTCAGTCAAAACACTATCAGACTGGACTATGATCACATCTTCACTGCTTTTTATTCAAATACCCAACTGATACTAACTACCAAGGCTTTCACATTAAAGGCTAACAAATCTCGGCAAAGGGCTGCAGCTCATTACAGCAAGAGATATGTTACCGACTGAAGGGACAGGATTAATAAGTTGATTTGATTTATTATTGTCACATGTTGTTAAACAGCGAAAAATATTGTTTCTTGTGCACAAAGCATACCGCTCATAGAGGAGGAAATGAGGGAGTGCAGAATGTAGTGTTACAGTCATAGCCCGGAAGGTGGGGGGAGGGGAGGGGAATGTGTGGGTTAGGTGGATTGGTTATGCTAAATTGCCCCGAGTGATGGGAGACTAGCTGGGTTAATTGCTTGGGGTTACAGGGATACAGCCTGGGTGGGATTGTGACCCATCAAGTTTGCACGAGCCAAATAGCTTCTTTCTGCACTGTAGGGATTCTATGATACTTTTTTTTTGGAGTGTAATCACTTGGTAAGATAATATGAAGGTTAATTTGATCACAGCAAACTCCACAAAAACAGAAGACATCAAAAAAAGACCATTTCAGCAAGATTTAATACTTCTTCCTGCAACAAACTCTGCTTCACAATTGTGCCTGAACGAACACTGTGATGTGTGCCCGTCAAAGCAAAGAGGAGGCAGAGCCTTCAAAGAGTTACTTCTGAATTTTACATTACACCTGAGGAGATTTTACATCACTGCCACGGAGCTAATTAAGTATTCATCTGTCAGAAATGGTTTCAAGGATCACTCCAGATAGTAAGGGAGCCACGGGCAGCAAGGATTTTAATTTGCACCCTAGAGGGTTCGCAGCAGGCTGTCTGCTATTTATAGCGGGCTGAGATACAGCCACGTGAGCGACTCACCCCACAAGGGGATAACGTTCTGTTACTATCAAACTAAATTAGCTATAGGTTTCATCTCTCATGTCCACTGCGCAGAGAATTATTTCCACTTCCAGATCACCAAGTGTAAAAGTTGAAACTATAGATCAAGATTGAGTTTATCTGCAGTCGAATGCATTAGAAACGTCTGAGTCATGCCGAGAATTAGACAGAACATCGTCAAATCCCTTTCATTATATAATTCCCATTCAAGAATGGTTAGTAATGCACGGCACGCTGATTATTCGTCATTCCTTGTCTATCTAATTATATTTGAACAAAGCAAATGTTACAAGCCCGCATCATGTTCACAGTTTCTGGAATACACAAAGCTTTTTGCAGTGTTATTTTTGAACTTCTTCCCTCGACATGGACGCGCCAGATGCCAGAAATATTTTTCACAGCTTTGGTCACCTGATCACTCATGCGGGGTGACAACAACGAGTTTATTTTCAGAAACCTGCTTGGGAGGATCTTTCCAATGGGGCACTGCGAATCACTGAGTTGCCCTTCCATCTCTGGCTACCTTGGAGAGATATAATCCCAGCAGTAATGCACACTTTGTAGAATCCCTACAGTGCAGAAGGAGGCCATTCAGCCCACCATGTCTGCACTGACCACATTCCACCCAGGTCCAATTCACGTAACCCCACATACTTACCCTGCTTCTTCTCTGCTGCTGTCAGACTTTTGGATAGACATACCTTGCATTAAGTTGATCTTTCTCTACACCCTAACTATGATTCTAACACCACATTCTGTACTCGTATTTCCTTCTCAATGAACAGTATGTTAAGTCTGTACAGTGTGCTAGAAACAATACTTTTCACTGTATGCTAACACTTGTGGCAATACTAAATCAAATCAAATCCCCTGAACTAGGGTCCATTTAGCATAGCCAATCAATCTAACCCACATGTCTTTGGACACTAAGGGACAATTTGGCATTCACCTAGCCCACGTGTTGAACTGTAGGAGGAAACTGAAGCATCCGAGAAAACCCCACATAGACATAGGAACAATGTGCAAACTCTGTACAGACAGTTACGTAAGATTGGAATTGAACCCAAGTTCCACGTGCAGTGAAGCAGGAGTGCTAATCACTGTGATGCCCATTTCTGCAGCATCAGAATCCCAGAGCACTTCAAAAGGGAGAGAGAACTCCAAGCAGAGAGCAAGAAAAACACAACAAGAGCGAGGGGGAGGTCTCAAAAAGACATTCCAAGGTATTTTAGATTTTAAAAGAGACCTCTGAACAAAACAAGAGGAAATAAGGTGTGTGTCAAAGAGCATTTGGCAGTGACTGAAGCAATAGGTTTCGTAGGCTCACTGAGTCAGAATATGATCATCACTCACCTGATGAAGGAGCAGTGCTCCAAAAGCTTGTGCTACCAAATAAAGCTGTTGGACTTTAACCTCGTGTTGTAAGACTTCTTACTGAGCCAGAATAGGTACTAAACTGGGAAATATGTCCCGTATCACAGAATCAAGGTGGTATCTGGTATGCTTGTCTTCATCGATGGGGGCATTGAGTATAAAAATTGGCAGGTCATGCTGCAGCTAGTCAGAACGTTAGTTAGGCTCATTTGGAGTACGGTGTACAATTATGGTTACCACACTATCAGAAGGGTTTGGATGTTTTAGAGAGGGTACAGAAGGGGCTTACCAGGATATTACCTGGTCTGGAGGGTATTAGCTAGGAGGAGAGGTTGGAGAAACTTGGTTTGTTCTCACTGGAATGAAGAAGGTTGAGAGGTGACCTGATAGAGGTTTACAAGATCGAGTGGCATAGACAGAGCGGACAGGCAGATGCTCTTTCCTCGGGTAGAAAAGTCAAGTACGAGGGGACATAGGTTTAAGGGGTTTAGGGAAAAGTTTAGAGGAGAAGTGGGAGGCAACTTTTTTTTTAAATACAGAGTGTGATGAATGTCTGGAACGTGCTACCTATGGAGGTGATAGGAGCAGGCACAATAGCAGCATTTAAGGGGCACCCTGAGAATTACATGAATAGAATGGGAATGGAAGGATATGGACTCTAAGTGCATTCAGTTTTAGTTTAAGCAGGCATCATGAATGGCGCAGGCTAGGAGGGTTGAAGAGCCTGTTCCTGTGCTGCACTGTTCTTTGTTCATAGCACGGCACAGAGAAAGCCAGTCAGCTGGTTGTGTCCATGCAACTTTTTCCATTCCTCCGTCTTCCCCCCGCAGCCTTGGAAATTCTCTCTCAATCAGTTAATTATCCAATACAAAAGTCACAACTGGATCTGCCTCCATCACAATTCAGATTCGAACCACTCACTGTGTAAAAATGCGTTTTCTCACACCGTCTTCGGCCCTCATGTCATTCAGGTTAAAACAAGTGTTCTCCAGTCTTCCATTGTGCCATGAGCGGTAACAGTTTACCACCTGATCTACAATGGCCAGATCTTTCATCATTCAGTCACAAATAGGCTTACATTAACACTGCAATGAAGTTTTTGTAAAATTGCTCTAGTCACTACACTCTGGCACCTGTTCGGGTATACTGAGGGGGAATTTAGCGTGGCCAATGCACTGAGCCCACATGTCTCTGGGCTGTGGGAGGAAACCGATGCAGACACAGGGAGAACATGTAGACTCTGCACAGACAGTGACCTTAGCCAGCAATCGAACTGGAGTTCCTTACGCCATGAGACTACGACTCTCATCAACTTTTACAAATGCACCATGGAAAGTATTCTTTCTGGTTGTATCCCAGCTTGGTATGGCTCCTGCTTTGTCCAAGACCATAAAAATCAACAAATGATTGTGAATGTACCTCAATCCATCACTTAAATCGGCCTTCCATCCATTGACACTATCTACACTTCCCACTGCCCCAGCAATGCAGCCAATATAATTAAGGATCCCACGCATCTCGGACGTTCTCTCTCCCACCTTCTTCCACGGGGAAGATGATACAGAAGTCTGAGGTCACACACCAACCCACTCAAGAACAGCTTCTTCCCTGCTGCCATCAGGCTTTCGAATGAACCTATCTTGCATTAAGTTGATCTTTCTCTACACCTGAGCTTTGACTGTAACACTACAACAATGTGCAGGTTAAGGGGATTGGCCACGCTAAACAGGGTCTGGGTGGGATTGTGATCAGTGCAGACTCAATGGGCCAAATAGCTTCCTTCTGCATTGTAGGAATTCTTTGATTCTATGATCATCTTGAATCTCATCATTTCAAAGCATTTGTTCTTTTCCCCTGCGCTTATCTCTCCTCCCACTTGTCTTAAATTATCCCCAGCAAAACTGAAAACTAACAGCATAATCTCCCTCGATGAAATGTCAAACAGAGATTGGCTGGTAATAAATATTTTTTAAAAGACTTTGACTTTCCTTTCATCTCCCAGAATCAGAGATGGCTTGGTCATTTCGACCCAGTGCTCACAAGCACACTGCAGAACTTGCAAAATGACAGGAGTTCAAAATTCCTCCACACCCGCCTGAGAAATGCCCTGGCAAAATGTACCCAGGTTTCGTTCCAAATCCTGGCCTGCAGCAGTATTTCACAATGTTTAAACAGCGTCTAAGCAAAAACAAAGGGACACAGATAATTTTCTCACCGCATGTTAAGCGTAAACATGAATACGTAAGCTGTTGTGAAACGCTTCGCCCTGTGAGGTAGATAGCACATTGCTGAAACTCTGCTACATTCTACGAAAGATTGACTGTTTAATGCTGAATTTGTGCAGAATCAGGTCAAAATAACGCACACACCTGATAAGCAGACAACCGAGGAAGCCACAGAATGTCAAACTGTCCAGCGGTTAGCCTGGAAAAGTCGATGGATAATTTCTTTGGTAATATGTTTTATTGAACATGTGCAAATCCCTGAGTTTAGTGATAGCCTCATATTAGTGCCATCACCCAGTCTATAAGCAGCACAGTCCTCAGTAACGTGCAGCACTGTTTGTGTCTTTCCACAAGTATATTGAAGCTCCGGCAGTAGAGGCTGGCTGCATGGGCGCCCTGACCTGTTCAGCAAAGAACCCCATGTTTGTAAGGAAGCTAGGTGAGGGGTGTTGCAAGAAGAAACATAGAAACTAGAAGAAGTATACCATTCAGCCCTCGAGCCTGCTCCGCTGTTTATTTTGATCATG
Organism: Sphyrna mokarran; assembly: GCA_024679065.1. Taxonomy (NCBI): domain Eukaryota; kingdom Metazoa; phylum Chordata; class Chondrichthyes; order Carcharhiniformes; family Carcharhinidae; genus Sphyrna; species Sphyrna mokarran. The sequence continues at coordinate 16,982,812 of JAGIQG010000011.1, forward strand.
GCAGATCAGCAAATTCAACATCGTGATCCTCCCTTCGCTTTGCATTCCTTGATCCCTTTCGCCCCAAGAGGTATAATTAATTTTTTCTTGAAATCACACAATGTTTTGGTCTCATCTATATTCTGTAAAGAAATTTTTCCTCACCTCAGTTCAAAAAGGTTTACCCCTTATCTTCAAACAATGACCCCAAGTTCTGGACTCTCCCACCATCGGGAACATTCTTTCTGAATCTCTCATGTCTAATCCTGTTAGAATTTTATAAGTTTCTATGAGATCCCCTCTCACTCTACTAAATTCCAGTGAATATAATCCTAACCGACTTAGTCTCTCCTCACATGACAGACCACATCCCAGGAATCAGCCTGATAAACCTTTGCTGCGCTCGGTCTATAGCAAGATCATCATTCCTCAGTTAAGAACAACAAAACTACACACAATATTCCAGGTGTGGGCTCACCAATGTCCTATACAATTGCAGCAAAACATTCCCATCATTATGAAGACCAACATGCTATGATCAGCACTGTTGCATTCACGAGTGTCAACAAGGTGGGGGAGATGTGTGTATGCGTGTGTGTGCGTGCGTGCGCGCGCATGTGTGTGTAAAATTCTATTTTTGGAGATGGAATATACTAGATATGGTTTGAGACAAATTTAACACGAGATCCCATGTGCTGCAATAGTCCGTGAACTTGGGAATATCTTTAAGGTTCTGGTTTAGAGTGCAGAAGGTTGGAGCTTGGGTGGCACTGCAGGTGTCACCAGCGTATATTAACATGCAGGACATGGTTGCTGGCGGGTCATTTGTATATACATTGAGTTGAGGCTAGCATTAGGCCATTAAGATAGTGGTAGTCCACTGGCCGACCTTCTCTACGTTTCTCCTTTACCCAAGGTAGACTCTGATTCATCTGTTCCAAAGAACGTTTAAACAACAATCCCAAATGAGGCTGGAAGCATTCTGAGCTGCCAGCGTACTGCAGCTCTGGCCTCCAGTAGCAATTGTGCCTGTCATCAGGTTGACTTGGAAGCCAATTTTGAAGGCAGGGAGTTCTTTTTATTCATTTGTGGGGGAGCCAGCATTTATTGCCCATCCCTCGTCACTCTTGAACTGCGTGGCTTGCTCGGGCATTTCAGAGGGCAGTTAAGAATCATCCACATTGCTGTGGCTCTGGAGACACATGTAGGCCAGATCAGGTAAGGACGGCAGATTTCCTTCCCGAAAGGACATTAGTGAACCAAATGGGTTTTTCCAACAATCGGCAATAGTTTCATGGTCATCAGTAGATTCTTAATTCCGGATTTTTTTTTTACTGAATTCAAATTCCACCATCTGGATTTGAACTCGGGTCCCAGAACATGAGCTGAGTTTCTGGATTGATAGTCTCTTAATAACCCAACTGAGCCATCACTTCCCCAGCGCCAGGACTCGGTGACATCTACTGCACCCCTTACAGAAACTAGCTCGGTCAACATAAAAGTCGATTTCCAGAGGCAAGACACGCAACAATCCTAAAGCACGAAGAAAGTAGCAAAATTCAATAGCTGGCTGCCAATAAGAGATTGTTTTCAGGTTTTGGATTGGCAGTGATTTTCGCCAAGCCGTCTAACTTTGGAGGTAAGTTTCAGCTGATGAATCAAGTTGGACTGAGTTATCCAGGCACATGTGACATCCAACACCGAGACACCCAACGGTGGTCTGATACATTAAAGTCATCAGATGATTCATATCTCTTTGGATACACACTCTGCATCATAGAATCCCTACAGTGCTGAAGGAGGCCATTCAGCCCATCAAGTCGGCACTGACTACTATCCCAACCAGGCCGTATTCCCACAGCCCCACATATTTACCTTGGCCATCCCCCGATATTAAGGGGCAATGTGGCCAATGCACCTAATCTGCACATATTTGGATTGTGGGAGGAAACCAGAGCACCTGGAGGAAATCCATGAAGACACGGGGAGAACATACAAACTCCACACAAACAGTGACCAAAGCAAGGATCAAACCTACATCCCTGTGGCTGAGAGGCAGCAATGCTAACCACTGCATTATCGTGCTGCATCGAAGAAGGGACGTAGACGGGACAATAGCCACAAGGAATTGCATTACAATCAGCTTTGTGGATCGAACTACAAAAGTACTTGGATAACAGGATCATTCAGTAACCAAGAGGATGTTTTGAGGAGACATCAACTCCTGATTTCTGCTCTAAGTAATGACTGTTCGTGAAGGAACATTCACTGGTAGAAAGCCCTAGGCTCCATCAACCCATGAATCTATCACAATCCCTGACATACATCAAAATAGATTTACAGACTGCTGGAGAGTCAGTCATCCTCAAGTGTTTTACAAATTGCAAGCTGTAGGGTGAAGAGAGGTTCCAGGCTAAAAAATGGTCCAAATTGTTTTCAAGTTCATGGGTTGTAACTCAGGACCCCATGGAGACAGATTCACCCAAATTTCAAGTTGTCTCTTCATTTAAATAACGGGATTCGTTAACTATGTGCAACTCTTGCACTTACCCCAGCTAGGCTCTGACTCTTAAAAGGCAGTCTGTCGCTCTTAAAAGAGAAGCTGCACTAAACAACAGGAGGCTGCCAACAAGTAATGTGACATGGAGCACGGGTCAGGGAGGGAACTCCCAGGCTCACAGATGCAATGCAGTGCACATTAAACAACCAAGATGGGCAGAGAAGCCAGGAGACCTTCCAAAAACTAAACAAAGCCATAGGGTTTCGATTCTGGTTCGGGGTTTGTGTGTCGAGTCTGCGTACATTCTCCCCAAGTTTGCATGGGTTTCCTCTGGGTGCTCCAGTTTCCTGTCGCAGTCCGAAAGACGTGCTGATTAAGTGCATTGGCCGTGCTAAATTCTCCTTCAGTGTACCTGAACAGGTGCCGAAATGCAGAAACCAGGGGATTTTCACAGTAACTTCATTGCACTGTTCACGTAAGCCTACTTGTGACACTAAAAATTAAAACTTTCACTTATAATAATCATTGTTCACCAACATCATCCTGAAACTGTTTCTACCATGTCCCAGCCCTGACAAAGGCTCATCCAGACTCGAAAGCTTGCCTCTATTTCCATAGATGCAGTAAGACCTATTGAGATTTTGTTTCAGATTCCAGCATCTGCAGTGTTTTGCTTTTATCTAGCAGGTCTTACGTATTTGCTCATACATCAAAGCATCACTTTAGCACCATCTTCTGGTTGGGCCCAGTAGATGTAATTACACTCAAAATTAATTTTAACTAACTGAAACAGAATCTAGAAATGCAGTCCCTGACTGTAATTGGAAGAACGGATTTCTGTAAAACCAGGACATAAGCTTCATCTTGCTGAAGAATTTCGAAACTAGAGCTATTCTCTTTGGAATGGAGAAGGCTAAGGGGAAAATTGCTTGTAGTAGTGTTTAAAAATCACAAAGGGCTTTGATGGGATAAAAAAAGGGAGAATTGTTACCAGAGATTGAAGCAATTGGTAGAAGAACCAGACATGAGATGGCCGGTGGCTAGGTGTGGCAATAATCTTCTCCCTCAATCCAGTAAAACATTACTGACTTCAACAAGTGTAGTAGAGATCAAGCACCTGTCTACATCAAAGGTGATGAGTGGAAATGGTTGAGAGCTTCAGGTTTTTTCCAAAGTGTTCAGATCATCAACAACACGTCCTAGTTCCTCCATGCCGACACCGTAGTTAAGAAGGCCTACCAACACCTCTACTTTCTCAGAACACTGAGGAAATTTGGCATATCCGCAACAACTCTCACCAATTTTTACAGATACACCACAGAAAGCATTCTTTCCGGTTATATCACAGTTTGATATGGCTCCTGCTCCGCCCAAGACCACAAGAAACCACAAAAGGTCGTGAACGAAGCCCAGTCCATCACGCAAACTGGTCTCCCATCCACTGACTGTCTCAGCAAAGCAGCCAGCATAACTAAGGACCCTACACACCCCAGACATTCTCTCTTCCACTTTCTTTCTTCGGGAAAAAGATGTAAAAGTCTGAGGTCACGTACCAACCAACTCAAGGCCGGCTTCTTCCCTGCTGCTGTCAGACTTTTGAATGGACCTACCTTGCATTAAGTTGATCTTTCTATACACCCTACCTATGACTGTAACACTATATTCTACACTCTCTCCTTTCCTTCTGTATGAACGGCATGCTTTGTCTGTATAGCATGCAAGAAGCAACACTTTTCAGTGTATACTAATACATGTGATAATAACAAATGAATTACAATCTGTAATGCACATCGTGAAAGGGGATGGTAAGAGATTCAATAGGAAATTTTAAAAGTAATCTGATAATTACTTGAAGGAGTAAAGCTTTGCAGAGCAGGGGGACAAAGACTAAAGGAGTTAGACTAACTGTTAGCTCTATCAAAAAGAACTGCCACAATGTGCACTGGGCCAATTGGCCTCTGTCTGTGCTGCAAGGTTTTGCTGCTGGGAGCAATGACTTCATGAGAATTAGGTGGCTGGATTTGGGGGTTTTGGAAAGTGAGCAGCAGGGTGTGGACAAGGTAGGGCATTCTTGATTTGATTTATTCTTGTCACCTGTAATAATATACAATGAAAAGTATTTTTTCTTGCAAGCTATACAGAAAGAAAACATACCATTCATGGAGTAGGAGAGAATGCAGAACAGTGCCACAGTCATAGCTAGGGTGTAGAGAAAATCAACTTAATACAACAATAGATCCATTTAAAAGTCTGAAGGAAAGGAACAAGTGTTGGGGCTGATTAAGGATTGGAACAAGGTATGCCAGAGACAACGGTAAAGGGATGATGAGTTTTGGTTGTGGCGTCATGCTGGAGGTGGTGATTAGAGGCTGGTAGGATGGAAAGCAAGGATGGGATGGCACAGTGGAGAGCACAGCTGCCTCACAGCACCAGTGACCCAGGTTCAATTCCCAGCTTAGGTTACTATGGGAGTTTGCACATTCTCCCTGTTCCCGTGAGGGATTCCTCTGGGTGCTCTGGTTTCTTCCCACAGTCCGAATGATATGCCAATTAGGGTGCATTGGCCATGCTAAATTCTCCCTCAGTGTACCCGAACAGGCACCGGAGTGTGGCGACGAGAGGATTTTCACAATAACAAAAATCCTGGGCCTCAGATCATCAACAGCATGTCCTGATTCCCCCATGCCAACATCACAGTTCAGAAAGCCGACCAACACCTCTACTTTCTCAGAACACTGAGGAAATTTGGCATATCCGCGACAACTCTCACCAACGTTTACAGATGCATCACAGAAAGACATCCCAAAAGCACTTTGGAGAAAGGTAGCATCAGCAGATCAGACATGATGGAGACGGAGGAACTGGGAGAATGGAACAGAGCCCTTACAGAGTGTGTGGTGCAAGGAGGAATCTGTGGGCATATCCGCAACAACTCTCACCAATTTTTACAGATACACCACAGAAAGCATTCTTTCCGGTTATATCACAGTTTGATATGGCTCCTGCTCCGCCCAAGACCACAAGAAACCACAAAAGGTCGTGAACGAAGCCCAGTCCATCACGCAAACTGGTCTCCCATCCACTGACTGTCTCAGCAAAGCAGCCAGCATAACTAAGGACCCTACACACCCCGGACATTCTCTCTTCCACTTTCTTTCTTCGGGAAAAAGATGTAAAAGTCTGAGGTCACGTACCAGGTCAGTAGGCTTATCATGAATATTATCAACAGGCGATTGCCAAAAATGAAGACAGCGAAGTCTAAAGTGGGAAAGGATCACTTCATGTTCTGCCTTACAGCACCAGGGATCAGGGTTCAATTCTGGCCTTGGATAACGGCCTGTGTGGAATTTACATTTACCTCCCCCATGTCTGCGTGGGTTTCCTCTGTGTGCTCCAGTTTTCTCCCATAGCCCACAAATGTGCGGGTTAGACTGATTGGCCAAGCTAAATTGACCTTTCAGTATCAGAGGACTTGCAGGATAACTACGTGGAATTATGGGAATAGGATTTGGCTGGGATTGCTTTTGATGTGCTGACTGGCCTCTTTCAGGGCAGCACGGTGACACAGTGGTTAGCACTGCAGCTTCACAGCTCCAGAGACCTGGGTTCAACTCTGGTCTCAAGTAACTGCTCGTGTGGAGTTTGCACGTTCTCCCCACGTCCGCGCTGATTTCCTCCCACAGTCCAAAGATATGCGGGTTAGGTGGATTGGCCGTGCTAAATTGCCCCTTAGTGTCCCGGGATGCGTAGGTTAGAGGGGTTATTATCTGGGGTTACAGAGATAAGGCCTGGGTGAGATTGTTGTCAGTGCAGACCCGATAGGCTGAATGGTTCCTTCTGCACTGTAGGGTTTCTATGTTGGTGCAGGGTAAAAATCCCCCGATGAGGTGTTCACTGCTCATAGTTAACAAAACCCAAACAATGGTGTCACAGACTATCTGGTGATTTGAACAAATGTTTGCGTTAATATCGCAGGATTGCTGCCACTCACAGTGAACAGGTACACTTTAAAAAACAAATCTACATTTGAAGTACCACTGCCGTGGAAGAAATCTGTGCTTATTTACAATGTTGTAGCGATTTTCTTTTTTTGTGCAAGGTAGGCTTTTGTTAATGGATGCCGCTAGTCAGCTGGTATGTTGATTTAAATTGTAATTTCACACAGAGATGACATTGCTTGCTGGGGTTTTCACCCTGCACTTAAAAGCACCCAGGAATTGAATTACATTTCAATCGATATGCCAAATGAGAAGCTACGTCTAAACAATTTGTTCACCTTGAACACAGTTCCCCAGTGCAGCAGTTTGGCAGCAGTTGGTGAAATGAAGACACGACAGTAACGAGCTTCCAGAGAAGCCCGCACAAGGGGCAAGCAATTCATAAAAACATTAAAATATTCCAATTTGCAATGGTGCTGCAAATTAAATGGGTAGTAATGGAGCAGTCAGGTGGAGAGCCCTGTTTCTGAGCCACAAAATCACTCAAACTCTGGAATGGTTGTACAACAAATCTCTTTTATTGCACTCTAGTAAATTACCACAAAAGGATCAAACTCTTTTAGGTTGGCACAGTGGTTAGCACTGCTGCCTCACAGCGCCAGGGACCTGGGTTTGATTCCCAGTCTTGGCTCAATGTCTGTTGTGTGGAGTTTGCGCATTCTCTCTCTGTATCTGCGTGGGTTTCCTCCAAGTACTCCAGTTTCTCCCACAGCCATGGGTTAGGTTGATTGGCCATACTAAATTGACTGTAGTGTCAGGGGATTAGCAGGGTAAATGTGTGGGGGTTAAGGGAATAGGACCTGGGTGGAATTGTTATGGATGCACATCTGACGGGCTTAATGGCCTCTTTCTGCACTGTAGGGATTCTATGATTCTATACAAGGTATCAAACTTTCTTACTGCTAAAAGTCAAGTTGATACTTCAGGGTATTCTATGAAGCTCATCTGACCTGTACCGTTTTACATTGAATTTAGATAGGATGAGCATGAGAGGTTTCACTTCAGCTGTGATTCAACTGAACTGCAAGGAGATTTTATCAGAAACAAAGTTTAATTAAGAATATTGTTGACATGGATAGTAAGATACTGAGCAAGAACTTTTAACAATTACAAACAAGAAACACAACAACTATGATAACGTATAACTCGAGGAAATTTCTCTAATGTGCTCCAACCAAAGCCAACGCCCAATACACAATATCCTCTAAATAAGCACAATGCAGCATTGCTTAATGCCCACTTGTTACACGAACCCAGCCTCCTGGGTTCAATGCTGAAAATGCCTTGTGAAGAAACTCAGAAGAGGCTATAATCAAATCTGTTTCCCAAAACAGAGCTTCTTTAAGGCAAGGTGACAATAAGACTCTCCTTCAGCTAACTGATAATAGTTACAGACCCAAATAAAGAGAAGAATGGGTGGGGAGAGAGAGAGAGAGACTGCTTCTTAGCTTGCTGCTAAACTGCTTCCAAATACATTCAAAACAAAACTGAAAGCCCAAAGGAAAAAAAATCCCCTTACCTGACTGCCACAAACAAAACTGAAAGCCCAATTACCTGACTGCTTCACCCTAATGACATCACTGAAGCTATAAGCTGCATGATTTAAAAAACTTCCTTCAAGGTACACTCACATGACATTACACAAAGTATTCAAAAGGTATAAAAGCTTTAGAAAATATCCAAACTGATGACTTGGATAGAAATGATCCATGGTGAGGTGATCTACCGCCCACCCACCCCAACCCCGCCCAATGGACTTTATGCTGATATCTTTGAGTCCCGGGCTTGGGATCTTGCTATTTATTTTGGAATGGTTGATCCTGGATTACTGCTGTTGATGTCTCCGAACCCCTCCTCCTTATACAGACATTGCTGACAATGATCAGGCTTCCAGTCACACACTCACAGGATAGACATCTAATCAATCACTGTTCTTTTGGTCACAAACATTGAGGAGTCATGCCTCTGATAGGGGTTGTAATTCTCACAGGAGCAAGACTCAGTGGAGTCTGTGTTCAATTGCTGTTTTTTCAAGGCATAGCAACAGCCGCTGTCCAATCAATTCCCGTGCCTGCTCTTCACTGCACATCCTCCACAGAGCCTTGCTGCTCCCACAAGTCCTTGATCTGATACAAAGTTGACTCTTTTAACCATTGGGCTTTGCTGGTGTTTTCATGAATACCCATCAAGCTACAGCGTTCATAAAGCTCCTCACACTACCCAACGTTTGGGAGAGCTGTTGAGATGGAAGGAACACCAGTCAATACTGGCAAGGTCAAACCGAGATCTCATTAAGTATTCCAGAGAAGCAAGTGCAGAAAGAGCTCAGAAACAGACTCATCCACTGACCTGGACTACCCCACCTTAAAGTGGGTATTAGATAGTTATGGTTTTAATTTTAACTTCATAGAAAGAAAAAATATCAGGCAGACCAATTGAGGATATATGTTTCAGAATATTATTGAAGCAATGAGCAAGTGGTTTAAGTGGACGGCACAGTGGTTAGTGCTGCTGCCTCATAGCACCAATAACCCGGGTTCAATTTCAGGCTTGGGTCACTGTCTGCGTGGGGTTTGCATGTTCTCCCCAAGTCTCCAGGTGCTCCGGTTTCCTCCCACACTCCAAAATATTAGGTTGATTGGCCACAATAAATTGCCCCTTCATATCGGGGGTCAGTAGGGTAACTACGTAGGGTTCTGTGGATCGGATGGGACTGTTGTCAGTGTAGGTTCAGTGGGCTGAATGGCTTTCTACTGCACAGTCGGGTTTCTATGATTCTAAATGTTAATGTGGCTCATTTGACAGCATCACTAAATACAACACAGAATCCAGAGTTACATGCAAATGCAGGATTGATTGATTGATATCTTTTGGGTAACACATTTAATCTGGTTACAGAAGCAACCAGATTTAAAGATCTCAGAACAGAAAAGAGAAGCGCTTCCAATGTCCTGACCAGCATTTCTCCCACCAACACAACGGGAGAAATTAAATCACACCAGGAACTGATTTTCGCTAAGTGAGCGGTATTTTGCCACAATGTGACTGCACACCAACATTTATTTGCGTTATAAAACATTGGGAAGCAAGGCAACAATATAAATGCAAGCAGGCTTTATTCAGTGTAGTAAAGGGAACCAGCAAGAATAAGAATCAAAATTAATGCACTAAGTCTGCCAAGATTTGTGGGTGCAATGTAGCGGAGACAGTACATAATATAGTGGTAGTGATTGGTGGGGGAGACTTTTACAATGGTGATAATGAGTGGAGGGACAGTTACAGTGATGGTGATTGCCTGTGCGAATCCATGCTTGCATGTATTTATGTCTGTGGGGGGGGTGGAAGGACCCTGCAATAACATTACAACCTGAATCTCTCTGCCAACCAGTTTTGTGACATGGCCACCAGCTTCACAATGACAGACAAAATCATGGCTTTACCAAGCTGCACAATGCCCTGTAATGCAGCTCACTGGGGACAGTGAACCAGGCTGACCCAATGTGGAAGAGTTTAGCATAACAAATAAAACATCTTTCATCACCATCTCCCAAAAATACTACTTAAAAACTCCAGCAAACAAGGTTTTACTTTAGAATGCAAAGTGGCAGGAAGTTTAAAGGAGTTTGTGCACCTTAATATAACTCAACATATTGACACATACATAGCAAATTGCAGAACAGATATAAAATCTTACCTTTCTTACTGGACACCACAGTCTTACAATCAACATCCAGATTGCGAACAAGAGCCTTTGGGTCAATGAAGGTTCCAGCAAACAGCGAGGTGGACAATTGGTCAGCATCCTGACAACATACAACACATTCTCTGGTCACAACAGCTACATCCACATCAAACCAGCTTATTTTATGGCTTAATTGTCATTGTCATTTTTGACCATCAGCACCAAGCTCAAAGAAAGCTTCTTAATAAACTCATCCCAATACCTCAGTATAATCCCTTTCATAGAGTTTAGAGAAAGCTGAGTGCAAAGTAGGTTCATTCAAAAGTCTGATGGTGGCAGGGAAGAAGCTGTTGTTGAGTTGGTTAGTACATGATCTTTCGTATCCTTTTTCCCAACAGAAGAGGGTGAAGGACAGAATGTTCAGGGTGCATGGGAAGGCCCATTGAGGGTTGGCTTATGACGAGAGACTGAGTAGACTGAGGCTACACACATTGCAATTCAGAAGAATGAGGGGAGATCTTATAAAACATATAAGATTGTGAGGAGAATAGATAAGATAGAAACAGTGAAATTGTTCCACTGGCAGGTGAAAGTAGAATTAAGGGAGATGGCCTCAAAATAAGGGGAAGCAGTTGAGGAGAAACTTCTTCACACAAAGGAATTCCTTGTCCAATGAAGCAGTTGAGGTATTTCATTGAATGTTTTTAAGGCATGGATAGATAAATTTTTGAACAGTAAAGGAATTAAGGCTCGTGGTGAGTGGGTGGGTAAGTGGAGTAAGTCCACGAAACGATCAGCCATGATCTTATTGAATGGTGGAGCAGGCTTGAAGGACCAAGTGGCCTACTCCTAGTTCTTATATCCCTTCCTTAACCCTTCATCAGACTTTTGAATGGGCCGCCCCAAGCATCCCGGACATTCTCTCTTCCACCTACTTCTATTGGGAAAAACATACAAAAGTCTCAGGTCACATACCAACCGACATAAGTACAGTTTCTTCTCTGCTGACATCAGGCTTTTGAATAGACCTACCTTACATTAAATTGCCCTTTCTCCTCATTGTAAGCTATGGCTGTAACACTACATTCTGCACTCTCTTCTCTATGAACAGTATGCTTTGCCTGTATTGTATTAAAGAAACAATACTTTTCACTGTATCCCAATATATGTGACAATAATAAATCAAATTTAAAAAAATCAAATCCTCCAACATCACAACCACTCAGATGGCCCATTGCTCAGATCCCCACCCTGTCCATTCCCCCAGTGGCAGAGTGGCTCTGCTTCACAGCGCCAGGGACCCAGGTTTGATTCACGATTCAGGTCACTGTCCATGTGGAGTTTGCTCACTCTCCTCATGTCTGCATGGGTTTCCTCCGGGTGCTCCGGTCTTCTCCCACAGTCCAAATAACGTGCTGGTTAGGCGCATTGCTAAATTCTCCCTCAAGGTACCCGAACAGGCGCCAGATTGTGGCGACCAGGGGATTTTCACAGTAACTTCATTGCAGTGTTAACGTAAGCCTACTTGTGACACTAACAAATGAACTTTAAGCTGCGCCTCAATCCCTCCCGCCTCTCACCCGCCTCAGGATCTTCTTCTCGGCCCCGGGAGGAGGAGGAGGCGGCGGCCAGGTGGGCACGGCTGCGGGGAGAGGCCGAGACTCCGGCTCGCTCTGTGCCCGGGCCTCAGCAGGCGGCCTAATGGGGGCCGAGTGCAGTCGGCGCCGAATCCTCCGCTCCTTGCCCACCATGCCGGTTCGACCGTCAAAACGTTCCCCAGGCCGCTTCCGGCGGCACCGACCCAACAAAACGCTGCCCCCCCCCCCCTCCCGCCCACTTCCGGTGGGACCGACACGCTAAAAGGCTCCTCCGTCCCACTTCCGGTGTACATCGCCCGCCAAACCCTCCGTCTTTCGTCTTCCGGTCGTGCCCCAGTACGAGGGTTCCGGGTCAGACACAGCGGAATGAAGCTTGACACGGTCACTGCAGTCAGTGAGCCTGACCCAGTCAGAGGGCGAACAGCAGCTGCAGGGATCTCAGCCTTTGGGAGACTGGTACTCAGGGAGGGCAGCCAGAGGAGTGGGCAGTGCAAGCAATCGTTGCCCTACAGAACTGTGGGGGTGAGTTAGGTTACCCTTATGAGTGAAGCCCAGTACATCACACAAACCAGCCTCCCATCCATTGACTCTGTCTACACTTCCCACTCCCTGGGCAAAGCAGCCAGCTTAATTAAAGACCCCACACATCCTCGACAATCTCTCTTCCACTTTCTCCCTGTCGGGAAAAAGATGTAAAAGTCTGAGGTCACATACCAACCAACTCAAGAACAGCTTCTTCCCTGCAGCCATCAGACTTTTGAATGGACCTACCCTCGCACAGAGCGAGTCGGAATCTTGGCCTCTCCCCGCAGCCGTGCCCACCTCGCACTTGATCTTTCTCTACACTCTATCTACGACTGTAACACGACATTCTGCACTCTCTCCTTTCCTTCTCTATGAACAGTACGTTTTATCTGTATAACGTGCAAGAAATAAATACTTTTTGCCATATCCCAATACATTCCAATTTGGCACGGCACGGTGGCATAGTGGTTAGCGCTGCTAACTCACCGGGTCAGGTATCCGGGTTTGATTCCCAGCTTGTCTGTATGGAGTCTGCACATTCCCCCTGTGTCTGCATGGGTTTCCTCCCACAGTCCAATGATGTGCGGGTCAGGTGGATTGGCCATTGCTAAATTGTCCCTTAGTGTCAGGGAGATCAGCAGGGTAAATGCATGGGGTTATGCGAGTAGAGCCTGGCTGGGATTGTGGTTGGTGCAGGCTCGATGGGCTGAATGGCCTCCTTCTGCACAGTTGGATTCAATGTGACAATAAATCAAATCAAATCAAAATGAAAGCAAAATACTCAGATGCTGGATTCTGCTATAAAAATAAAAAAAACTACTGGGAAATCTTAGCAGGTCTGACAGCATCTGTGGAGAGAGAACGGAGCCAACGTTTCGAGACTGGATCGACCCTTTTGTCTTTTAAAAAGACGGTTACATGGATAAGATAGATACAGAGGGAATTTGGCCAAATTCCCTTCTGCTGTGACAAAGGATCGTCTAAGTCAAATCAGAAGCTGGGTGGCACCTGAATGAAAGGAAGTCCAGAGTTGCCAACTGGGGCCTTGACTCTTCTGGGCCTGGTGGTGGTGAGGCTTGGCACCCTCGGCAGTAAGGTTGTGGAGCTTTGGCATCTGGAGGGTAGAGGAGAGATGGCAGACGGAGACCGTACCCTCAGCACAGGAGATACCAGTGAGGGCGGTCCAACCTGGAGATGACCAAGAAGCAATGTCATTAAACTGCAACTCTCCGGGCAGACGGGCACAGATACCTGCTGCCTCGCCACGCGAGACCTCGCACCGTGCCCTGCAAGTAACAGTCAAAAGTCTTCTGACTTCTGATTCAATCCAGGGTACGGTCCCAGACTTTGGCGACGTTTCGGAAATGCTGATAGCACGCACCGTCTCACAGGCTGACTCAGAGCCTGTTGGTGATCCTGAAATAGATATCAAACAAGAGATGAGGCCTCCCGAGCGCAGAGGGAATGGTATTGAGGCTGCACACTAATAATGGTCTAAAATTCCCGAACTCTTCAGTGATATTAATTCTCGTCACTAGGGGGAGGTAGCGGTATTGCCACTGGGCTAATAATCCCAAAGTCCAGGCTCACACTCTGGGGGACACGGGTCCGAATCCCACCGCAGCATCTGGTGGAATTTAAATAGGCCTCATGGCAACAAGTGAAACATGGGCAAGGAAAACTACTGAAAACTCCTGCCACCTTCCCGCCCCTACACAATCTGCAACCCCAGCGTAGCCCCCACTCTCTGATTTATTATTGTCACGTGTATTGTTATTCAGTGAAAAATATTGTTTCTTGTGCGCTACACAGATAAAGCATACTGTTCATAGGGAAGGAAAGGAGAGCGTGCAGAATGTTGTGTCACATTCATAGTTAGAGTGTAGAGAAAGATCAACTTCGTGCACGGTAGTTACATTCAAAAGTCTGATGGCAGCAGAGGAGAAGCTGTTCTTGAGTCAGTCGGTACGTGACCTCAGACTTTTGTATCTTTTTCCCAACGGAAGAAGGTGGAAGAGAGAATGTCCGGTGTGCGTGGGATCCTTAATTATGCCGGTTGCTTTGCCACGGCAGCAGGAAGCGTAGACAGAGTCAATCGATGGGAAGCTGGTTTGTGTGTTGGATTGGGCTACATTCACAACCCTTTGTGGTTCCTTGCCACCAAGCTGGGAGATTTTTTTAAAATATCGTTTACAGGATGTGGGCCTCAGACCTTTGGGGTGGCATGGTAGCACAATGGTTAGCAGTGCTACTTCACAACTCCAGAGTCCTGGGTTCAATTCTGGGCTTGGGTCACTGTTTGTGTGGAGTTTGCACATTCTTCTCGCATCTGCGTGGCTTTCCTCTGGGTGTTCTGGTTTCTTCTCACAATCCAAAGATGTGCGGGTTAGGTTGATTGGCCATGCTAAGAAATTGCCCCTTAGTGTCTAAGGATGTGTTGGTTAGAGGGATTAGTGGGTATAATATGTAGGGATATGGGGGTAGGGCTTGGGTGGGATTGTGTTCAGTGCAGACTCGATGGGCCGAAGGGCCTCTTTCTGCACTGTAAGGTTCTATGATTATGTGACCCCCTGTGCCCCCCCCCCCCCCCCCCCCCAGAGTGGAAACACGGGTGATATGAGATTCTTGAGTGGGCTGGGGTTAGTAACTGGGGTAGAAACTGGAAGCTGGAGGAGGACATTCGGCCCTTCGAGCCTGCTCCACCATTCATTTTGATCATGGCTAATCATCAGATTGCCCCCTTTCCCCTCCATATCCCTTGATCCCTTTAGCCCCCAAGGTCAAGTTCTGACCCCTCTCTAATCGGGCCATCCGCACACTGAATGAGAAATTCCTTCTGAATACACGGGACAAACCTCTCTCGATCCAAGCCCCTGATGGAACGGCTGACACAAGGAGATAGTAGAAATGTGAAACTTGTATTTGACTGGTAAATTCAATGTGAAATAATGTGCAGAAATTACAGAAGAAAAGGGAAGGAAAGGAAGTGAGAAACAGGAGTATTTTGACAGCATCTTACACAACCACGGGATGTCCCAATGTGTTTAACAATCAATTAAAAGATCGAAGTGTCTGTTGTAATGTGGGAAATATGCCAGCAAATTGTCCGCAGCAAACCTCGTCTCTCAGCAGAGTGATTAAAGCAGATAGTTTACTTTGTTTATCTTGACTGAGACATAAAAATATTGGCCAAGCCGATCTTTTAAAAATGGTGCCAGGAACCTTGAATGACAAAGCAGGTGAGACATGGTTCCATTCCCATTCCTCACCTGATGAAGGAGCAGCGCTCCAAAAGCTTGTGCTACTAAATAAACCTGTTGGACTTCAACCTGGTGGTGTGAGACTTCTTTCTGTGCCCACCCCAGTCCAACGCCAGCATCTTTCCCATCCGGGCGCCATCTTTGCTCCCCGCTCTGCTGGTCGTTTAATGTAAGGGGTTCGGGGGGGGGAGGCGGGGTTTGTGGAAAATTTAAATGGGAGGATAAAAACGCTAGTCATGCTCGGGGGGTGCTGTTCGTCATCCATCCAGGTTATTAGTGTCCGGGTTCAGCTGGCAGTTAAGAAGGCAAACTCAACGTTGGCCTATGGGGTGGCACGATGGTTAGCCTTGCTGCCTCATAGCGCAAAGGACCCTAGTTCGATTCCTGGCTTGGGTCACCGCCTGTGCAGAGTCTGCACGTTGTCCCCATGTCTGCCTGGGTTTCCTTCAGGTGCTCCGGTTTCCTCTCACAGTCCAAAGATGTGCGGGTTCGGTGGATTGGCCATGCTAAATTGCCCCTTAGTGTCAGGGGGACTAGCTAGTGGAAATGCATGGGTTTTTGGTGTTAGGATCTGGGTGGGATTGTGACCGGTGCAGAGTTGATACGCCGAATGGCCTCCTTCTGCACTGTCGGGATTCTGTGGTACTCAATGAATGTTAGCGTTAATCTCTAGAATACAAGAGCAAGGATGTACTCCTGAGGCAGTATAAGGTTTTGGTCAGATCCCATTTGGAGTATTGTGAGCAGTTTTGGACTCTGTAGCTCAGGAAGGATATGCTGGCCTTGGAGATGGTCCAGAGCAGGTTAACAGGAATGATCCCTGGAATGGAAGGTTTGTCAAATGACGTTGAGGGGTCTGCCTGGGTTTATACTCAATGGAGTTTAGATGGGGGGGGCAGTGGTTAAATCATTGAAATTTACAGGATACTGAGAGCTCTGGATAGAGTGGACATGGAGAGGATGTTTCCACTAGCGGGAGAGACTAGAATTCGAGAGCACAACCACAGAGTGAAGGGACAATCCTTTAAAACAGAGATGAGGAGGAAGTTCTTCAGCCAGAGAATGGTGAATCTGTGGAACTCTTTGCCGCAGAAGGCTGTGGAGGCCGGGTCACTGAGTGTCTTTAAGACAGAGATAGATAAGTTTTTAATCAATAAGGAGATCAGGGGTTAAAGAACAACACAGCACAGGAAACAGGCCCTACGGCACCATGATCCTGCGCCGCCACCTCGATGTTCCCACTTCCACCCGGGGAGAAGGCAGAGGAATTGGGAAGAGAATCATATCTGCCTTGACGGAATGGCAGAGCAGGCATGATGGACTGAAGAGTCTATACTGCGCTATAATGTTCTATATGTTGTGGTCTTATGGTAATCAGCTTCGCACCTTTCCTGGGCATGAAACTGATTTAAATATTATTAGCGTACCGGGGACGATATTGTCCGGCATCGCTTTGCTCCCCAACCCCATCGGTCAAGGGCCTCATCAGCAAGGATCACAGATGATACCCACTGACTGGAACCTAACATGATAGCTTCGCCGGGGTGGGGTGGGGGAGGGGCAGTGCCCACTGGGCAACCTGGCACTGCCAACCAGGCACCCTGGCACTGACAACTGGGTGCCCTGGTATTGCCCAAGGGACACTAGGCAGTACCAAGGGTGGGGCCACACAGCCGGGGTGGGGGGGACAACAGAACTAGACCGGGGAAGGGGAGAGGTTTGTGGGAGAGGAGGGTAGGGGGGAGCTCTGCGCTGAGGAGTCAGGGCCACCGATGAGGAGGCTGGCCATCAAGAGGATTGGGGCAGGGGTGGGGCAAGGCAATCAGAGAGCTGGTGATCGAGGCGGGGGATCTTTGGCGGGATATGGTGATTAGGGGTGTAGGGTAGGAATGTCCGTGGAAGGAAGAGGTTGACAGATCTTCCCTATACTATGCAGACTTATACACGAGAGATCAGGGTTCATGCCTAGCAGTCGGCATCCCTAGCAAGCTTAGGCTCCATGAACCTCTTGTGTAAATACACACAACGTCTCTGCCTGCACAACTCTGTAGCAAGGACTCACACCCCTCTGAAAGAAGAAATTCCTCCTCATCTCAATTTTAAATTTGTGCTTTTTTATTCTGAGGCAACGTCCTCTGCTTCTAGACACTCCCCTGAGAGGGAAACATCTTCTCAGCACTTACCCTGTCAAGCCTCTTAAAAATCCTCTATGCTTCAATAAGATCACCTCTCATTTTTCTAAATTCAAATGAGTAGAATCCTGACCTATTTAATCTTTCCTCACAAAACAATTCCTCCGTACTGGGAGTGAACCTTCTCTGAATGGCCTCCAATGGAATAACATAAGGAATTTTCTCAAAGCATTTCAGAATGCTGAAGAAGTTGGGGTGAACTGTACAAGTCTCTCAGGCACGCTCAGAAAGAATGAAACTGCAGGTCATCACTCAGATGACCTATTAATTTGTTGCATCAGGATTAGGTTGATGTTGACAACAACGACAAGAAATTCAAATTCCTGATAGCCAAACTTCCTCTTTAAACTGATACACCATCTGAATACAAAACCCCTGATGTTTTGGTCTGTGCGAGAAAAATTGCAATCTGTGTACTCCATATACCTGCTTTTTAAACATTCCAGCATTGTACAGAAAGCCGGCTTTTAAAAGGGACCACACTTCACAAACTTAACTTCACAGCAATAGCAAACTGTTTCGTGTTCAGCACGAATTGGATTTTTAGCATTGCATGCTAGTTTCCTGTCACTTGATAAAATCAGGGAACAAAAACTGCTCACGGTACTTCTTTAATACTACCTCTGCTGCTCAAATTCCTGACAACTAATTCCATTCTCGGTCACTGAAACACTGCTACTGATGGCAATGCCAAACACTGGTGCACTCATCATCTGTTCTATTAGTGAGAATGAGGTGATAAACTTACCTTTGAAAAAGGCACAACAACGTTCGTATAGCATAGATAGTTCAAACACATTGACTGTTATTTTAAGCTGTCATACAAAGCTGCCTGGAAGTCTAAATAAATCTTCACCTTGTATTTGCGATTCACGGAAGTGTTGCGTGTTTAATGTAACCCTTTAAAAGAGTTTGCAGATTTTTTTATTGCTGTCTGATGATGACAGAATTTACATTTTGAAAGTTAGTGTCAAACTCTTGAAACGAGAACATTTCTCAATCTGGAGAGGTACCAAAACTGGACATCGGAACAAAGGAATTAGGAGAGAATTAGGCAACTTCCCCCTACCTCAAGCTTGCTCCACCATTCAATCAGATCATAGCTCTTCCTAGTCTCAAGTCCACCTCCCCACCTCTTCCCCATTCCCTCTTTCCCTTTTTTTATAAGAGAATTATTTATCTTGTTATAGTTCAGGTTAGAAACTCCTAGATGTTTTATGAAGCCCGTCTGAATCATACGTTTTGCATCTTTTGAATTCGGCTAGGATAAGCACAAAATGTTTCACTTCAGGTATGATTCAAGTGATCCATTAGGGAGCTTTTCCCAAGTAAAGTTTATTTAAGAATATAGTTCACATGCATGGTAATAAAATTAGTAAGATCTTTTATCAATTACAAACAATCATGATAATGTATAACCCTTAATGAACATATTTAAACTATCACAATCAAATCAGCCTCCATAAAAAAAAACCCTTTATGCAAGTTCAACACAGCAAAGATTAATGTTCACATGATACTTGAAATTGAATCCTTTGGTTGAAGTCTGCAGTCAAAAGCTCTTGTGACTGAGAACAATTTGAAGACAGGACAGCTTCTCAAAACCCCAGAGAGACTCTGGTTCAGCCCCCAGCAGATTTTCACCCTTCAGAAAAACAGGATCTTATTTTCAGCTAACCAGCAGAATTTCAAAACAACAAGGAGGGAGGGAAAACACTTCTTTTCAGCTTACTGTCCCTTATAAAACTCAAACTCAGACCTGGAGCTACAAACTGAAATTAAAAATGAAATCCCTGTCATCTGACCTGCCCGTAATTGTGTCTTCCTCCCAACAATGACATCACCTAAGACTGTGAGCATGATTTTTAAAAATCTCTTAAAGGTATACTAACATCACAATTTCCTTCTTGAAATCATTCAATGATTCAGACTCCCCCATGTTATGGGACAGTGAGTTCCGCAAATTCACCACCGTCTGTGAGAAGTAGGTCCTCCTCATCTCAGTGTTTCATCTGCTGTCCCTCAACTTATACCTGTGGCCTCTTGTTCTGGATTGCCTCTTACTTTATCGATTCGTCTTAGTATTTTGTATACCTCAATCAGGTCCCTTCTCATCCTTCTAAACTCCAGTGAGTATGACGGGTGACACGGTGGCATTGTGAAGAGCATTGCTGCCTCACAGCACCGAGGACTCAGGTTCAATTCTGGTCTTGGGTCACTATCTGAATAGGATTCCTCCATGTGCTCCAATTTCCTCCCGCAGACCAAAGATGTGTGGGTTAAATTGGCCATGCTAAAATTGCCCCTTAGTGTTAGAAGGACTAGCAAGGATAAATTCATGAGATTAGGGCCTGGGTGAGATTGCGGTTGGTGCATACTTGATGGGCCAAATGCCTTCCTTCTGCACTGTATAATTTAAAAAGAAGGACATCACAGCGGCACAGTGATTAGCACTGCTGCTTCACAATGCCAGGAACCTACTTTCAGTTCTGGCCTCGGGTCACTGTCTGTGTGGAGTTTGCACATTCTCCCCATGTCTGCATGGATTTCCTCTGGTTGCTCCATTTTCCTCCCACGGTCCAAAGATGTGTGGGTTAGGTTGATTGGCCATGCTAAATTGACTCTTAGTGTCAGAGTGTAAAGTGCGTGAGTTTATGGGATAGGGCCTGGGTAGGATTGTAGTCAGTACAGACTCGATGGGCCGAATGGCTTCCTTCTGCCCTGTAAGAACTCTATAATCAGTGGATTCCGACAAACTGTTCAATCTCATCTTGTACGTCAACACTTTTATCTCTGGAGTAAATCTGGACACCATCTCAAAACGTCACCCACAGGCAGAATGCTGCCCTTCCAAAAGAAAATGTTTTCAAATCCCTAATATTTATATAATAACAATCACCAAGATTCCTCTTTCTCATGCTGATAAAGAATTGTGATGCACAGTGAAATACCTGCATCATTAATCCTGGAATGGCAGGTCTGTCATGTGAGGAGAGACTAAGTCGGTTAGGATTATATTCAGAAGAGTGAAAGGGGATCTCATAGAAGCTAATAAAATTCTGACAGGGTTAGACAGGATAGATTCAGAAAGAATGTTCCCCATGGTGGGGGGGAGTCCTGAACTAGCGGCTCACAGTTTGAGGATAAGGGGTAAACCGTCTGGAACTGAGGTGAGGAGTATTTCTTCACCCAGAGGATGGTGAATGTCTGGAATTCACTCCCACAGAAAGTAGCTGAAGCCAAAATGTTGTCTGATTTCAACAAGATATTCGATGTTGCTCTTGGTGCAGTGGGCTGGGAGATATAAGATTCGATTCCCGCATGCGTCCAGCTCCCAGAATTCCAGTTTCGTCAGCTCCATGCTGGAAATTGGCACGGAGCTGATTAAAATATGTGAATTCCAATTTAAATCCCATTAGCAAACCCAGGCCTAAAGTCTCCAGGCCTTCTAGCCTCTTCTCATCATCCCCCTCACCGCCAGGCATGTTTCACCTCAGCAGAGTTTACAACAGCTCCCCACTGACGGGAAGCCTGACCCCAGTGGAGTGGAGGGAGTCCATGGAGGCCCCCTCCATGGTCTGGGGTAAGGGAAGGGATGGCCTCTGGGGATTGCCAGCCTGGCAGTGCCAGCCTGACCCCCTGGCACTGCCCATTGGGCAAAGTGGCAATGCCCAAGGAGAAACCTTGGCACTGCCCACCGGGTATCAGGCTGTACCAAGGAGGTGGGGCCAGAGGGGGCCGGGCCTATTGGGGGGAGGGCCTATGGGAGGATAGGGGTGGTGGAGGTGTTCCCACTGCCAGTCTGCACTTGGATTAAGGTGATAGAGAGAGAGGGAGGGGCTGATCGGGGTTGGACATTGGGGTTGGGGGCAGGGTGAGGAAGAGGGGTCAGCCTGCTAGGGGAAGAGCGGTCAGGACTGTGATAGAGAGGGTCAGCACTGTGGTAGGAATGGTCGGGTCTTCAGGGCAGTGTCAGGACTGTGGAGGGGTGTCAGGATTGCGGGCGGGGGGTTTAGGACTACAGAGGGAAGGTCAGACTGTGGTGTGCGGGTACATTAGGGCTGACCTGGAGAGATCTGGGAGGTCAGCGATGCGGGGGGGGGGGTCATATGCCAGTATTGGGGTGAGGGGGTCATGGGACTGATCAGCAATTGAGCTAACCAGCAATTGGGAGGCCAGTAGTGTGGCGCTACTGCGCACACACCGATCTTGGTGCTGACAGATTGACACATGCGCAGTGGCACTCTCAGAGCTATGCTGCCGGCCTCTCGGGTGGGAATAGGCCTCGCCCTCTGATTTTCAGAGTGAATCTCCCTGAGGCACTCTGCAGTGCACTGAGCCTGGAAGATTCATTTTGAAAATCCCACTAAAGAGTAAAACAATGGGATTTACTCCAGATTCTTTGTGAATTCGGCACTTAGAATATTTTGGAAAAATCCTGGCTCGTAATACTGGTTACAGTCAGTCTGATGGTTTGAAAGGCAGCACAATGTTCAATAGTAGAATTTCTGAGAAAATAACTCGCCGACATCGTGGGGAAGTTTGAAATCTCAGGGTGGTGCTGCGGTGGGGCAAAGAGGAAGCAAGAGTGGGGCTGGGGAGAAGCTAGTGGATAGTTCCACTGAGGTTGTAAGAAAGGAGTCCTGGTGTTGACTCCAGATAGTTCAATAAGGGAAGTGTCGAAAAGTTTCAGAAATAAATTCAGAACATTTTAAAGAAGTTAGGAGCTGGTGATTCATATTTATAGCCAGAAACACTTTGCAGAAGGAGACCTTTGGGCAGAGTTATCTTTGGAAAACCTTAACATGAGGAGGAGTTCAGAACCCTGCACAAGCTTCCATATCATTTTATAATGTGACGGTTAATAGGGAAACATTTAATATAGTCCCACCTAGTAAGTGACAAGCTAACCCATACAGTAATGTGGATGGTTAGCACTGTTGCCTCACAGTGCTAGGGACCTGGGTTCGACTCCCGGCTTGGGTCGCTGTCTGTGCAGAAACTGCACGTCATCCCCATGTCTGCATGGGTTTCTTCCTAACACTCTAATTTCCTCCACAGTCCAAAAGACGTGCTGGTTAAGTGCATTGGTCTTGCTACATACTCCCTTGCTGTACCCAAACAGGTGCCGGAGTGTCGCGGCTAGGGGATTTTCACAGTAACTTCATTGCAGTGTTAATGTAAGCCTTACATTGAATAAATCAATTTTTTAACTGTAAATGCTAACATTGGACAGTTGACTGGACAATGATTAATTATTGCAAAGTTTGTGTTAGTAAAATTATTAAATAAAAAGTAAAATGCTAAGAGTTTTAAAATGTAAATGGTTTTATTTAAAAAATGATCTTTTTAAAAGAGAATGCAGATGCAAAATACAAGTACACAGAGAGCCCAGAGTGAAACATTTGTATTGAGGGGCCAGGCAGTAGCGTTGTCAAGACAACAGGTTGTACTTGAACTTTAACCAATCAGTTTAAATTAGGCATTTGAATAACAGCAGCCCGTCAGATTTGAATTTGATGCTTTGGTAACCCGTAAACTAATGCTATTGTGGGTTAATTTTGTCATCAGGGGTATAACAGACATGGCTCTCAGTCTAGAGAGATGGACAGCAACTGCCTCAGCCACCTGCCTCTGCCACAGTTTTAGGAAAAGAGAGACAGATAGCCAGCAACTGTCTCTGTTAGCTTAACAGCCACAGTTATGTTTTAAAAGAAAGTCTCATCTCCATTGCGAAGAAAGAAGAAATCAGCAAAGAAAATAGGAGGTGAGAAACCTGGCTGTATTTTGAGAGTGACTAAAGATTCTATTTTTTGATGATAATTGGGAATTTTATTTATCCAGGCAGCATTCCGTTAGAATAGTGCTTTATTCGGTTTGTTAATAGTTTAAACAGTTAAAATGTACTTATTAGTGTCGTAAGTAGGTTTACATTAACACCACAATGAAGTTACTGTGAAAATCCCCTATTCGGGTACACTGAGGGAGAATTTAGCATGGCCAATGCACTCTAACCAACACGTACTTGGAATGTGAGAGGAAACCAGAGCACCCGGAGAAAACCCATGCAGATACGGGGAAAACATGCAAATTCCACACAGACAGTGACCCAAGCTGGGAATCGAACCCAGGTCCCTGGTGCTGTGAGCAACGGTGCTAACTACCATGCTGCCATAGTTCTGAATTCTTACTAAAGATTTGTGTTGATATCTTCAAGATAATGTGCCCTATTGAATGGAGCCTGATTCTTCAATTGCCGAGAGGCACTAACAGCAGACACTGGCGTTGCTTTGGGCTCAAGTAATGCAGGAGGAGCAACTTTCCTGTTCCCTCGAGCCTCCCGTGGAAAGTGGGAGTTGTGGTGGATGACAGACAATGATATGAATCAGGGTTGCTTGAGGACTGAGGGAGAGGCTTCCCGGGCTCTCAGAGAGGTCACTGGTCCCAGCAGAGGAGGTATGGCGGAGGAAGAATGTCCAGCAGAGATCGCACTGACACTATAGTTAAGAAAACCCACCAGCGCTTCTACTTTGCCAGAAGACGAAGAAAATTTAGCATGACTGTTGTGACTCTCGACAACTTTTATGGATGCACCACAGAAAGCATTTTTTCTGATTGTATCACAGCTTGGTATGGCTCCTGCTCTGCGCAAAACCACAAGAAACTACAAAAGGTCATGAATGTAGCCCCACCCACCACACAAACCAGCCTCCCATCCATTGACTCAGTCCACACTTCCTGCTGCATCAGAAAAGCAGCCGGCATAATTAAGGATCCCACGCACCCCAGGCATTTTCTCTCCCACCTTCTTCCGTCTGAGGACACATATCAATTGACTCAAGAACAGCTTCTTCCTGCTGCTGTCAGACTTTTGAATGGACCGACCATACATTAAGCTGATCCTTTTCTAGCTATGACTATACATTCTCATCCTCTCCCTTCCTTCTCCCCTTTGTACTCTATGTCCGTATATGCACCAAAACAATACTTTTCACTGTATCCCAATACAATAATAAATCAAATCAGGTTGATGAGGACTCAGTGCGGGCACTGCTCCCTGGGAGGAGGCTGCATTGCCGGAGAAACATGTCATGATTTAGCACAGCAAGACTCTGCCATGATTGTAACATGAGCAATGGCCCTTTCTTCTGTACGCCCAGATGCCAGCATTCACACACACTCAATCTCCATGGATAGCAGCAACATTTGGAACTCCATATCTCAAGGTTTTGTTTCCCGCAGCTCCACTTTCTCTTCCCTTACTTCTCCAATGGCGGATTCGACCCCACAGGGCCGCAACCTCCTCCATCAGGAGGGTAAATATCCATCTCCAGCTGCAACAGAGAATGAGGCCCGTGCTATTAGCATCAAGTTGATCCACAGGAACCATCCAACAACACCCCCTCCGTACCCCGCTCTCTCCCCCCATCCTTGGTTCCCCCCCGCAATCCCTCCGTTCCCCCCACCCCCATCCTTAGTTCCACCCCATCCCCTTCCTCCCCCTGTACCCCCAAGGAGCCTGCATTGCCCTGGCAACACACCGGAGCGATGGGCAATGCTGGCGGAGGCCTCCAGTGTTCTCTCGCCTACTCATACTGCCTCCCACTGGCGAGAGCTGGAAAGGGTTTGCAAGTTGCTCCTCGACCTGTCTGTCATGAAGACGCCCTATTCTTGACCACCGGGTCCCGGGGCGGGATTCGAACCCGGGGCTTCTGGTGCAGAGGCGGGGACATTAAGCCTCTGCGCCACAAGAGCGTCTCTCAACGGGAGGCAAATATCTCTGGCAAATGAGAGGGGAACAGGACTTTGCTGTCGAGATGGGAGAACATCTCTGCTCCGACATTAATGAACTTGTTGCTGACTAAGACGTGATTAGGAACGCAATTCCTGTTGAGGATGTGGAGTGACACTCGCTCCCGCAGAGAGGCAGTTTCAGTCCAGCCCTGTGTGGGAGTATTTGACACCTACAAGTGACGTGACTCCCTGGAAATGTCGAAACCTCACTGCCAAACATTCTGGGGTTTTCTGCAATTGCTAAAGCTGGGTGGTGCTAATTAACACTCAGCGCTGTTTCTTGATTTAGGTGCTGGCAGCCTGACTCATTAACCCATGCATATGCGTCTCACTCCAGCTCGCCAAAGTTAGAAGATGAACAGAAAAGCAGTGAAGCAGGTACAACTTGCTTTGCTAATAATTTACAATCCCCTGACAAAGGTTACGTTAATATTACAGCCTGAACCCACTCATTGTGACCCCGACAAGGAGCCGTGTATTTCCTGATATAACACGTACTGAACAAAGAACAGCAGAGGAGCAGGCCTTTCGGCCCACTGAGCCTGCGCCAACACATGACATCTAGAAATTCCACCCCTTCGTCAGACTCAGCACGGACTACTCTCCGGAATCTGTTGCATTCTTGGACGCCCGCGTCTCGATCAAGGACGGTCACCTCAGCACTTCACTCCGCCACGGATAACCTTACGATGCTCCACTTCTCCACCGTTCAAGAAACCATCCACTGCGGACAAGCTCTACAGATGCTACGACAATGGATAAGCAGACACTGCGTGACAATCGCTAGGCAGGAGAGTTCCCTTCCAGTCGGGGAACACTTCAGCAGTCAAGGGCATTCAGCCTCCGATCTTCGGATAAACGTTCTCCAAGGAAGCCTTCAAGACACATGGCAACGCAGAATTGCCGAGCAGAAGCTGATAGCCAAATTCCACAAGAGCACAAGGATGGCCTCAACTGGCATTACATGTAATCCTCATCACTCAACTTGGACTTGCAAAATCCTGGCTTGAGACAATTCACACCTCTCTAACCTGTGATTATCCGCCTCTCCTGTTCATACCTGTAAGGACTTGGTTACCTGTAAAGATGCACATTCCAATCACTCTTCACATTCCAATCTGTAATGACCTTGCAACTGTGTCTCTGTCTAGAGATGCCCTGTTTGTGAACCCACCTCTCCACTCACCCGATGAAGGAGCAGCGCTCCGCAAGCTCGTGATTCCAAATAAACCTGTTGGACTTTAACCTGGTGTTGTGAGACTTCTTACTGTGCCCAGCCCAGTCCAACAACAGCATCTCCATATCATTTCAAAATTAAAGACTTTTTTACCTCTACGCGATCTGTGTCCCTCTATTCCCTGCCTATTTATATATCTGTTGAGATGCCTCTTAACGGTCACTGTTGTATCTGCTTCTACCTTCCCTCTGAGCAGCGCATTCCCAGCACTTACCACCCTCTGTGTAAAAAAACTTGTCTCTCACATCTCCTTTAAACTTTCCCCCTTAGATCTATGTCCCCTAGTCATTTCTTCCTGGCAACAAAACTCCGACTAGTCATTCTGTCCGTGCTCCTCATCATTTTATAGACTTCTATCAGGTCGCTCCCTCAACCTCCAATGTTCCAGTGAGAACAAACCAAAGTTTGTCCAATCTCTCCTCATAGCTAATGCCCTCCACACCAGGTAACATCCTGGTTCACCTTTCCCATACCCTCTCCAAAGCCTCCACATTGTTCTGGTGATGTGGTGACCAGAACTGTACGCAATATTTCAAATGTGGCCTAACCGAAGCTCTCTACAGCTGCAACATGACTTGACAATTTTTATACTCTAAGCCCTGGCTTATTTTTTTGTTCATGGGATGTGGGCGTTGCTGGGCCAGTATTTATTACCCAATCCTGAGGACATTTAAGAGTCAACCACATTGCAGTGGCCCTGGAATCACGTGTAGGCCTGACTGGGTAAGGACAGCAGATTTCCCTCCCTAAAGGACATTAGTGAACCAGATGGGTTTTTCCGACAATCGACAATGGTTTCACGGTTATCATTAGACTTTTGGGTGGTGCTGCTGCCTCACAGTCTCAGGGACCTGGTTCGATTCCTGACTGTCTGCGTGAAGTTTGCACATTCTCCCCGTGTCTGTGTGGGTTTCCTTTGGGTTCTCTGGTTTCCTCCCACATTCTGGTTAGGTACATTGACTTGAACAGGCGTTGGACTGTGGTAACAAGGGGAATTTCAAGGTAACTTCATTGCATTGTTAATATAAGCCTTACTTGTCACTAGTAAGTAAACTTTATATTATTTTAAATCCAGATTTTATCGCATTCAAATTTCACCATCTGCCATGGTGGGATTCGAACCCTGGTCAACCAGAGAATTACCTCGGTTTCTGGATTACTGGATTACTAGTCCTGTGATAATGCCACTATGCCACTGCCTCCCTAACTGATGAAAGCAAACCTATCATACAACTTCTTGACCACCTTATCCACTTGTGTTGCCACCGTGAACTTGTACACCCAGATCCCTCTGTATGTTAATGCTTCTGAGGGTTCTGCCATTTATTTCCCCCAAGACAAGGCTCTGATAGAACACATGCACAGGTTGGCTATCTTCTCCCTCCCCCTGCTCCAGTCAAAGGTCCTCCCCATCCCAGGATGTGCTCCCTCACTCCTGATTGGTTCGTCTTCCCACATGTCCTCTCCATTGGGGCCGACCCAATCATAAGCCCCCACAAAAGGACTGCCCCCTTAAAGGCGTCATGTTGCCACAGTTAACATACAAAAAAAATCTCAAAGCCCCACCATT
Source organism: Sphyrna mokarran (assembly GCA_024679065.1). NCBI lineage: Eukaryota > Metazoa > Chordata > Chondrichthyes > Carcharhiniformes > Carcharhinidae > Sphyrna > Sphyrna mokarran. The sequence continues at coordinate 17,011,147 of JAGIQG010000011.1, forward strand.
CGAACAGTTAAGTGTGCTGGAAGTGTGCACTGGGAATGTATACTGGGAGTGTGTGCTGGGAATGTGTACTGGGAATGTATACAGGGAGTGTGTACTGAAAGTGTGCACTGGGAGTGTGTGCTGGGAGTGTGGACTGGAAGTGTGCACTGGAAGTGTATACCGGGCAAGTGCACTGGGTGTGTGTACTGGCAGTGTATAATGTGAGTGTGCATTGGGAGTGTGCACTGGGGGTGTCTACTGGGAATGTATACTGGGAGTGTGTACTGAGAGTTCACACTGGAAGTGTATACTGGGAGTGTGCACTGGAAGTGTGCATTGGGTGTGTACTGGAAACGTGTATTGGGAGTGTGCACTGGAAGTGTGCACTGGGCAAGTGCACTGGGTGTGTATGCTGGTAGTGTGTACTGGGAGTGTATACTGGGAGTGTGTACTGGGGATGTGTACTGGACATGCATACTGGGAATGTGTACTAGGGGTGTGCGCACTGTGATTGTGTATTTGGTGTGTGTGCTGGGAGTGTATATTGGGAGTGCGTACTGAGAGTACACAGCAGATACAGGTTGTTGAGTTAGTCATTGTACACTGCTAATTTCACTCTGGTGTCCTATTTCATGCTGCCATCAGCTGTCTCCCTGAACCATGCACAGTTCAATATGAGATCAGCTGCAGGAAAGATTCCCTCCAAATAGACCTTTTGAAAGGGACCATTTTTGAGGTTTAGGTGTGTTACTGATTGAGTTTGTGGAAATGTATGGTTGTTGCAGGAAGTGAGTGATGTTTACTGGTGTTGCGGAATATGATCCGACCTGTGGTTCTGACTTCAAGAGTTCCATTCAGACCAGTAGACCAAACTCTCAAACCGTCCTGAATCTCTGCAGGCCCCTCTGATGTCTGTACACCTACAGTGCTGTTAGAGAGGGAATTCCAGGATTTTGACCTAGTGACAGTGAAGGAACGGCCAACATATTTCCAAGTCAGGATGATGAATGGCTCAGGGGGGAACCTCTAGGTGGAAAATGCCTTGACCTGCCCTTGTGCCCCAAGGCAACTTGTGGAACTGTGTTCACGGGTGGCAGAGATGAATTGGCTCATGTGGCACAATGGGTTAGCACTGCTGCCTCACAGTGCCAGGGACCCAGGTTCAATTCCAACCTTGGGTCACTGTCCGTGCAGACTCTGCACATTCTCCCTGTTTCTGCGTGGGTTTCCTCCAGGTGCTCCGGTTTCCTCCCACAGTCGAAAGATGTGTAGGTTAGGTGAATTGGCCATGCTAAATTGCCCTTCAATGTCCCAAGATGTGTAGATTAGTGGGGTAAATGTGTGGAGTTACAATTATAGGGTGGGGGAAGAGGGCTTGGGTAAGATTCTCTGTCAAAGTCGATGCAGACTCGATGGGCTGAATGCCCTCCTTCTGCATTGTAGGGATTCTATGATGTGGGTGTCACTGGCTGGGTCAGCATTTGTTGCCCATCCCTAATTGCCCCTTGGACTGAGTGCTTCCCTTGGCCATTTCAGAGAGCAGTTAAGAGTCAACCGCATTGCTGTGACTTTGGAGTCACACGCAGACCAGACATTAGTGAACCAGATGGGTTTTTACAACAATTTTATTGAATTTACAATTGCACAATACACATTGCACAATTGACGATACTTTAACAGTCAGCGACTCACTTTATTAATCCTGATTTGATGAACCAAGGTTAAATTCCACCAGCTGCCGTGGTGGGATTTGAACCCGTGTCCGCAGGGCGTTAATCAGTGACCTTACCACCATTGTCTCCCCAGTCTGCGGCGAGCTGGTACCTACTCTGCCGCCGGCAGCCCATATCGGGTGTCTAACCATGAGCACAGACCACCTTGAAGCCAACCTCTGGAATATGGCGCAGTGTCAACTGGTGAACTGTTCCATTGAGTGACAGCGTCTCTTCAACATCAGTGTCCTCTTCCTTTTTATCTTCACCCTCCTACACTGCGATCCAGCCTGCTGGCACTTACTGGGTATCTGCATGGGTTTTTTTTATTGTTTATTTATTGGCATCTCAGTTAGATTAACACTGCAATGAAGTTACTGTGGAAATCCCCTAGTCGCCACACTCCGGCTCTTGTTCAGGTACACTGAGGGAGAATTTAGCACCTAACCAGCATGTCTTTCCGACTATGGGAGGAAACCGGAGCACCCGGAGGAAACCCACATGGACACAGGGGGAATGTGCAGATTCTGCTCAGACAGTGACTGGGATTTGAACCTGGGTACCTGGCGCTGTGAGGCTGCAGTGCCAACCATTGTGCCGCCTCGATAAAAAATATCTGGAATTAAGAATCCACTGACGACTGTGAAACCATTGTCGGAAAAACCCATCTGGATCACGAATGTTCTTCAGGAAAGGAAATGTGCCCGTCCTTACTCTGGTCTGGCCTACGTGTGACTCCAGAGCCACAGCAATGTGGTTGACTGTCAACTGCCCTCCAAGGGCAACTAGGGTTGGGCTACAAGAGCAGGTCAGAGGCTAGGAATACTGCAGAGAGTAATTCATCTCCTGACTCCGCAAAACCTGTCCACCGTCAACAAGGCACAAGTCAGGAGTGTGATGGAACACTCCCCACTTGCCTGGATGGGTGAAGCTCCAACAACACTCGAGAAGCTCGACACCATCCAGGACAAAGCAGCCCATCTCGATTGGCATCACATCCACAAACACTCACTCCCTCCATCACTGACACTCAGTAGCAGCAGTGTGCACATCTACAAGATGCACAGCAGCAATTCACCAAAGATCCTTAGACATCACCTTCCAAATCCATGAGCATTCCCATCTAGAAGGACAAGGGCAGCAGATACATGGGAACACCCCCAGCCGCAAGTTCCCCTCCAAGCAGCTCACCGTCCAAGTTCTGGAAATCTATCGCCGTTCCTTCGCACACACTGGGTCAAAATCCAGGAATTCCCTCCCTAACAATATTGTTGGCCAACCCACGGCACATGGGTTGCAGCGATTCAAGAAGGCAGCTCACCACCACCTTCTCAAGGGGCAGCTAGGGACGGACAATAAATACTGGGCTTAGCCTTGTCCCACACAAATGAATAAAAAAAATGCAGCTTTACGAACTGAAACAATTGCAATTTGTGGGTGGAGTGGGAGGACGATTAGCTATGAGCGTACAGTTAATTTCTGTTGTCTTAGCTTCACTGCTGGTCACGCCCTCAGTGCACTATCTCCTCCTGCAGCCCTGAGTGGATCTCTCCGGCCTCGCTTTGCTGCTTTTCTGATTGTGTACCGTCTCGTCCTGCCAGAGAGAGAGCGGGCATTGCGTCACTCTGCGAGGGGCCACGTCTTCGGCTGACGTGTGTCTCTCACGGTTGAACAGCTGGCAGCGCGTGCGAGCTGTGAGAGTGTGGGTCACAGTGTGAGGCTGAGTGGGAGGCATGAGACTCGGTCGATAGAGATAAAAGCGTGAAGGAGGGTATTGGAGTGCAAGCACACACTTTAAGAGCAGGAGAAGGGCACTCGGCCCCTTCAGCCTGCTACCCCATTCAAAGGATCGTGTCTTTGTAACCTCAACCCCTCATTCCTGCTGACCCCCCAATTACTTTACCCCCCCCCCACTGTATTAATCCAGAATTTATCTCCCTCTACCTTAAACATATTCAAAACTCTGCTTCCACAGCCTTTTGAGGAAGAGTTCTAAAAAGAGATTGTAGATTATAGAATCCTTACAGTGGAGAAGGAGGCCATTCAGCCCATCAAGGCTGCATCGATCCTCTGGAAAATATCTCATCCAGGCTCACCCTCCCTGCCCCATTCCCACAACCCTTCACACCCATCATGGCTAATTCACTTAACTGGCACAGTAAGGGGCAACTTAGCATGACTAATTCACCGAACAGACACACCAAGGGGCAATTTAACATGACTAATTCACCGAACAGACACACCAAGGGGCAATTTAACATGACTAATCCACCTACCCACACACCAAGGGGCAATTTAACATGGCTAATCCACTAACAGACACACTAAGGGGCAATTTAACATGACTAATCCATTAATAGACACACGAAGGGACAATTTAATATGACTAATCCACCGAACAGACACACCAAGGGGCAATTTAACATGACTAATCCACTAACAGACACACTAAGGGGTAATTTAACATGGCTAATCCATTAATAGACACACGAAGGGACAATTTAACATGGCTAATCCACCAACAGACACACTAAGGGACAATTTAACATGACTAATCCACTAATAGACACACGAAGGGACAATTTAACATGGCTAATCCACTAACAGACACACTAAGGGGCAATTTAACATGGCTAATCCACTAACAGACACACGAAGGGGCAATTTAATATGGCTAATCCACTAACAGACACACGAAGGGACAATTTAACATGGCTAATCCACTAATAGACACACGAAGGGACAATTCAACATGGCTAATCCACTAACAGACACACGAAGGGACAATTTAACATGGCTAATCCACCTAATCCACACACCAAGGGACAATTTAACATGGCTAATCCACCTAATCCACACACCAAGGGATAATTTAACATGGCTAATCCACTAACAGATACACCAAGGGACAATTTAACATGGCTAATCCACCTAATCCACACACCAAGGGACAATTTAACATGGCTAATCCACCTAATCCACACACCAAGGAACAATTTAACATGGCTAATCCACCTAATCCACACACCAAGGGACAATTTAACATGGCTAATCCACTAACAGACACACTAAGGGACAATTTAACATGACTAATGCACCTAAATTTACACATCTATTGCTTTTTGCGCACTATACAGACAAAGCATACCGTTCATAGAGTGCATAGAGGAGAAGGAAAGAAGAGGGTGCAAAATGTAGTGTTACTGTCACAACTGCTAAAATTTGGTGGCCTTGGGACACCTACATCCCTCTTGCAGCCTTTCTCCCAAAATCCCAAACATCCATAAGGCCATAAAATATAAGAGCAGAGTTAGGCCATTCGGCCCATCGCGTCTGTTCTGCCATTCAATTGTGGCTAATACGTCTCTCAACCCCATTCTCCCACCTTTTCCCCAATAATCTTTGATCCCCTCACCAATCAAAGACCTATCTATCTCTGTCCTGGAGACACTCAATGACGCGATCTCCTCTGTGACAATGAATTCCACAGATTCACCATCCTCTGGGTGAAGAAATCCCTCCTCATAAAGAGTCATCCCTTTATTCTGAGGCTGTGCCCTCGGATCCCAGTCTCTCCCACTAATGGAAACATCTTCCTCGTGTCCACTCTATCCGGGCCTTTCAGTGTTCTGTAAACTTCAATGAGATTTGATTTGATTCATGCACGATGTGGAATTTATATCGTAAATATAGGAAGAGGGTGACATCTGTACAAGTACACCTCAGAAGAGGTGACTCTGTGTGGAGACGAGCTGAATTTTATTGGACTTTCTGTAATATTCAAGTTAAAATGTTTTAGAATCAGAAGTTTCCAGTGCGGAAACAGGCCCTTTGGCCCAACTTGTCTGTGCTATCCCTTTTGTCAACTCTTCAGTTACTCCCAATTGCCCACGCTTTGTAGTGTGCTTTCATGAATTTTGATTTATTATTGTCACACGTATTAACACACAGTGAAAAGTATTGTTTCTTGCATGCTATACAGACAGAGCATACCGTACATTTGGGCAGAGCGGGAGCTGTGCTACCTCCAGAAAGGATGCTTTCTATGGTGCATCTGTAAAAATTGGTGATGTGACAAACTTCCTCAGTGTTTTGAGAAAGTAGAAGTGTTTGTGGGTTTTCCCCTTATTCCTTCTAAACTCCACTGAGTACAGATCCATATCCACTTCCTCCTGCCCTTCAAACCCTGAGACACTGAACCCCCCCCCCCCCCCGACTTTGTCACTCATCCCCCGATCCTGGGAGCCGACCCATCGAAACGCTTCCTCCTCTGCCCACCTCTGTTGCTGCGGAGCCCAGAGAGCTGTCAGCCAGTCAGGTTGGCTTTGGCACCAGTGGGTCAGGAAGAAATAGGTTCCTCATTCAATCTTCCGACATTTCGAAACTCACGTTCAACCATTTCCTTTCTCAGTGGTTTTGTGGATTCTTTTCTGTAAATTGATTGTGACACTACAAGGCAGAAATTGCTAAATTCTTGTTAACCTCCCTGTCCAGAGTTGAAGAATCTTGGTGACTTAACTTCTTGCAGTTATCTGCTTCCTAGACTAAACTGGGATGAACGCCACTTTATCACATAATAAGAGTCCGTGGCGAACTCTTTGGAAGAAACCATATTTTCAGGATCGAATGCTCAATCCTGTCCCCTCTCAGAAAATCTCTGTCCTCGTTTGTGTGTGTGGAGAGAGGGATAGAACAAAGAACAAAGAGCAAAACAGCACGGGAAACAGGCCCTTCGGCCCAACGAGCCCGCGCCGCCACCCCGATGTTCCCATCTCTACCCGTGATCTCTGTCTATGTTTATAGATCTATGGATTAAAAACCAAATTTGAGACAATTTAGGGAGAATTTGTTTTGCCAATTAGCCTAAGAGCACACCTTTGGGATGTGGGAGGAAACCGGAGCACCCGGAGAAAACCCACGCAAGCACGGGGAGAATGCGCAAACTCCCACAGACACAGGCCCAAATCCATGTATCTGCACAGCACAGCGATAGTCACTGAGCTGTCGTGTTGCCCATCAAATGGTCCAGGTCAAGCGTACACTAACGATGTGAAGCACTAGGATACTCTCGAAAAATCCAAGAGCAGCCCTCTCACGACCCATCGCGTGTATGCCCCTTGTTAGACAACAAGGTGGACCAAAGCACCTGTAGGATAAAAACAAGTACATCAATATCATCATCTATTTACACACTTCCCAGGGACTCCCAAGGCTCATGATCCCTATTTTAAATCAGTTTTCTATACCCCTCCATTCCCATTCTGTTCATGTGCCCATCTAAGTATTTCTTAAATAACTCCAGAGTACCTGCCTCCACCACTTTACTTGGCAGCGCATTCCATACCCCCACCACCCTCTGTGTGAAAAAACTCCCTCTAGCATCCAAATTATACCTTACCCCCCTCACCCTAAGCCCGTGACCCCTCGTGCTATTCGAGTCCATCCTAGGAAAAAGCTTAACCCTGTTTACTCTATCTATACCCCTCATAATCTTGTACACCTCTATTAGATCTCCTCTAAGTCTACGTCTTTCTAAGGAAAACAGTCCCAATTTGCCTAACCTCTCCTCGTAACTCAGACCTTCCATACCAGGCAGCATCCTGGTAAACCTCCTCTGCACTCTCTCCAGAGTCTCCACGTCCTTCCGGTAGTAAGGCGACCAGAACTGGACGCAGTATTCCAAATGAGGTCTAACCAACGTTTTATACAACTGCAACATTAAAGGCCAGCTCTTGTACTCTATACCCCTTCCTATAAAGGCTAGCATACTATATGCTTTCTTCACAACCTTCTCCACTTGCTCTGCCACCTTCAGAGACTTGTTCACCTGCACCCCCAGGTCCCTCTGCGTTTCTATACTCTTAATAGGTCTACCCTTTATCATATACCTCCCCCCTACATTCTTTCTCCCGAAATGCATCACCTCACATTTATCAGGATTGAATTCCATCTGCCATCTATCTGCCCAAGCTACCAGCCTATCTATGTCCTGCTGCATCGCCTGACAATGCTCCTCACTATCCGCAAGTCCAGCCATCTTTGTATCGTCTGCAAACTTGCCGATCACTCCACTTACTCCCTCTTCCAAGTCATTTATATATATTACAAATAGAAGAGGTCCCAGTACCGAGCCCTGCGGCACACCACTAGTGACCGACCTCCAGCTAGAAAAACACCCTTCCACTATTACTCTCTGTCTCCTATTACTAAGCCAGTTACTTATCCATCTAGCTACCTGTCCTTGTATCCCATGAGCCTTGACCTTGATAATCGCGGTTAAAGAGTGTGAATTGACTGAGGGTGGGACAGTTGCTAGAACCTTGTAAACCAAAGCAGAATGGTAGTGGGGGGGCGGGGGGGGGGGGAGTTAATCATAGTGTGACATGAACCCAAAGTCCCAGTTGATTCACACCTCTTTAAGCTGTGATTATCCCTCTCTGCACGCACACTCTCTGTATCTGTAAGAATAAAAGCAAATTACTGCGGATGCTGGAATCTGAAACCAAGAGAGAAAACGCCGGAAAATCCCAGCAGGTCTGGAAGCATCGATAAGGAGAGAAAAGAGCTGACATTTCGAATCCAGATGATCCTTTGTCAAAGCTCTGACAAAGGATCATCTGGACTCAAAACATCAGCTTTTGTCTCTCCTTATCAATGCTATAGGACCTGCTGAGATTTTCCAGTGTTTTCTCTCTTGGTTTCAGATTCCAGCATCCGCAGTAACTTGCTTTTCCCTGTAAAGATTCACATTCTTCACCTTCCAATCTGTAATTACCTTCTAATTGTGTCTTTGCCTATATACACCGTGTTTGTGAACCTCCTTCTCCACTCACCTGATGAAGGAGCAGCTGTCTGAAAGTTCATGACTCCAAATAAACCCCTTGGACTTTAACCTGGTGTTGTGAGACTTCTTGTTGTAATTTTCACGCTGAAATGTTCTGAAATGTACTTAGACAAATTTTAAGCATTTAAGTGTATTTTTGAAACAAAAAAGAATTGCCGGTGAAAAGTATTGCATCTTAACGTTCACCCGTAGTGAATTAAAAAATAAAATTAAATAAAAATCATATCAATACGGCATCAAGTTTGATCTCTTGAACAGGCCATAAGATCATAAGATATAGGAGCAGAACTAGACCATCGATTCTGTTCTGCCATTCAATCGTGGCTGATATTTTTCTCATTCCCATTCTCCTGCCTTTTCCCCAAAACTCCTGATCCCCTTATTAATCAAGAACCTATCTATCTCTGTCTTAAAGACACTCAGTGACCCGGCCTCCACAGCCTTCTGCGGCAAAGAGTTCCACAGATCCCCCACTCTCTGGCTGAAGAAATTCCTCCTCATCTCTGTTTTAAAGGATTGTCCTTTTGTCTGAGGTCGTGCCCTCTGATTCTAGTTTTTCCTACTAGTGGAAACATTCTCTCCATGTCCACTCTATCCAGGCCTCACAGTATCCTGTAAGTTTCAATAAGATCCCTCCTTATCCTTCTAAACTCCAACGAGTACAGATCCAGAATCCTCAACCATTCCTCATACGACAAGCTCTTCATTCCAGGGATCATTCTTGTGAACCTCCTCTGGACTCAGGCCACCCAGAGGGACTGTAAATTTTGTTGTAACATCTCCAATTTTTTTCTCAGCTCTGGTGGAAGTTCATCGATCTGAAACTCTGATTCATTTCTGTCTCCAGGTTCATCGCCTGACTGACTGAGCACTTGAAGCAATTTCTGTTCTTATTTCCGAGTACTCTGCATGCTCAGATGCACAAAAACGCTGCCCCAACATGTCTTGAGGAATCTAAAACAGAGCTGGCATTAGAGAACTGAGATTGTACCTTTGAGGATGATATTGATATATTCGGGGGGGGGGAAGGGGGATGTGCATTCCCAAACTCTGGGCCGTGACACCCCAGTGTGGTGGTGGGACTTTAGAGTCGGGAGCCCTGAAGCAGCAATGACAGGAGCCGAGACCAAGATTCCTTTAAATCAACATGATTTTTTTTCTGTGAGGGAGCATGACCGAATGGACAGATCTTTCAGACTGACGACTGCAAGAAAAAAAGTTGGTTAAGTGTTAGTTTGTAGACACGAAGGGCCAATTTAGCATGACCAATTTAGCATGGCCCCTTGGACACTAAAGGGCAGTTTAGCATGACCAATCCACCTAACTTGTACATCTTCGAACACTAAGAGGTAATTTAACATGGCCAATCCACCTAACCTACATATCTTTGGACACTATAAGGCAATTTAGCATGGCTAATCCACTTAACCTGCACATCTTTGGACACTATGAGACAATTTAACATGACCAATCCGCCTAACCTGCACATCTTTGAACACTAAGTGGCAATTTAGCATGGCCAATCCATCTAACCTACACATCTTTGGACACTAAGATGCAACTTCACATGGCTAATCCACTTAATCTGCACATCCTTGGACACTGTGATGCAATTTAGTATGGCCAATCCACCTAACCTGCACACCTTTAGACACTAAGAGACAATTTAGCATGGCCAATCCACCGAACCTGCACATCTTTAGACACTAAGAGACAATTTAGCATGGCCAATCCACCTAACCTGCACACCTTTAGACACTAAGAGACAATTTAGCATGGCCAATCCACCGAACCTGCACATCTTTAGACACTAAGAGACAATTTAGCATGGCCAATCCACCGAACCTGCACATCTTTAGACACTAAGAGACAATTTAGCATGGCCAATCCACCGAAGCTGCACATCTTTAGACACTAAGAGACAATTTAGCATGGCCAATCCACCGAACCTGCACATCTTTAGACACTAAGAGACAATTTAGCATGGCCAATCCACCGAAGCTGCACATCTTTAGACACTAAGAGACAATTTAGCATGGCCAATCCACCTAACCTACACATCTTTTTCTGTGTGAGGAAGCCAAATCTCCCAGAGAAAATCCACGCGGACACGGGGTGAATGTGCAAACTCTACACAGACAGTGACCCACGGACAGAATTGGACCCGGGTCCCTGGTCCCGTGAGGGCTAACCACTGTGCCACCCATTTTTGTATTTTAAGAAAATAATTTTTTTTAAAGTGCTTTCTTCTTTCAAAAATTTGGTCATCGCCTATGGGCTGTCTGGCTGGCATTTATTGCTGATCCCTGAGAGTATTTAATAGTCAGCTACTGTGTCTCTGAGTCACACGTAGGCCAGACTGGGGAAGGACAGCAGATTTCCTTCCCTAAAGGACATTAGTGACCCAGATGGGTATTTTTCTGACAACTGACAATGGTTCCATGGTCATCAGTAAATTCTTAATTACAGATTTTTACTGAATTCAAATATCACCATTTGCCATGGCGGGATTCGAACCTGGGTCACCTGAACATTACCCTCAGTCCCTGGGTTACTAGACTAGCCACAATACGCCGCTGCCATCTTCCTTTCTTCTTTCTTTTACACCCTCGACAGGGTCAATCTGAGACGTTTTTCCTTGTGGGAGAGTCTGGGACCAGAGGGCACCATCTCAGCGAAAGGGGGTCGTGATTTCAGATAGAGATGAGGAGGGATTTCTTCTATTATGGAGTAGCGAATCAGAGGAATTCTTTACTGCTGTAGAGGCTGGGTCATTAAGTATGTTTAAGGCTGAGACAGATTTTTGATCAGTAAGGGAATTGAGAGGATAAGGTGGGAAAGTGAGATTATCACATCAGATTAGCCATGATCTCATTGAATGGCAGAGCAGACTCAATGGGCTGAATGGTCTACTTCTACCTCAATGTCTTATATCATTATTGTTACCATTATCATTATTCAATAAAACTGTTGTTTGAACTCATGTTCCTGGCATTGTCAATAATTTCTGTTACACCCAGACTGCGGCTTCAAAGTCTCCACAAGAGACTCTCATTTCTCTGAAATTTTCCCATTCTACCCTGTTTCTTCTTCCAACTCCACTGTCCAAAGCCTTAAAGACATCTTCCCCATGAATAAGAAACATACAGATGTATTTCCTGCATACTGTATGAAGCAGTCACGGCTAGATCAGGGTCACGAGACAAGGGAAACATCACTCACCCCGAACATAACGCTTTTCTGTCTTCTTCCGTGGGGAAAAAGGTACAAGAGTCTGAGATCACGTACCAACCAACTCAAGAACAGCTTCTTCCCTCCTGCCATTCGACTTTTGAATGGGCCTACCATATATTAAGTTGATCTTAAGATGGCACGGTGGCACAGTGGTTAGCACTACTGCCTCACAGTGCCAGGTACCCGGACCTGATTCCCAGCTTGGGTCACTGTCTGAGCAGAGTCTGCATATTCTCTCCGTGTCTGCGTGGGTTTCCTCCGGGTGCTCCAGTCTCCTCCCACGGGCCAAAAGACAAGCTGGTTAGGTGCATTGGCCATGCGAAATTTTCTCTCAGCCTACTCAAACAGGATGTGGCGACTCGGAAATTTTCACAGTAACTTCCATTGCAGTGTTAATGTAAGTGTGACAATAATTAATAAACTTAAGCTTATCTTCCTCTACATCCTAGCTCTGACTGTAACGCTACATTCGATACTCTCTCCTTTCTTTCTCCCTTATGTACTCTATGGATGGTATGCCTTGTCTGTATTGTGTGCAAGAAATAATACTTTTCGCTGTATGCCAATACATGCGCCAATAATAATTAAATTCAATCAGTCCAAACCACAAGTAGATTGGGCAAGTGTTTGGGATGGATAGTTTGTTGATACTCACTGTTTGTGTTCAGACAGGAAGAAAGACTTGTTGCCTGCGGTAAGATAAAACCTGCGGAGTGCTTCATGCTGTGATGTTATATTTTCATATGTAGGAAGGAGGAAGGAGCTCTGTCTGAAAACAAAGGCATGACTACTTATCCCTCTGGTAATAATGAATGATTAATTTGGAAATTTGGTGTGCCCACTGTGAATGTCACCAACCTTTACAGATGTACCACAGAAAGCATTCTTTCCAGTTGTCTCTCAGCTTGGTATGGGCTCCTGCTCTACCCAAGACTGCAAAAAATACAAAAGGTCACGAACGTAGCCCAGTCCATCACACAAACCAGCCTCCCGTCCATTGACTCTGACTACGCTTCCCGCTGCCAGCATAACTAAGGACCCCACACACCCCGGACGTTCTCTCTCCCACCTTCTTCCGTCGGGAAACAGATACAGAAGTCTGAGGACTCAAGAACAGCTTCTTCCCTGCTGCTGTCAGACTTTTGAATGGACCCACTTTGCATTAAGTTGATCTTTCTCTACACCCTAGCTATGACGGTAACACTACATTCTGCACCCTCTTGTTTCCTTCTCTATGAACAGTAGTTTTGTCTCTATAGTGCGCAATACTTTTTACTGTATACTAATACATGTGACAATAATAAATCAAATCATGTTTTTCAGCATGATGCTTAGCGCTGAAGTATTTCCATTTGAAATGACCAGGTTATTGCTATAGTAAATATCACAAGCTTGTTCAGTTTTCCTAAAGCATTAAATGTACTTGCTGTGATGTTGTTAACATTATTACATATGAACAAGGAGCAGGAGTGGACCATTCAGCCCCTCGAGCCTGCTCTGCCATTCAATAAGATCACAGCTGAACTCACTGTAACCTCAGCCCCACGTTCCCCCCCAACCCCCAACCCCCTGTTACTGCTCTGTTAGTAACAGTACCCTTTTCAAAAATGATCTTATTGCTCAGTTCTCGGTTTGGTCACCATGTCACAGGAGGCTCTGGAGAGAGGGTGCAGAGGAGGTTCACGAGAACGTTCCCAGTGCGAGAAAAGGTTTGATTTGATTTATTACTGTCACGTGTTGGAATACAGTGAAAATATTGTTTCTTGCGCGCTATAGAAAGCATACTGTTCATAGAGAAAGAAAGAGAGAATGTAGTGTCACAGTCATAGTTAGGGTGTAGAGAAAGATCAACGTAATGTGAGGTAGGTCCATTCAAAAGTCTGACGGCAGCAGGGACGGAACTGTTCTTGAGTCGCTACGAGGAGAGATTGTATCAGTTGCGGTCACTTTCTTTGGAGCAAAGAAGGCTGAGGGGTGACTTGATGGAGGCATACAAAATTGTGAGGGGAACAGATAGAGGGGACAGGACAAAATTGTTTTCCTTGATGGAGAAATCTAGCACCAGGGGACACGGGTTCGGGAGAAGTGGCAGTCAGTGTAGAGGGGACAGGAGGAGGAGGAACTTTTTGACACAGAGGAGGGTGGGTGTTTGGAATTCACTAGTTGGTGGCGGGGACAGGGACCCGAAACTCTTTCAAAATACCTGGGTCTGCATCTCAAGTGCCGTGAGGGCTACGGGCCAGATGCAGCAAGATGGATTAGAAAGGGCGTCCATGGGCTGCCAGGGACACGATGGGCCAAACGGTCTCCTTCTGTGATGTGATTTCTCTGTGGTGTTAATGTTGCGAATATCAGTAGTGGTATTAACACTGACTGCACTGATGTTGATTGATAATGCTGAAATGCTTTAGTTACCCAGTCGCTAATGGTGATGATGATGTTCTGACTGCCCACTTCTCCCGCGCTAAGCTCGGGAAGATAATCAGGCCATGGAGGTTAGGTGGATTAGCCATGGTGAATGTGTGCGGATCGTGGGTGTGTGGGCCTGGGTAAGAAGCTCTGTCACGATGTGGAGATGCCGGCGTTGGACTGGGGTGGACACAGTAAGAGGTCTGACAACACCAGCACAGACTGTTTGCTGTTACGTGTGCTGTTTGAGACCAGAACACCTCATTTACCTGACAAAGAGCAGAACCTCGAAAGCTTGTGTGAGTTTACCATTAAATAAATTGGTTGGACTTAAACCTGGTGTTGTCAGACCTCTTACTAAGATGCTCTGTTGCAGACACAAAGAACAGTACAGCATAGTAACAGGCCCTTCGGCCCTTCAAGCCTGTGCCTATCTCGTTGTCCTTCTAGACTAGCTGTCTGTGTCCTTCTATTCCCTGTCTGTTCATGGGTCTATCCAGATAAAGTCTTGAATATCTCTAACATCTCTGCTTCAACCACCTCATTTGGCAGTGCACTCCAGGCTCCCCACCACCCTCTGTGGAAAAAACTTCCCCCCGCACATCCCCACTGAGCCATTCCCCCCTTATCTTGAACTTGTGCCCCATTTCTCTCCACTTCTCTGAGTCAGGCAGGTCCACTAGGTGGGCCGAATGGCCTTCCTTCTACGCTGTGTGGATTCCAAGTCATGAATGGCCAGTCAAGATCCCTCAGGATCACTGTCCCCATGAACCTCGGAGGAGGTGATCTAACAGCAGTGTCCTCTCCCAGGCCACTGAGCTCAGATTGCGACACCAATCAGTCCAAACCCACTCCGCTGGGCAAAACATATCAGCCCGTGTGTTTGACACCAGACTCCCAAAGGGAGTACTCTATTTGGAGTTCTGTCACAGGAGGAGACTCTCTGGGAGCAGCGGGTGAGGGTGGGGGTGCACAGCGGATTTCAGGGATCTCCTCAGGGATCCCTAAAGAATCAGACAATCCCACCAGCGATCTGGGCTGGTGACCAATCCAGTTGGAGCTTGATTTGGAAAGGCCAGTGAAGACACA
Organism: Sphyrna mokarran; assembly: GCA_024679065.1. Classification (NCBI taxonomy): domain Eukaryota; kingdom Metazoa; phylum Chordata; class Chondrichthyes; order Carcharhiniformes; family Carcharhinidae; genus Sphyrna; species Sphyrna mokarran. Next base: position 17,026,414 of record JAGIQG010000011.1, read on the forward strand.
AAAGATCCTTTGCCAGGAGCTGCGCTGAAGCAAAGTCAGAGAGCACGCAAACATCCCCACAGCTACCTGTCCCTCAGAACGTCACCGTCCCCCAGCCTGGGGTAGACGACACCTTGGCAGCCGTAGAATCCCTACAGTGCAGAAGGAGACCATTCGGCCCTGCATTGAATGCAATTCCACCCAGACCCTATTCCCGTAATCCCACATATTTACCCTGCTGATTCCCCTGATGCTACAGTCATGGTCAATGCATCTAACCAGTATGTGTTTCCATTATGGGAAACCCACGCAGACATGGGGAGAATGTGCAAACTCCACACAGACAGTGGTCCAAGCCGGGAATCGAATCCGGGTCTCTGGGCGCTGTGAGGCAGCAGGGCTAACCTACTGTGCCACCCAGAGTGGGAGGAAGTGACCCTTGACCCATAGCATCAGCCAAAGGAGCGAGGGTGTTGTCTGGATCATACCACGTCAGGGACGTGTAGAAGGAAATAGAAATGACAGAATGTCCCTTAAAATCAGGCCCTGCTCATGAGTGGAACGTGGGGAGAGAGGCTCAGGGAAACATGCTCTGAATGAGCAAGGCCCTCCCTGAATAAGGGATATCCTTCTAAGTCAGGGGGACTCTCTCTATGTGAGGGAGACCTTCTCTGAGTCAGGGGGACTCTTTCTGAGTGAGGGACCCTCTCTGAGTGAGGAAAATCTTCTCTGATTGAGGAACCTCTCTGAGTGAGGGACCCTCTTTGAGTGAGGAAGACCCTCTCTGAGTGAGAGACTGTCTCTGAGTGAGGGACCCTCCCTGAGTGAGAGACTCTCTATGATTGAGGACCCTCTCTGAATGAGGGATCCTTTCTCTCTGAGTGAGACCCTCTCTGAGTGAGACCCTCTCTGAGTGAGGGACGCTCTCTGAATGAGGAAAACCCTCTCTGAATGAGAGACCCTCTCCGATTGAGGAACCCTCTCTGAGTGAGGGACCCTCTCTGAGTGAGGGAGATCTCTCTGAGTGAGGGAGATCTCTCTGAGTGAGGGAGATCTCTCTGAGTGAGGGAGACCCTCTTTGAGTGAGGGAGACCCTCTTTGAGTGAGGCACTCTCTCTGATTGAGGGACCCTCTCTGAGTGAGGAAGACCCTCTCTGAGTGAGGAAGACCCTCTCTGAGTGAGAGACCCTCTCTGAGTGAGCAATCTTCTCTGAGTGAGCGACCTTCTCTGAGTGAGCGACTCTCTGAACGAGCCACTCTCTGTGAGAGAGACTGTCTCTAAGTGAGGGAGACCCTTTCTGCGTGAGAGATCCTCTTTGAGTGAGGAACCCTCTCTGAGTGAGGGATTCTGTCTGAGTGAGGGATTCTCTCTGAGTGAGGGATTCTCTCTGAGTGAGGGATTCTCTCTGAGTGAGGGAGATCTCTCTGAGTGAGAGATCTCTCTGAGTGAGAGACCCTCTCTGAGTGAGGAAGACCTTCTGTTTGAGGGACCCTCTCTGAGTGAGAGACTCTCTCTGAGTGAGAGATTCTCTGAATAAGCCACTCTCTGTGAGAGAGACTCTCTCTAAGTGAGGGAGACCCTCTCTGAGTGAGGAACCCTCTCTGAGTGAGAGACTCTGTGAGTGAGGGAGATCTCTCTGAGTGAAGGACCCTTTCTGAGTGAGGGATTCTCTCTGAGTGAGGAAGACCCTCTGAGTGAGAGACTCTCTGAACGAGGGACCCTCTGTGAGTGAGAGACTCTTTGAGTGAGAGAGACCCTCTATGAGTGAAGGAGACCCTCTCTAAGTGAGAGACTCTTTCTGAGTGAGGAACTCTGAGTGAGCGACTCTCTCTAAGTGAGGGAGACCCTCTTTGAGTAAGAGGGACCCTTTCTGAGTGAGGGACTCTCTGAGTGAGGGGCTCTCTCTAAGTGAAGGAGACCCTCTGTGAGTGAGAGACTCTTTCTGAGTAAGGGAGACCCTCTTGGAGTAACAGAGACCCTTTCTGAGCGAGAGACTCTCTGAGTGAGACACCTCTCTCTCTCAGTAATCTGGCTGATCCAACACCAGTCAAAACCCATTGCCTCCGCCCTCCTGTACCGCTCGTTGGCTTCTTGGTATTGCGCGTGTGTTCTCTTCCTCTTCCTCTGCACAGAGGGAAGTGGTTGCTTGCTGAGTGAGAACAGAATTGGAGGGATAGAGACTCGGAGGGAGAGAGGTGAGACTGTGTGAGCACTCCGCTGGTGCAAGGACAGAGCGCGGAACTGCAGTGAGTAACTCCACATTCAAACTGTGCATGTGTGTGTGTGAGTGAGAGCAAGCTCCCTGTCCCAGTCTCTCTATCCTCTGCACCTTACAGGGGAAATGCTGTGTCTTTACTTGAACCCCTTCTCTGGAAGGTAATCTGGCTTCAGTTCCAATTTCCCCGCGCTGTGATGCCTCGGAGTTTAACTTTCTGCCTTCGCTCAGTAGAACTGGATGTAACTTGTGTATTTCAGCCACGTTTAGTGCAAAGCAACTTTCTCCTTCAGCAACGTTCTTCTCTTCTGCTGTATCTTGCTCAGAAAAAAAAACTGCTCCTTAGTTGGAAAGGTGCCTCACTCCGTTAGACCCCAAGATATATTACTTCTACCACCACCCCCCACCCGCCCCCCTCACTGACTCTGTGCCCACCCCTGTTCAGAATGTGGAAACTTTTTGGGGGGAATTTTGTATCAGTTTGATAGTGGAGGGAGAGGGTGGGGGCAATAAGTCTGTGTTACACAGAGCCTTTCAGCTTGTTAGCACTTCCAAATAGCACCAGTGTCTCCCCTATCCTCTGTAAACTCCAACTCATTCAAAAACTTCTGCAGTCTCAGACCGTAACTTGTCCCCCTCAGCCTTCCTGTGCTGTTTGCCTTACTCTGACTTGCCTTCCCAGCTCCACCAGGGACCCGGGTTCGATTCCCGGCTCGGGTCGCTGTCTGTGTGGAGTCTGCACACTCTCCCCGTGCTTGCGTGGGTTTCCTCTGGGTGCTCTAGTTTCCTCCCACGATCCAAAGATGTGCAGGTCAGGTTGATTGGCCATGCTAAATTGCTCCTTAGTGTCAGGGAGCCAAACTAAACCAAATACATGGAGTTACAGGCTGGGTGGGATTGTTGGTGCAGATCTGATGGGCCAAATGGCCTCCTTCTATATTATAGGGATTCTATGGTTCTTACCTCTTGGCAGCTCCCTTGGGATTTTTGGGCAGTTTTTTTGGGACACGGGGTATCACTGGCTGGCAGCATTTATTGCCCATCCCTAGTTGCCCGAGGGCAGCTGAGAGTCAACCACATTGCTGTGGCTCTGGAGTCACATGTCGGCCAGACTGGGTAAGGACGGCAGATTTTTCTCTCTCTAAAGGGGTGCGAGTGAACCGGATGGGTTTTTCTGACAATCAGGAATAGTTTCATGTCATCAGTAGATTCTTAATTCCAGGTTTTGTTTATCGAATTCAAATTCCACCATCTGCCATAGAACATAGAACATTACAGCACAGAACAGGCCCTTCGGCCTTCGATGTTGCGCCGACCAATATAAAAAGCAATGCCCCTCCAAACTAAACCATCTCCTTCTCTTCCATATACTTATCAACTAACCTCTTAAACGCCACCAAACTTGGCGCATCTACAACTGCTGCAGGCAGGGCATTCCACTCCCGAACCACCCTTTGGGTAAAGAACCTACCTCTGATATCCGTCCTATAACTATCACCCCTTAATTTAAAGCTGTGTCCCCTCGTGCTAGCTTTCTCCATCCTAGGAAAAAGGCTATCATGTCCACCCATCTAAACCTCTAATCATCTTATATGTTTCGATTAGGTCCCCTCTTAGCCGCCTCCTTTCTAACGAAAACAACCTCAAATCCCTCAGCCTCTCTTCATAAGACCTGCCCTCCATACCAGGCAACATCCGGTAAACCTCCTCTGTACCCTCTCCAATGCTCCACATCTTTCTTATTGTGGGGAACCAGAAACTGCACACAATACTCCAAGTGCGGCGCACTAGAGTTTTGTACAGTTTGACGGCGGCTCTGCCGAATTCAATCCCCCTACCAATAAAAGCTAAGACTCCATATGCCTTCTTAACAACCTTCTCGACTTGACTGCCTACTTTCAGGGATCTATGCACATACACACCAAGATCCCTCTGTTCATCTAGACTACTAGAATCCTACCATTAGCCCTATACTCTACACATTTATTATTCCTGCCATAGTGCATTATCTCACACTTTTCCACATTAAACTCCATTTGCCACCTCTCGGCCCAGCTCTGCAACTTGTCCAAGTCTCTCTGCAAACTATAACACCCCTCTTCACTATCTACCACTCCACCGACTTTAGTGTCATCTGCCATGGAGAGATTTGAACCCGGAATCCCCCCAGACACGTTAGCTGATTTTCTGGATTAATTACCTTGCAATCATACTAATCAGCTCTCCTCCTCCCTCCCTCCCTCCCCCCCCCCTCCCCCCTCCCCTCCCCCCCTCCCCCCTCCCCCCCTCCACCCCCCTCCCCCTCCACCCGCCCTTCCCCCCTCCCCCCTTCCCCCCTCCCCCCTTCCCCCCTCCCCCCCTTCCCCCCTTCCGCCCCTTCCCCCCCTCCCTCCCTTTCCCCCCTCTCCCTCCCCTCTCTCCCCCCCTCCTCCCTTCCTCTCCCCCCTACACTCCTCCGCTCCTCCCTCCTCTCCCCTCCCCCCCCCTCCCTTCCTCTCCCCCCCCTCCCTCCTCTCCCCCCCCTCCCATCCTCCTCCCCACCCCTCCCTCCTCTCCCCCCCCTCCCCCCTCCTCCCTTCCCTCCTCCTCCTCTCCCCCCCCTTCCCCCCCACTCCGCTCCCTCCTCCTCCTCTCCCCCCCTCCTCCCTCCCTCCTCCCCCCCCTCCCTCCTCCCTCCTCCTCGCCCCCCTCCCTCCTCCCTCCTCATCCCCCCCTCCCTCCTCCCTCCATCTCCTCCCCTCCCTCCTCCCTCCTCTCCCCCCCCTCCTCCTCCCTCCTCTACCCCCCCTCTCGCCTCCTCCCTCCTCGCCCCCCCCTCCCTCCTCCGTCCTCATCCTCCCTCCCTCTTCTCCCCCCCCTCCCTCCCTCCCTCCTCTCCCTCCCACCCCTCCCTCCTCCCCCTCCCTCCTCCCTCCTCTCCCCCCTCCTCCCTCCTCTCACCCCCTCCTCCTCTCCCCCCCTCCTCCTCTCCCTCCCCCCCTCCTCCTCTTCCCCCCCTCTCCTCTCCCCCCTCCTCCTCTCCCCCCCTCCTCCTCTCCCCCCCTCCGCCTTCCAAACCCCCTCCTCCTCTCCCCCCCTCCTCCTCTCCCCCCCTCCTCCTCTCCCCCCCCTCCTCCTCTCACCCCCCCCTCCCTCCTCTCCCCCCCCCTCCTGCCTCTCACCCCCCCCTCCCTCCTCTTCCCCCCCCCCTCCTCCTCCCCCCCTCCCCTCCTCCTCCTCCCCCCTCCTCCTTCCTCCTCCACCCCTCCTCCTCCGCCTCCCACCCCTCCTCCTCCTCCATCCCCCTCCACTCCTCCTCTCTCCCCCCCTCCTCCTCCTCCGTCCCTCCCCCCTCCTCCTCCTCTTCCCCCCCTCCTCCTCCTCCTCCCCCCCCCCCTCCTCCTCCTCCCTCCCTCCTCCTCCCTCCCTCCTCCTCCTCCCCCCCTACTCCCTCCTTCCCCCCCGTCCTCCTCCTCCCCCCCTCCTCCTCCTCCACCCCCTCCTCCTCCTCCCCCCCTCCTCCTCCTCCCCCCCTCCTCCTCCTCCCCCCCTCCTCCTCCTCCCCCCCTCCTCCTCCTCCCCCCCTCCTCCTCCTCCTCCTCCTCCTTTTCCCCCCCCCCCCTCCTCCCGCCACTCCTCCTCCCGCCCTCCTCCTCCTCCCTCCCCATCCTCCTCCCCGCCCTCCCCCCTCTTCCCCCCCCCACTCCCCCCTCCCTCTCTCTTGCCCTCCCCTCCCTCTCTGCCTCCCCTCCCCTCTCTGCCTCCCCTCCCCCTCGCCGCTCCCCGCCCCTCTCTGCCTCCCCTCCCCTTCTCTGCATCCCCTTCCTCACCCCCCCTGCCTCCCCTATCCCCCCTGCCTTCCCCTAATCCCCCCCATGCCTCCCCTATCCCCCCCGGCCTTCCCCTATCCCCCCCCTGCCTCCCCTATCCCCCCCCTGCCTCCCCTATCCCCCCTGCCTCCCCTATCTCCCCCCCTCCCCTCCCCTATCCCCCCTCCCTCCCCTATCCCCCCTCCCTCCCCTATCCCCCCTCCCTCCCCTCCCTCCTCTCCCTCCCCCTCCTTCACCCTATCCCCCCTCCCCCTCCCCGTATCCCCCCCCTCCCTCCCCCTTCCCCCTCTCCCCCGCCCCTCCGTCCCTACCCAACCGTCCCTCCCCCCCGTACCCTCCCCCCCGTCCCTCTCGCCCCTCCCCCGTCCCTCTCCCTCCCCCTCCCCCCCCCCGTCCCTCTCACCACCTCCCCCCCCGTCCCTCTCCCCCCACCTCCCCCCCCCGTCCCCTTCTCCTCCCCCTCCCCCCCCGTCCGCTCTCCCCCTCCCCCCCCCCCCCGTCCCTCTCCCCCTCCCCCCCCGTTCCCCTCTCCCCCTCGTCCCTCTCCCCCTCACCTTCCAGATGTGCCAAATCTGCACATCTTTCGAGTGTGAGAGGATATGCCTCCTCCACCCACCCCCTCTCCAAAGATAATCCAGAAAACATACCTCTTTGATCAAGCTTTTGGTAAGTTTGTGTTAAAATGATTTGTGTTAATATCTCCTTCTGTGCATAGTGTCCACTTCTGTCTGATTAAAAATACTTCCTTCAAGGACCTTGGGACACGAAAGGCATTAAAAGCCATTAACCCTGTTAAATGTTCAATGAACATTTTTAATGAGCAAGGGGAGGTGATGGCCGAGTGGTATTATTACCAGACCGTTAACCCAGAAACTCAGCTAATGTTTTGAGGACCCGGGTTCAAATCCCACCTTAGCAGATGATGGAATTTGAATTCAATAAAAAATTTTTTTTATTAGTGTCGCAAGTAGGCTTACTTTAACATTGCAATGAAATTTACTGTGAAAATCCCCAGTTGTCACACGCTGGCACCTGCTTGGGTGCATTGAGGGAGAATTTAGCGTGGCCAATTAGCACATCTTTTGGACTGTGGAAGGAAACCAGAGCACACCCACGCAAACACGGGGAGAGTGTGCAGACTCTGCACAGACAGTGACTCAAGCTGGGAGTTAAACCCAGGTCCCTGGCGCTGCGAGGCAGCAGCACCAACTACTGTGTCACACTCTGCCACCCCCTGGTAAGGTTGCCAAACTGAAATAACTTCCTCAGAGAAGCCTGGTGTCCCTTCACAAGATCCCATTTAGTTTACAAACTTATCCCCCAGTCCTAAGGGAGCTTGTGTACAAAGTCAGAATCTGGAGAGCCTGTAGCCCTGACACTCCTCTGTACATCTTCAGGCAATCATTGCCTCAATCAGTGATTCTTTTTGTTTATTACGAATATGTTATTCCAGAATTAGTTACAAATATTCAAAATACAAGTATGAAAGACACATTACCAATGTCTAATGCCCATCCATTTGTCAATAAACTACAATTACTATCTTCTATTTAGGAAAGATTCATTGTCAGTTTATAGATTTCCAGGGGCATTGCCCTTAAATACAGCTCAATATACAAATCTACAAATATTAGTACAACACATTACACTGTATACAGCAAAAATCAACACTGAAGCATATCTGTTGCCTTCTAGGTTTCTCTCCTGTGGGGAGTTGGGAGGAGGGGGGAGTGCAACCCTCCAGAGGTGCTTATGTCTGGCGATTATGGATGTTGGGCCAGAGTGGGGGAAGAGGGGAGGCCGCCCCTCGGCCTACCCCACCAGACCTATTCTGTCAGGCCCCTCCCTTCTGGATTTTTGGCCAGGGTGATGGGGAAGGCTTTCCGGGGTACTCAGTCCAGGCTGCGCTTCGGGATTTTCCCCCGGAGAACGGAAATCCTCCGATGTTATCCCAGTCAGGGATCTCGTACCCTCAGAGGCCCATCTGAGGGGCCTCGCTGCAGTAAGGTGGAGCTGAAGAAAGAGGTTTTGGAGAATTGTTGGAAGGGAGGGGTTTGGTTGGGTTGGGAAGTGGTTACTGAGATAGAGAGGAAAGATAGCACTGTAGTGTTTGTAAGCAAATGCAGAATGGTCTGTTTGAGATGCCGGGTGAAGGGTGGGTGGGGCCAGCGTAGATGTGGCTGTGAATGGTGAACATTCATTTGTGTGAAACAGGATATGGGCTACAGAGATACATTTGGCTCTGTCAGCCATGAAGAATGTGAGACAGGCCAGGAAAGAACTGGGAGCGCTTGCCTCTGGAAGTGGAGGAGAACTCTGACGAGGGTTCATGTAGAGATAGGGGCAGCTGAACTGATGGAGGAAGTTGCCAATTTTTGGGATAGCCCACAATTTCAGCACGTCTTCAAGGACAACTCCCGGGATTTTGGTCAGTCTGAATTAACTGGAAGCATTGAGCACGAACTTGAAGTGAAGAGATCCAGAATTTGTGTCAAGCTGCACGAGTGTCTTGCGACAGTGTCTGAGTTGTCTAATAATGAAATAAGTGGATGCTATTTACAACTAAAGGAATAGAATATAAAGGTAAGGAAGTATTGTTGCAACTGTACAAGGCATTGGTGAGGCTGCACCTGGAGTATGGGGCACAGCTTTGGTCCCCTTGAGGAAAGATGCAGTAGCATTGGCGGCAGTTCACAGGAGGTTCACTAGATTGATTCCAGAGATGGGAGGGTCTGTTGCGTGAAGAGAGATTGAACAGTTTAGGCCGACACTCTTTGGAATTTGGAAGAATGAGGAGAGATCAAATTGAGGGATACAAGATGATAAAAGGTCTGGATAAAGTGGACATGGAGCGGACACTTCTTCTTGTGGGACGTTCTAGGACGAGAGGTCACAGTCTTAGGATAAGGGGCAGCAAATTTAAAACAGAGTTGGGGAGAAACTACTTCTCCCAAAGAGTTGTGAATCTGTGGAATTCACTCCCTCAAAGTGCAGTGGATGCTGGGACAGTGAGTAAATTTAAGGAGGAGTTGGATAGATTTTTAAAATGGTAATGGGGTTGTAAGATTATGGGGACAAAGTGGACTCGATGGGCTGAATGGTCTTATTCTGCTCCCTTATCTTATGAACTTATAAGTCTGTGGCTTCAGTCTTTGTCCTGTTTATGAAAGGAGACCCAGGGTGATACAAGGATGTCTGCCTAGCACATGGAGGCAGGGGAAGAGTTGGCATGTCACCATTCCCACCCCGGGTGAGGAGAAGATGGGTGGCCATGGGCCTCAGAGCCCGATACGATGTTGGCAAGAGGAAGGATGACTTTAAATCTTCCAGCTACAGCTGGATACTGGCCTGGAGACTGGGCGATCTGCTCTTTTTTAAAAAAAAAAGACATTTTCTGATGCCCATTTTAACTGACAGGAGTTCAATGTTTGCTCTGATGGATGGTATCGGCAATAACGCAACAGTTACCCAGTTACTCTTGCCCAGTTACTGACTGAGTGACTGAAGCATCCCTGTACCGTTCTGTTCCAGGGATAGATGGATAGATTCAGATGAGACATTGAATATTGTTTTGATCACTTTCTGAAGGAAGTAGATTTTTCACATGTCGAAGCTGTGTAAAACTTTGGTGAGGCCGCAGCTGGAGTACTGGGTGTCTTTTTGGTCACCTCACTATAGGAAGGATGTTACTGCGCTGGAGGGGGTGCAAAGGAGACTCACCGCGATGTAGCGTGGGATGGAGTGTTTGAGCTGTAAGGAGAGACTGAATGGGCTTGGATTGTTTTCTTTGGAGCAGAGAAGGCTGAGGGGAGACCTGATTGAGGTGTGTAAGATTATGAGGGGTATGGACAGAGTGAATAGGAACCAAGTTCCCCTCGGTTACAGGGTCAACAATGAGGGGTAGAGTTTTAAAGTGAGGGGTAGGGGGATTTGTGGAAACATATTTTCACTCAGAAGATGGTGGGAATCTGGAATGTCCTACCCTGAAAGGTAGAAATCATAGAATCCCTACAAGGAGGCCATTTGGCCCATCGAGTCTGCACTGACAACAATCCCACACAGACCCTATCCTTGTAATCTCCCTAACACTAAGGGAGAATTCTACCCAAAACCTGTTAGCCCATAACCCCAAGTATTTACCCCCACTAATCCTCCTAACCTACACATCCCGGGACACTAAGAGTCAATTTATCATAATCAATCCTAACCCACGCATCTTTGGAGTGGGGAAGGACACAGCAGGAAAGCCAGGTGGACATTGGAGAGGGGGGAAGAATGTGCAAACTCCACACAGACAGTCGCCCGATGCCAGAATCGAGCCCTAGGTCCTGGCGTCGTGAAACAGCAGTTCTAACCACTATGCCGCCCTGAAGTAGCAGAGGTGGGGAAAACCCACAAGTGTTAAAATGTAAGTGACTGAGCACTTGAAACATTGCAACATCCATGGCTGTGGGAGAAGTGCAGGAAGTGGGATTCGTGTTGGCGTCGGGTAGCTTTGGTCAGGCAGACTTGATGAGCTGAAGGACCTCTTCTGTACCATACCACTCTTGACACCTGAAGCGATGGATTAGGGTGGTTAACTCCTTGCAGCGGGAGGTCTTAATCTACAGGGAATAAGTTTCTCAAAAACTCCAGTAACAGGAGTTGGACTTCTGTCAGGACAATGTCGCCCCAGTGGGTATTTGAGTGAGAATGTGCGTTCAAGGTTGGCTGTGGGGATAGAAGCGCTCAAACATCAGCCTGTTAAACCGAGAGAATCTTCCAGAACTTCGAGTGCTGACCTTGCCAGCCAGGAAGCATCTTTTGCTGAAGTTTTTGGGGTCGGATAGAGGAAGAGGATATGTTCCCTTCTCTTCGTGCTATGCCACTTTTGGCCCGTGTCCAACCCCTAATGCCTTGCCTTTATCTTGTGCGTGTTGTCTTCTTGTCTCCTGGGCTTTTTCCTTTATCTTGTACATTATTACTCCTGTTAGGGTTAGAATGCCTAAGAGATTTTGTGATTTGCCAATGGCAGACCTTCGCATGCGTTTTTTTTGTTAAAAGATTACCCTGTCGACCAATACTTGAGGCACTAGTGTTCATTGGTGACACGGTGGTTAGTGCTGCTGCTTCACAGCGCCAGGGATCCAGTTTCGATTCCAGCCTTGGGTCACTGTCTGTGTGGAGTTTGCATGTTCTCCCCATATCTGCATGGGTTTCCTGTGGGTGCATCGGTTTCCTCCCATAGTCTGAAGTGCGTTTTTGGGTGTGGCACAGTGGTTAGTGCTGCTTCACAGCGCCGGGGCCCAGTTTCGATTCCAGCCTTGGGTCACTGTGCGGAGTTTGCATGTTCTCCCTGTAACTGCATGGGTTTCCTCCCACAGTCCAAAGAGTGTGTTTGGGTGTGGCACGGTGGTTAGCGCTGCTGCCTCACAGGGACCCAGGTTCGATTCCAGCCTTGAGTCACTGCTGGTGTCTGTGTGGGTTTCTTCCAGTGGAGTGCCCCTTTGGAGGGCGGGTGCCGACTCGATGGGCCAAATGGCTTCTTTCTGCACTGTAGGGATTCCACAAAATACTCGACTGAGTACACATCTCACCTGAAAGACGGGCACCTCCAACAGTGCGGCACTCTCTTGGCACCGTTGGCTCGGAGCCTGGGCAGGATGTTACGGTTGTACCCACTGGTCAGATTATCTGGCCTTGTCACAGTCAGCGGGTTTTGTGAGTGGATTTGTCTCTCTAACCGTGAAATTCTCCCCTTGGTCTCCACGCCAATGGAGTGGGACTTGAACCTACAATCTTGACACTCTGATGCCACCACAGAGCTATGTCTGACACAAAAACTGGGCAGATACAGGCAAAATATTGGCAAATGTTACGAAGTCAGGGAGAAAGGTCTAAATGTGTTTACTCAGAGCGAAACGATACAGGACTCTTTTTTTAACATGAGCGATGCAGAGTTCACGTTGCAAACAGTTGCACATCCGGGTTTTGAAAAAGTTAAAAGTTTATTTATTAGTCACAAGTGAGGCTTACATAAATGCTGCAATGAAGTTACTGTGGAATTCTGTGGTTTCGGTCACAAGGCGCTGTTCCTTCATTGGAAAAATGTCGTGAATGAATATCTTTTTTAATTCACTCATGGGACACGGACGTCACTGGCTGGGCCAGTTTTATTGTCTATCCCTAGTTGCCCGAGGGCAGTTGAGAGTCAACCAAATTGCTGTGGCTCTGGAGTCACATGTAGGCCAGACTGGGTAAGGACGGCAGATTTCCTTCCCTAAAGGACATGAGTGAACCAGATGGTTTTTTTCAACAATAGTTTCATAGTCATCGATAGATTCCTAATTCCAGATTTTTTTTAAATTGAATTCAAATTCCACCAACTGCCATGGTGGGATTCGAACCTGGGTTCCCAGGACATTAGCTGAGTTTCTGGATTAATGGTCTAGCAGCACGGTGCCACAGCGGTTAGCACTGCTGCCTCACAGTGCCAGGGACCCGGGTTTGATTCCCGGCCTCGGGTCTGCACGTTCTCCCCATGTCTGCGTGGGTTTCCTCCGGGATGCTCCAGTTTTCTCCCACAATCCGAAAGACATGCAGGTTAGGGTGCATTGGCCAAGCTAAATTCTCGCTCAGTGCACCTGAAGAAATGCCAGAGTGTGGCGGCTAGGGGATTTTCACAGTAATTTCATGGCAGTGTTAATGTAAGCTAGTGACTAATGACCTTACTTAGCGATAATAGCACCAGGCCATTGCCTCTCCATCCTAGTCATGATAAACAGCATGAGTCACTCTGACTGTAGCACTGTCACGCGGAAAATTAATGGTGGCTTCTAGAGGTATTAATAAAGGATAAATTGACTACATCCTCTGATTGGGAAATCAATGATGAGTGAGCATTTATTTCACAAAGAGAATGAGGAACAAAGTGAAGAAAAATTCCTCTCTGATCACCAGTGGAGTGACCGACAGTCCGGTCCTTTAAGGGGTTGGTGGATTGGTACCAGAAGCAGAGAAGGACACAGGAATAGCGGCCACAGCAATAGAGCAGGGCTCCTGGCTTCAGCAAAGGGTCAACAGAGACGTGAGTAGTTAGCACCGCTGCCTCGTGGCACCAGGGACGCAGGTTCAATTTCCGGCTTGTCTGTGTGGAGTTTGCACATTCTCCCCGTGTCTGTGTGGGTTTCCTCTGGATGCTCTGGTTTTCTCCCACACTCCAAAGATGTGTAGGTTAGGTAGATTGGCCATGATAAATTGCTCCTTAGTGTCCGAAGATTGTGTAGTTAGGTTGGCCATATTAAATTGCCTATAATGTCCAAAGATGTGCTGGTTAGATGGATTGTCCATGTTAAATTGCCCCATACTGTCCAAAGATGTACAGATTAGATGGATTGGCCATGATAAATTGCCCCTTAAGATCCAAAGATGTGCTGGTTGGGTGAATTGTCCATGCTAAATTGCCCCTTAGTGTCCAAAGATGTGCAGGTTAGGTGGATTGGCCATGCTAAATTGCCCCTTAGTGTCCAAAGATTGTGTAGGTTAGAAGGATTGGCCACAGTAAATATATATGGGGTTTGGGGGCCTGAATAACATTACTCTACCAGAGAGTTGGTACAGACTCGATGGGTCAAACGCACTGAAAGGCTTCTATGAGTCCGTGCGACAATGGCCTAGTTAGTTATCATCAATAAGGTGATTGGTGAAGGCAAGGTCACTCATTTTGCCAGGAAATTGGATGGGTGCTTGCAGGAAATGAACTTGCTGGGCTAAGAGAGATAACATGGTGGCGGGGGGAAGTTAGGGCAGTACGACTGATTGGAGAGCTGGCATGGGTTTCATCCCCTAGCCGCCACACTCTGGCGCCTGTTCGGCTACACTGAGGGAGAATTTAGCACAGCCAATGAACCCTAACCAGCACATCTTTTGGATTGTGGGAAGAAACCCACACAGACACGGGGAGAATCATACAATTTCCGCTGTGCAGAAGGAGGCCGTTCGGCCTATCGAGTCTGCGCTGACCACAATCCCACCCAGGCCCACATATTTACCGATCAACTGAACCCGCACGTCTTTGAACCGTGGGAGGGAAGCGGAGGAAACCCACACAGCGTGCAACCTCCACACAGGCGGTGACCCGAGACTGGACTCGAACTCGGGTCCCTGCCGTTGTGAGGCAGCAGTGATAACCACTGTGCCACCGTGTCTCTCGCTTTTTTTTAAACCATTCTATCTTGACCTATGGCTGATGAATCGAATTGTTCCCCCCCCACCCACACTGCTGGCCTCAGTGCCACCCCAGGGTGATGCATCCCTCATTAGATTATGGGACTAACATTGTTTATGAGCACACGGCTATTGCAACATACAGAATGCATTATCGAGTGTTTTGGTTTGTAGATAACAAGTGTGTGACTTTCTGCTCACTGAGGTACTTTGCAGAAGTACAGCTTTGCATGTGTTAATTCTGTAAAACTATCCCGGCGATAGCTTCAAAGAAGCCACACCAAATGCAAAACCACAGGAACAGTGGGTCTATTTGAAGCTCTGTACAAATTGCACTCCGGCCCTCAAGTAGCTATGGGGGTGGTTCCCAGGACAGGTCACTTGACCCTCCGGGTTACCTGACCTGTCCTCTTAAAGGGGCCACGCCTCACCTACCTAACAGACTCCACGATTATAGTTCGTGCTAACGAGTGTTTGGACTTGCTGTGCCATCATGTTTTGTCCTGCGTAGCTAAAGGTTAAATATTTCTCCCGCAATGTGAACGGAGTCCAGTCATTCCTCGAGACTCTTTTCCGACTCAAATTCGGAGGAATCATTTTTTCGTGAAACAAAAACAGAAAGTACTGGGAAAATCTCAGTGGGCCTGACAGCGTCTGTGGAGAGAGAATATTTCAAGTCTGGATGATCCTTTGTCCAGTGCTCTATTCGGACTCCACACATGCTGTCAGACCGGCTGAAATTTTCTGGTATTTTCTGTTGTTGATTCGCATTAGCAGTAATTTTGCTTTCGTTCCCCAATAGAAAGTGAGAGATATTGAGAGTGGACAGCACATTGTTTTAGCACTACTGCCTCACAGCTCCAGGGACCCAGTGGTTTGAGTGATGGACTGGGCTTTGTCCACAACCCTTTGTATTTATTTGCCATCTTGGGCAGAGCAGGAGCCACACCCAGCTGTGATATAACCAGAAAGAACGCTGTATCAGTAGAAATTGGTGAGAGTTGGAGTGCACGTGCTAAATTTCCTTAGTCTCCTTCTGCAAAGAGAATGGGAACATCATCCTGACCTGACCTTACTCCAAGTGATGTACATTGGAACTTCTGAGAGAATTTCAGAACATTGCTGTGGACAAGGACAGTTGTCCAATGAGGGATTGGGGGGGAAATATTACCAGTGAGTAGAATGTTCAAGTTAAGCTTAAAGTCAAGCTTATTTCTTAATATCACAAGTAGGCGTGCATTAATACTGCAATGAAGTTACTGTGAAAATTCCCTAGTTGCCACACTCGGGCGCCTGTTGGGATACGCTGAGGGACAATTTAGCATGCTCAATGCATCCTAACCAAGACAACAAAATTGCTGGAAAATCTCAGCAGGTCTGACAGCCTCTGTGGAGTGGGAATTGATGCGAAGGTGCCAGCGTTGGACTGGGGGGTAAACACAGTAAGAGGGCTGACAACACCAGGTTTAAGACTTGGTGTCGTCAGACTTTTTATAGTGAGAATTGAGCCAATGTTTTGAGCCTGGGTGACCCCTGGTCAGATTTCAGCACCTGCAATTTATTTATTTTTGCACGTCTTTTGGAGCGTGGGAGGAAACCGGAGCACCTGGAGGAAACCCGTGCTGACACGGGGAGAATGTGCAGACTCTGCACAGACAGTGACCCAAGCTGGGAATTGAACCTGGGTCCCCTGGCGCTGTGAGGCTCTTGTGGGCTGGGTTTATGCCTCTGATCAAACACTTCACCTGAACAGAAACCAGAGTGAAAACGTTGAGTTGAGTCTGGCGACTGGCCGTTTCCATGTCGCCCCTGGCGCTAATGTGACCAGCTGCTACAACCTGCGCCAAGCGAAATGTCTGCCATAATTGGTAAAGCAGCAGTAAATGGCTTTCCGTGCCACTGATCCCTGTTACATAGGTGTGAAATTGATTGTTCACACCTCACAAACCAACTGCTGATGTGTGTGAACGTAGGAGCTCACAATGTGTTGCGATCACTTCACGTTGATCGCGGACCCCTCCTGCTTCTCACCGTTAATCTCCATTTGGGGGGGGGGGGGTGTCAATCGATTGAAAATTTCCCTGGGGAAGCAATCAGCCCCTTCCGTATTTCACCGCCAACATTTCCTACCCCCTGCCCCCACCACACCGGCCTGATCTTATCTCAGACCTCAGAGCGACCTCTGAATTTGTGGCAAACTTTCAGAAAGAACAATAACAGGATATCCATCAAGCTGAATGGCTGCTGAAGGTGTTAACGTGTCAACTCTCACCAAGGTGTACGTGGACCCTCTCTGTGCTACGTGTGACTCCATAGCAATGAGACGCACTGCAGCTCCTTTAACTCTTTAAAGCCATCTTCAGCGTTAAATGAAGCTTTAGATTGAACACGGGAGGAGGTGCGATGTATGCGGAGGTGCAGCAGGCGGTAAAGAAGGCAAGTGGTATATTGGCCTTCATAGCAAGAGGATTTGAGCATCGGGATGGGGATGTTTTGCCGCAACCAGATAGAGCGTTGATGAGGCCACACCTGGAGTATTGTGTGTACAATTTTGATGTCCTTACCTGAGGAAGGATATCCTTGCTACAGGGGGAGCGTAACGAAGGTTTACCAGGTTGATTCCTGGGTCTGTCTTATGAGGAGAGACTAAATTGATTAGGATTATATTCACTGGAGTTTAGAAGAGTGAGAGGGGACCTCATAACAACTTATAAAATTCTAACAGGGTTCACAGCAAGTCTTCTTCTAAATCTAAGTAGAGACTTCTTACTGTGCCCACCCCAGTCCAACGCTGGCAATCCCGAACCGGGTTCGACAGGGTAGATTCAGAAAGAATGTTCCCGACTGTGAGGCAGTCCAGAACCAGGGGGTCATAGTTTAAGGATAAGGGGTAAACCTTTTAGAACTGAGGAGAGGAGAAATTTCTTCACCCAGAAAGTGGGGAATGTTTGGAATTCATTCCCACAGAAAGCAGTTGAGGCCTAAATGTTTTCACGAAGAAATTAGATATAGTTCTTGGAGCTAAAGGGATCAAGAGATATTGGAGGGGAAAGGGGATCAGGATATTAAATTTGATGATCAGCCATGATCAAAATGAGTGGCCAAGCAGGCTAGAGGGGCCGAATGACCTACTCCTGCTTCTAGTTTCTTTGTTTCTCTGCTTCATCCTGTCAGCTTGGATCTTGTTCGATTGAGCCTGAGATGGGATGTAAATATCCTTGTTCTGTCAGCCTGGATCTGGTTTGTCCTTCACGTGAAGACCATGGCCGGAGTTGATTTGAGTTGGCTTTTGTGATTAAAAGTGAAGTACCAAATAAATGAAACACAGCATAGGCGACGTTTGTGAAGTTGGTTTGAGACCTGCAGTTGTTTGCAGATTGACTAACTGCCTGACTTTGGTCACGCGTGCAGGGGCAGGACGGTGGCACAGTAATTAGTACTGTTGCCTGACAGCGCTAAGGATCCGGGTTCGATTCCCAGCCTTGGATCACTGTTTGTGTGGAGTCTGCACGTCCTCCCCGTGCCTGCATGAGTTCCCCCTGGGTGCTGTATTGTGCCAATGTGCTACCCTCGTGCCACTGAATGTCAAGGGGCGATGGTTTGATTCCCTTTTGGTAATAATTCTATTGCCTGGCATTTGATGTTACTTATCAGCCTAGGTTGGATAAAATTTTCTTGAATGCAGAGTAGGATTCGGATGTGCTTAGAAGTTATGGTTTATATATTAGTCACAATTAGTCACATTAACACTGCAATGAAGTTACTGTGAAAATTCTCAAATTGCCACAACTCTGGTGCCTGTTCGGGTACACTGAGGGAGAATTGTGCACCTTAATCAGCACATCTTTCAGACTGTAGGGGAAAACCGGAGGAAACCCACACAGACATGGGGACAATACACAGATAGTGACCCAAGCTAGGAATTGAACCCAGATCCCTGGCACTGTGGGGCACTCATGCTAACCACTGTGTCACCGTGCCACCCATGCCCTGATGGAAGCTTTTGCAAGAAGTACTTGCAAAAACAGCTCGTGACTACAAAAATAGTTTTTAAGTGTGTTGAGTGGAACTAATTTGGTGAATGTTCCACTGGCTCGCTCGAGCACAGACTGAGTGACCCTTCCCCCTGCTCGGAAATGTCTCTGCCGAAAGGAACGTTTATCCTATTGCCTTGTAGAGTTGCTAATGATGATGTGGTTCCCCCAGCGCTGCTCAATTAGTATCAAACTTAAATGTGAGAAGCTTTTCTGTCACCTATGTACATTTTCAGTGAAAACAGGAAATGAATGCTTTGCAATCTATTTGTAGTTCAGTGTCAAGCAATGTGTTTGCCCGTGCACACTGTGCACTATTTCTGAAACAAAAACACGAGAAAGTTTAAAGCTGCTCCTCAAATTTTGCGCCTTTGGAAAATTGTGGAAATGGGAAGACATTTTTGTGTTGAAACGCTGGGCAGCGAATCAAGTCCTTCCGCATCCGCGCACACAGACAACATTGTAGCCCAATCCGTCACACAAACCAGCCTCTCATCCACTGACTCCGTCTACACTTCCTGCTGCCTCGGGAAAAGCAGCCAGCCTAATCAAGGACTCCAGCGCCTTGGGCATAATCCGGAATTTTACCGGCACACCCGCCCCGAGGCTTGTAAAATCGTGCCCGAGGCCGATGGGGAATGCCGCTTTGCAAACCTCGCCTGCCCCAGAAAATGCCCCGTGCCCATTAGGTCAGCCCATTTTCTCTCTTCCACCTTCTGGTCGCAGGCCTACCTGGGAAAGAGATGCAAAAGTCTGAGGTCACATATCAACCAACTCAAGAACAGCTTCTTCCCTGCTGCTGTCAGACTTTTAAATTGACCTGCTTCATATTAAGTTGATCTTTCTCTACACCTTACCTATGACTGTAACACTACATTCTGCACTGTCTCCTTTCTTCCTCTATGAACAGTTTGCTTTGTCTGTACAGCACGCAAGAAGTAATACTTTTGTATCACCTGTCTACTAATATATCGGTGGCATAGTGGCACAGTGGTTAGCATTGCTGCCTCACAGTGCCAGGAACCTGAGTTCAATTCCAGCCTCAGGTCACTGGATATGTGGAGTTTGCACATTTTTCCCGTGTCTGCGTGGATTTCCTCCGAGTGCTCCAGTTTCCTTCCACGGTCCAAAGATGTATGGATTAGGTGGACTGGCCATGCTAAATTGCTACTTAGTGTCAGGGGGACTAGTTAGAGCAAATATATGGGGTTACAAAGATAGGACCTGGGTGGGATTGTGTTTGGTGCAGAGTTGATGGGACGAATGGCCTCCTTCTGCACTGTAGAAATTCTATGTGACAATAATAAATCAAATCAAATCCATTGTCATTTATAGCAATGAAATGGATGAGAATATAGGAGGCATGGTTGGTAAGTTTGCAGATGAGACTAAGATTGGTGGCATAGTGGACAGTGAAGGAGGTTATCTAGGATTGCAACAGGATCTTGATCAATTGGGCCAGTGGGCTGATGAATATCAGATGGAGTTTAATTTAGATAAATGCAAGGTGATACATTTTGGTAGATTGAACCAAGGCAGGACTTATTCAATTAATGGTCGGATGTTGGAGAGAGTTATAGATCTAGCTTCATAACTCCTTGAAAGTGGGGTCACAGGTGGACGGAGTGGTGAAGAAGGCGTTCAGCATGCTTGGTTTCATTGGTCAGAACATTGAATAGAGGAGTTGGGACATCTTGTTGAAGTTGTACAAGACATTGGTAAGGCCACACTTGGAATACTGCGTACAGTTCAAGTCACCCTATTATAGAAAGGATATTGTTCAACTGGAAAGAGTGCAGAAAAATTTACTAGGATGCTACCAGGACTTAATGGTTTGAGTTATAAGGAGAGGCGGGATAGTCTAGGACTTTTTTCCCTGGAACGTAGGAGGCTGAGAGGCGATCTTATTGAGGTCTATAAAATTATGAGAGGTGTAGATTAGCTAAACAGTCGATATCTTTCCCCAAAGGTAGGGGAGTCTAAAACTAGAGGGCATAAGTTTAAGATGAGAGGGGAGACATACAAAAAGGTCCAGAGCGGTAATTTTTTCACACAGAGGGTGGTGAGTGCCTGGAACAAGCTGCCAGAGGTAGCAATAGAGGCGGGTATAATTTTGTCTTTCAAAAACATGTACACAGTTACATGGGTAAGATGCGTGTGGAAAGGTATGGACCAAATGCAAGCAATTGGGACTAGCTTCATGGTTTAAAAAAAAGTGTGGCATGGACAAGTTGGACCAATGGGCCTATTTCCATAGTGTAAACCTCAATGACTCCACAAAGCAATGAAATATCAACCAGTTTTCTCAATCAGTTTCGGCATCAGTTAATGTCCCAAAAAGTAGCAAATGGTGTGTCACAACCAGCCTGATGGGTGACCACACTTGTTTTAGTATTTCCGTCATGGGCCAAAGGTCTTGTTCCTGTTCTTCACTGTTCTATCTGGTCCAATTAAAAAGAACTAGCCTGAGAAAGTAGAATTTTTCCAGTTAAGTGCTGGGAAGGGAGTTCCAGGTTTTTGACCCAGTGACTGTGAAGGAATGGTGTAGTTCCAAGTCAGGATGGTGTGTGACTCAGAGGGGAACTTGCAGGTACTGGTGATAATGGCACCCACTGTCCATATTCTTCTTGTGGATATGCAACTTCTCAGACACTGATGCAAGCCGCTTTTGTCCAAATGCATCAAGATTGGACAATATCCAGGCTTGGGGCTGATAATTGGCAAAGAACATTCATTGCCACACAAGCGCCAGGCACTAACCATCACCCACAAGAGAAAATCTAACCATCACCCCTTGACATTCAATGGGATTACCATCACTGAATCCCCAATGATCAACATCCTGAGGGTTACCATTGACCATCAACTAAAATCCCTCTCACTATCAACATCCTGGGGGTTACCATTGACCATCACTGAATCCCCCTATTATCAACATCCTGGGGGTTACCATTGACCATTACTGAATCCCCCACTATCAACATCCTGGGGATTACCATTGACCATCACTGAATCCCCCTATTATCAACATCCTGGGGGTTACCATTGACCATCAATGAATCCCCCACGATCAACATCCTGGGGATTACCATTGACCATCACTGAATCTCCCCCACTATCGACATCATGGGGGTTACCATTGACCATCACTGAATTCCCCACGATCAACATCCTGGGGGTTACCATTGACCATCAGTGAATTCCCCCCCCACGACTATCAACATCCAAAGGGTTACCATTGACCATCACTGTATATCCCCTACTATCAACATCCTGTCGGTGACCACTAACTAGAAACTGAACTGAACCCAGCCATATAACCACAATGCCTACAAGAGCAGGTCAGAAGCTGAGAATACTGAGTGAGTAACTCACCTCCCGACTCCCCAAAGCCTGTCCACCATTTAAAAGGACACAAGTCAGGAATGTGATGGAATATTCCCCACTTGCCTGGATGGGTGCAGCTCCAACAACACTCGAGAATAACTGTTGTATGGCATGACTGTCACTTGCATTTAGCAGCCCAAAATATTGTTCCATTTTTGATGTGGATGGCAGAGACTGCTTCGGCATCTGAGTAAGTGGCAAATGCACTGCATCAGTCAGTGAATACCGCCTTTTATACTGAGGGAAAGTCTTTGAGGAAGCAGCTGAAGATGGCTGAGGACACCAACCCCGAGGGACCCTGAGCACTGTGTCCTGCAGCTGAGATGAGAGACCTTTGACAATCACGACCAACTTTCTTTGTTCTCGATGCGACAGTGGACAGAGTCTCCTGGATCCCCACTTCTCTTTTCACTGGGGCCCCTTTGCAAAGCTCAGCCAAGCTCAATGTCAAGGGCAAGCTGCTCAGACCTCTGGAAATGTTGTCCATCTTTGAACCAAGACTGCACTGTGGCCTGAAATTGAGTGACGTCAGCCGCAGGTAGAACCCAAACTGAGCGTCAGTGAGCAGGTTATTGCTGAGGAGGTCCCACATGAAGGCAACAACCCCTTCCAGCAAGTGACAGTCACGCCACACAAGAGTTATTCTCGAGTGTTGTTGGAGCTGCACCCATCCAGGCAAGTGAGGAGTGTTCCATCACACTCCTGAGTTGTGTCTTTGTAGATGTGGACAGGCCTTGGGGAGTCGGGAGGTGAGTTACTCACTGCAAGTTTCCCAGTCTCTGACCTGCTCCTGTAACCATTGTGTTTATATGGCTAGTTAAGTTCAGTTTCTGGTCAATGGTAACCCCCAGGATGTTGATAATGGGGGATATTCAGTGATGGTCAATGGTAACCCCCAGGATGTTGATAGTGGGGGTGATTCAGTGATGGTCAATGGTAACCCCCAGGATGTCGATAGTGGGGGGATTCAGTGATGATCAATAGTAACCTCCAGATGTTGATAGTGGGGGGATTCAGTGATGGTCAATGGTAACCCCCAGGATGTTGATAGTGGGGGGATTCAGTGATGGTCAATGGTAACCCCCAGGATGTTGATAGTGGGGGGGATTCAGTGATGGTCAATGGTAACCCCCAGGATGTTGATAGTGGGGGGGATTCAGTGATGGTCAATGGTAACACCCAGGATGTTGATAGTGGGGGTGATTCAGTGATGGTCAATGGTAACCCCCAGGATGTTGATAGTGTGGGGGATTCACTGATGGTTAATGGTAACCCCCAGGATGTTGATAGTGGGGGGATTCAGTGATGATCAATAGTAACCTCCAGATGTTGATAGTGGGGGGATTCAGTGATGGTCAATGGTAACCTCTAGGATGTTGATAGTGAGGGGATTCAGTGATGGTCAATGGTAACCCCCAGGATGTTGATAGTGGGGGAGATACAGTGATGATCAATAGTAACCCCCAAGATGAGAATTCAGGCTAATTGGGTTGATCTTATAGGATTGGATTGGTGAACATCCACTTTGTCAGGTTCTGTTAGCAGATGAGATACTTAAACCGAGAGCCCATCTGACCTGTAGGTGAACCATAGGGCTCAGGAAAGAAACTCACCGCCTGCCTTGCAGGGAAAATTAGCGATGGGGCAAATAATAGTTCACAAGAATGATCCCCGGAATGAAGAGCTTGTCGTATGAGGAACAGTTGAGAATGCTGGGTCTATACTCGTTGGAGTTTAGAAGGGGGAATCTGATTAAAACTTACAGGATACTGCGAGGTCTGGATAGAATGGAGGGGATGTTTCCACTAGTCGGAAAAACTAGAACCAGAGGTTACAACCTCAGGCTAAAGGGATGATCCTTTAAAACAGAGATGAGGAGGAATTTCTTCAGCCAGAGAGTGGGGGATCTGTGGAACTCTTTGCCGCAGAAGGCTGTGGAGGCCAGGTCATTGAGTGTCTTTAAGTCAGAGATAGATAGGTTCTTGGTTAATAAGGGGGTCAGGGGTTATGGAGAAAAGGCAGGAGAATGGGGATGAGAAAAATATCAGCCATGATTGAATGGAGGAGCAGACTCGATGGGCTGAGTGGCCTAATTCTGCTCCTATGTCTTATGGTCTAAATAACCTCTGATATTGCTCACATCCTGTGAATTAAAAAAAACTCCTCAAACAGTGCGGCACTCTCTCAGTCCTGCAGTGTCAGCCTGGGTTTGTACTCTCAAGTTGACAATCCAACATAGGGGAGGTGATGGCCGAGTGGCATTATCGCCTCACCATCTGTCCGGAAACTCAGCTAATGTTCTGAGGACCTGGGTTCGAATCTCGCCACGGCAGATGGTGGAATTTAAATTCAATAAAATAAATATCTGGAATGAAAGATCTACTGATGACCATTGTCAGAAAAACCTATCTGGTTCACTCATGTCTCTTTAGGGAAGGAAATCTGCCATCCTTACCCCGGTCTGGCCTATGTGTGACTCCAGAGCCACAGCAATGTGATTGACTCTCAACTGCCCTCGAGCAATAAATGCTGGCCCAGCCAGTGAGAATCGTATGATTTGATTTGATTTATTATTGTCACATGGATAGAGAAAAGTACTGTTTCATGTGCACTTATAACAAAGCATATGTTCACGAGAAGGAAAGGAGAGAGTGCAGAATGTCGTGTTACAGTCATAGCTAGGATGGAGAGAAAGATCAACTTAATGCGAGGTAGGTCCATTCAAAAGTCTAATGGCAGCAGGGAAGAAGCTGTTCTTGAGTTGGTTGATACGTGACCTCAGGCTTTTGTACCGCGACAGAAGGAGGTGCAAGACAGAATGTCTAGGTGCGTAGGGTCCTTAATTACGCTGGTTGCTGTTCCCAAGGCAGCAGGAAGTGTAGACAGGGTCAGCGGATGGCGGGGGTCTGTTTTGACTGATGGACTGGGCTTTCTTCATGATAGTTTGTAGCTCCTTGTGGTCTTGGGCAGAGCAGGAGCCCATACCAAGCTGCGACACAACCAGAAAGAATGCTTTCTGTGGTGCATTTGTAAAGGTTGATGAGAGTCGTACCGGACATGGCAAATTTCCTTGGTCTTCCGAGAAAGTAGAGACGTTGGTGGGCGGTGGTGTCCCATGAGTTAATAAATAAAAGGTTTGAAAACCACAACTTTTGACTAAGATACGTCAACATCCTGTGTGAGAAAAGTGACTAGTGAGAAAAGCTCTCATATTTGAGAGAATAAATTAACCCAATTGATCCATACTGGTATTTGGAGAACTGATTTCTGATGTGGGGTATCACTGTTCTGTTCAACTTTCTGCATCAAGGGTGTAATGTATCAGGGTTTTATTGAAGAGGCAGAAGAAGAGGTAATGTCAAATTTGTAAAAAGACACTTAGTGTGGAGTCACTGTGTTCAGTTCCAGGCACTGCACATCAGGAAGGATGTGGAGGATTAGACAGAATGCAGAAGAGGTTTGCAAGGATGTTTCCAGGGATGAGGAACTTCAGTCCTGAAGATAGATTGAAGAAGTTGGGATCTTTCTCCTTGGAGAAGAGAAGGTTGAGAGGAGATTTGTTAGAGGTGTATCAGAGAATCCCCACAATGCAAAAAGTGGCCATTCAGCCCATCACGTCTGCACTGACTCTCTGAAAAAGCATCCACCAGACCCTCCCGCTCCTTCTCCATAAGCATATTTACAATAGGTAATCCATCTAACCTGCATAGCTTTGGACACTAAGGGGCAATTTAACGTGGCCAATCTATCTATCCTGCTCATTTTAGACACTAAGGGACAATTTAGCATGGTGAATCCATCTAACCTGCACATCTTTGGACACTAAGGGGCAATTTAGCATGGCCAATCCATCTAACCTGCACATCTTTGGACACTAAGGGACAATTTAGCATGGCCAATCCACCTAACCTGCATGTGTTTGGAGATGGTGACCTCTGACCCGTATTGAGGTCTGTAAATTCCACACCACAGTGCATCATGATTCACCTCTGCTTAGTCTTTACTTCAGTCGGTCATCAGTAACAAGTAATGCTTTGTTCCAGGAGCTTGTTAAACACTAACTTTTGAAGGTCAGCAGCCTGTCAGGTTAGAAAAAGGAACCATTGTCCAGCCAGCCTGGGAGAGAAACATGCCGATTACTGCCAGCTAAGTTACCTAACAAACGTCTCTCTACAATCTGATGTTGTTAGATTACGGTGGGGTATGAGACTACGTTTGACTCCAATTTCACTCAGAAATAGTTCTGATGGTAAATGGTGGACCACACTCTCACGGCGACACCTCTCTGGCAATTGGTAAATTACTAATTGATAAGTGCTTTGCCCGCGTGGGGTTCGAATCCCATCCTCATGCCACCTTTCCGTTGGGTATTGCACTGAAAAGGTCAACGAGCGGGTGTGATCTTCCATCTCCATCATGGGGGGAACCCCCCGGTGCTCCCCACCCCCGCTCCCACTAGGAAATTTGGCATCCCAGCCAAAATCCCGTTGACTTGGGACCATACCACCGCGGTGGCAGGTGGGCATGTGGGCGAGGCTTGACTGGTTGCCTCACGGCAGGCAGCCATTGTTACACCTCCCCAGCAGAGAGGGCAGCAGAGCAAAAAGATCAATGCTGTGACCATTCAGCCTACCACAAGATTGTCTCAAAGATTCGACAGAGCAGATATTCTTTTTATAAGATTATTAAATCCCTACAGTGCAGAAAAATTGGCCCATTGAGCCTACACTGACAATAATCCCACTCAGGCCCCATCCTCATAACCCCATGTATTCACCCTGACAAGAAGAGGCAATTTAGCATGGCCAATCCACCTAACCTACACATCTTTGGACACTAAGGGGCAATTTAGCATGGCCAACCTACCTAACCTGCACATCTTTGGACACTAAGGGGCAATTTAGCATGGCCAATCCACCTAACCTGCACATCTTTGGACACTAAGGGGCAATTTAGCATGGCCAATCCACCTAACCTGCACATTTATAGGCGGCACATTGGTTAGCACAGTGGTCAGCACTGCTGCTTCACAGCTCCATGGACCTGGGTTCGATTCCTGGCTTGGGTCACTGTCTGTGTGGAGTTTGCACATTCTCCTCGTGTCTGCGTGGGTTTCCTCCAGGAGCTCTGGTTTCCTCCCACAGTACAAAGATGTGCGGGTTAGGTTGATTGGCCATGCTAAAGTTGCCCCATACTGTCCTGGGATGCCTAGGTTGGAGAGATTAGCAGATAAATACGTAGGGATATGGGGGTGGGATTGTGGTCAGTGCAGACTCGATGGGCCGGGGGGGCGGGGCCTCTTTCTGCACTGTAGGATTCGATGATTCTGTGATCTTTGGGCTGTAGGAGGAAATCCATGCAGACACGGGGAGAATGTGTAGACACCGCAGATAGTGACCCAAGCTGGGAATCGAACCTGGGTCCCTGACGCTGTGAGGCAGCAGTGCTAAACACTGTGCCACCCCGAAGTACCACCAAATTCTGTTGCTCCAAACAGGAAGGATTTGATGCTTTGTCACTGGAAAGCTTTTCTGAGGCAATGATGCGCAGTTTGTCCATTAGAAAGAAGCGAATGTTTGATTCAAGTTCGTTTCAGCTGGAGGCCAGGAGAGAGTGGGTAACGGGTTCATAGAATTCCCTACAGTGCAGAAGGAGGCCATTCGGCCCATCAAGTCTGCACCAAGCGCATATCAACCCCGTCCTTGTAGCGGTATTTACTCTGCTAATCTCCCTGACGCCAAGGGAGACTTTTAGCACGGCCAATCCACCTAACCCACAGACCTTTGGACTTTGGGAGGAAACCGGAGCACCCGGAGGAAACCCACACAGACACGGGGAGAATGTGCAAGCTCCACTCGGACAGTGACCCAAGCAGGGGATTGAACCTGGGTCTCCAGTGCTGTGAGACAGCAGCGCTAACCACTGTGCCACCTTGGCTGTTGTTCGCACTGAGCCAGACTCTCATCTGTTTCTCCTGGGGAGGCTTGTCCGGAACGGGTCACTATCCTACACCAGAAGCTCATAGTCACTATGCACCAAGTGTGTGACTGACCAGGAGGGTCTCTACTCCTTTTATCGCCAGCCATTGGCGTGTTTGGTAGGCTGACACTCGACCTGTTTGACTGCGTGACGAACGCCCCTTCGTCAAGTCCTCAGGTGGGACTAGAACCCGGAGCTCTCCTGGCTCAGAGGCAGGGCTTCTCACCCATTGTGCCACACGCTTGCGGTTATTAATGTTGGAATTGTGCCACAATAAAAAGAACCTGGTTTTAAATTGGTAACTAAGCATGGTGGCCCCCCCACTGGAGATTCACTGCAAGATTGTATAAACTAGTCGACTTGGGGTGGGGGGAGGGTCACCGGGAGGGTCTCTGACTTTACTCTGCTGTCTCAGGAATCAACTTATTTCAGGGCTTGGAATGTCTTCTCAACACTGGAACAAAACCGATAGCACGTGATGGTTCCGTACTATTTGTACGACAAAGAGTTGAGCGTGCTGGCAGGAATTCTGAGTCTTCCGACAGATCTCCTCCTCAGTGAGATGGAGGATAAGGAAGCTGCGAGGTCCTAGCGAGTTAACCGGAGAGGGTTGTGAAGGCCTACAACCATCAACCGCAGCATTTCCTGTTGCAATGAGCGTCACCGCACTCTGTTTCCCCCCAGTTCCTCCCCCACCACAGTGAACATCAGCAAAATCAGTCAGCTGGTGCCCCAGGTTAACTAGGTCGCGTTGCCTGAAAGCTACAAGAAGTCTCGCGACACCAGGTTCAAGTTTTTTGGAGCTCTCGGTGAGGTGGGCTTTACGAGCACGTCCTGTATATAGACAAAGATGCAATCGCCAGATAATGAAGTAAAAAGTTAAAGTTTATTTCTTAGTTACGAGTAAGGTTTGCATTCGCACTCCAATGAAGTGAAAATCCTCCAGTCGCCACGGTCCTGTGCCCGTTCAGGTCAATGCATCCTAAGCAGCGCGTCTTTTAGACCATGGGAGGAAACTGGAGCACCACACAGACACGGGGAGATAGTGACCCAAGCCAGGAATCGAACCTGGGTCCCTGGTGCTGTTAGGTAGCTAACCACTGTGCCGCATAATTATTGGAATGTCAATCTTTTCAGATAATCAAATCTTTACAGATGACTTAACCTGTGATTATCCCTCTCACCACTCGCACTGTCTGTACCTGTAAAGATTTGCGGCTCTGTCGCTATACGCCCTGTTATGAACTAACTTCCACTCACCTGATGAAGGAATGGCGTTCTGAAAGCTCGTGATTCCAAATAAACCTGTTGGACTTTGACATTGTGAGACTTCTTAGTGTGTCCACCCCAGACTAACGCTGACATCTCCACATCATCCCCGAATCCTGAGTGACTGGTTGGGCGCTGGTGTTGAGAAAGATCGTAACATCCTGGGAGCGCTTGGGACATCATTGCCTGATTGCATGTCCTGGACCCGACCGTCCTCATCTGCTTCATCAATGACCTTCCCTCCATTGTGGAGTTGGTGATAATTGCACAGTGTTGGGCACCATTTGCAATCTGAGACTGAAGTAACGCATGTCCAAATATAGCAAGATCTGGGCAATGTCCAGGCTTGGGCTGACAAGTGCCAGGCAATGGCAATGATTCCATGACCTTAGACATTGGATCATTGAGTTGCTTTTCAAAGAATCTCTACAGTGCAGAAGGAGGCCATTTGGCCCTTCAAACCTGAGCAAACAACAATCCCACTCAGACTCTAACCCCATCGGCCCATGCATTTACTCTGCTAAGGGGCAATTTAGCATGGCCAATCCCCCTAACTTGCACATCTTTGGACACTAAGGAGCAATTTAGCATGGCCAATCCACCTAACCTGCACATCTTTGGACACTAAGGAGCAATTTAGCATGGCCAATCCACCGAACCTGAACATCTTTGGACACTAAGAAGCAATTTAGCATGGCCAATCCACTAATCTAAACATCTTTGGACACTAATGGGCAACTAAGGTGATGCATTTTGGTAGATTGAACCAGGGCAGGATTTCTTCAGTTAATAGTAGGACTTTGGGGAGAGTTACAGAGCAAAGGGATTGAGGGGCACAGGTTCATGGCTCCTTGAAAGTGGAGTCACAGGTGCACAGAGTGATAAAGAAGGTATTGGGCATACTTGATTTCATTGGTCAGAACATTAAATATTGGAGTTGGGATGTCTTGTTGAAGTTGTACAACATTAGACATTGGTAAGGCCACACTTGGAATACTGTGTACGGTTCTGGTCGTCCTATTATGGGAAGATATTATTAAACTCGAAAGACTGCAGAAAAAATTTACTAGGATGCCACCGGAACTTGATGGATTGAGTTACAAGGAGAGGCTGGATTGACTGGGGCTTCTGTCTCTGGAGCGCAGAAGGCTGATGGGTGATCTTATAGAGGTCTATAAAATAATGAGGGGCATACATAAGGTAGATATTCTGTATCTTTTTCCAAAGATTGGGGGAGGATATAAAACTAGAGGACAACTAAAAAGTTAAAATTTATTTATGAGTTACAAGTTTGCATTCACAGTCCAGTGAAGTCACTGTGAAAATCTCCTCGTCGCCACACTCCAATTCCAGTTCAGGTCAATGCACCCTAACCAGTGCGTCTCTTAGACCATGGGAGGAAACTGGAGCACCACATAGACATAGTGAGAATGTGCAAACTCTGGGTGCTCTCTGGGTGCCCCGATTTCCTCCCACAGTCCGAAGATGTGCAGGGTAGGTGGACTGGCCAGTTTAAGATGAGGAAGAGAGATGCAAAAGTGTTCAGAAGGGCAATTCTTCTCGCACAGAGGGTGATGAGTGTCTGGAACGAGCTGCCAGAGATAGTAGTAGAGGTCAACAGTTCAGATGGATCCAAGGGGAAGTTCATGAGCCAGACGAAGTGTAGGAATTACGTTGGTCGTGTTAAGTAAGGCAGGGTGACAGGAAGCACAGCACAAACGTTGTCAAGGACTGGATGAGTTGAATGGCCTGGTTCAAGCTGTAAACTCAATGTCACTGTGTGTCTGTAGAGGTTTGGTAACAATTCTGCAAAGTGTTATGTCGAGGGGTCACCAATGGTTTGAAGTGTATACTTTCTCAGGATGCATTGCCAAGAGGAACGAAGTCAAATCACGAAGAGACAGAATTTCAGTCACTAGCCAGCGCTGGATTGCGCCATGGTCTCAGAGAGGAAGTGCGGTGCTGGAGGAAGTCTCAATAGGGAACCATAATGTTGTCTTATAGTCTGGCATGGTGGCACAGTGATTAGCACTACTGCCTCGCAGCGCCAGGGACCCACATTCAATCCCCAACCTCGGGTCACTCAGAGAGCACTCACATACAGTCAGAATTAGCCCCATACAGGACTTGGGACGCCTTGTTGAAGTTGTAAAATCCCCACAGTGCAGAGAGAGGCCATTCGGCCCAACGAGCCTGCACTGACAATAATTCCACCCAGGTCCTATCTTCACAACCCCACGAATTTAACCTGCTGATCCCCCTGACACTAAGGGGCAATTTTGCCTGGCCAATCCACCTAACTTGTGTGAAGTCTGCACGTTCTCCCCATATCTGTGTGGGTTTCCTCTGGGTGCTCTGGTTACACTCCAAAGATGTGCAGGTTAGGTGGATTGGCCTTGCTAAATTGCTCCTTCATATGAGGGGGATTAGCAGGATAAGTTCATGCGGTTCATGAAAGGGCACGGGTAGGATTGTTGGACCGAATGGCCTCTTTCTGCACTATAAGGATCTAATGTCCTGTGCAACTTCAACAAAACATCCCAAATCCTGAATGTGGTTGACTCTCAACTGCCCTCCGGGGTTGGGCAATAAATACTGGCCAACCAGCGATGCCCAGGCCCCACCAATGAATGAGAAAAATATAAATTTGCGGCGGTTGTGGTGAACAATACTGAACAAACTGGAAGTTGGAGTTTGTTAACGTATGTGTGAGTTTCACATTCAGCCTTCAGACTCAAAATGGAGATTGTGATCTGGATCTGTTCATTTTTTTTTTCAAAGCAGGAAATGGCCTGTTGGTTGTTCTTCAAGCTGGCATTCATCTCTGTGTTGGGAACCGGACTGGCGGGTGAGTGAATAATTTCTTCTGCGTTATACGATTCGATGATTTTTGCTGCCCACAAACTCCCGAATATTGCAATTGAAGCCCACAACCCCCCACAACATTGTTCTGCCATTTCACTCGCTTGATTAATTACTCTGGCTTTTTAGTTTATTCGCAAGATTGATTTCTTTCTGTGCAATGACTTGCACTGAACACTGGATGGAATTGTAAACATCCACTGCCTCAATGGGTGCAAGCCACAAATTTGTCAGAAAGCCACAATTCCTTCCCATCTACAGTGATTTCCCACTCTGACCAAATCCCCTTTGCTAGGCCTCGGTTCACCTTGTTGGTCACCGCTGTGTGAGCCAAGCTACTGTTCCCTTTTATACACTTCTGCACCGCTGCTCACATTGCAACCCTCTCATGCACAACGGTGGTCAGCACTGCTGCCTCTCAGCTCCAGGATCCTGGGTTCGATTCCCGGCTCGGGTCACTGGCTGCGTGGAGTTTGCACGTTGTCCCCGTGTCTGCGTGGGTTTCCTCCGGATGCTCCGGTTTCCTCCCACAGTCCAAATGATGTGCTGATTCGGACACATCGACCCAAGCAGATATTGGACTGTGGCGACGAGGGAATTTCACGGTAACTTCATTGCAGTGTTAATGTAAGCTTAACTCGTGACGAATAAATAAACTGATTGCTGCGGCAGATGGGCCAGTTCTGCTAACGGATTGGTAGGTTTCTTTTTCATGCTTTCATCCCTCATCCCGAACAAAATTTGAAAATGTCACCACTGTCATCACATTCTCAATATTTGTAGGTTGAGTGGCTGTAATAAGTCTTCAGAAGCAGAAGTCTCTTCACCAGAATCCTTTCATTTGCAATCCCAACAGCGGTGCACAGAATGCTATCTGTCAGCAGTCTACCCTCGGGAGTGCCAGAGGAACTGACACGCCCGATTAAATACAAGGAAAACATTCCCTGATTGACTCATCAATTGACTCCTTCATCAGGGAGGTCATACACCAATAGGTCAACCTCAATGGCCAGACTGACAGTGGTCATGCAAATTTGCCCCTTACTGTCAGGAGAATTAGCACGGTTAAAAACATGGGGCTATGGGGATAGAGCCTTGGGTGGATCAGTGCAGGCTTGACAGGCTGAATGGCCTCCTTCTGCACTGTAGGGATTCTATGATCTGATCTTCATGCACTGCGGGCAAACACTTTCTCTATTTCAGATTTTGAACATTTCTGAGCTCTGGGTCTTTTTAAAAACTTATTCTTTCATGGAATGTGGGCGTCACTAGTTGGCCAGTATTTATTGCCCATCCCTAGTTGCCTGAGGGCAGTTGAGAGTCAGCCATATTGCTGTGGTTCTGGACTCACATGTAGGCCGCGCCAGATAAGGACGGCAGATTTCCTTCCCTAAAGGACATTAATGAACCAGATAGGATTTTCCGACAATGGTTTCATGGTCATAATTGCAGATATTTTTCATTGAATTCAAATTCCACCATCTGTCATGGTGGGATTCGAACCCGGGTCCCCAGAACATTAGGTGAGTTTCTGGATTCATAATCCAGCTATGATACCACTAGGCCATTGCCTCCCCATTACTAAGATTAGCTCTCCAATTCCTGTTTTAATCATTGAATTTGAATGGCATCAGTTGCTGCGATGGGATGTGAACTCAAATTCCCAGTTGGGCCTCTGGATCACCAGTTACGTGATATCTTCTCTGCACTGAGCCCTTCACTGACTGCCTTCGGTCCTCTTGCTATTCTCTCTCCTTTCCCTGTTTGCATCGCTCTCTACCCCCTGAGTTTCTTTATTCTCCACCTTATTCCTCTTGAGCCTCTTTATTCCTCCCTTCCCTTCAGTGGCTCAGTGTGTTAGCACTGCTATCTCACAGCGCCAGGGACCCGGGTTCAATTCCAGCCTCGGGATGACATAGAACATAGAACATGTAGAGTCTGCATGTTCTCCCCGTGTCTGCGTGGGTTTCCTCCCACACTCCAAAGATGTGTAAGTCAGCGGGATTGGCCACGCTAAATTGCCCCTTAGTGTCCCAAGATGTGCAGGTTAAGGGGGAATTAGTGGCGTAAATACTTGGGGTATGGGGCAAAGGTGGGATTGCCCCTTAGTGGTGGGGTTATGGGATAGGGCTTGGATGGGATTGTTGTCAGAGCAGACTCAATGGGCCAAATGGCCTCCTTCTGCACCGTCAGGATTCTATGATAACCTGTTCTCCACTCACATCTGTTCCTTCACTCGTTGGCTGGAGGTTGCCGGCCAGTCTCGCCGACGGCACTCTCCCCGCCGCGGGTTTCACCGACGGGAAACCCCGTTGACAATGGGCGGGACCAGGAGATCCCGCCTTTGGCTACCTCCTGGTGTGGTGAATCAGGTGGTGTGGAAAATCCCACCCCGTTCTTTCCCATTTGACATATTTTGCTTCAAGTCTCTGCTTGGGGTGTCTGAGAGTTGCCCATTTCTCAGCCAAGTTAAAACAAAGTGTCCTTTGTCTCTGTTACAATCTACAATATGCTCCATTTGGCCTTATGAGTCTATCTACTGGTGTTTGTGCTTTCTATTTGCCTTTCTCCAACCCTCTTACGTAATCTCAGCAGATCATTTCCTTCCGCATTCTTATTTCTTATTCCCTCTTCCTGTTCATAACATATATCAGTACTGCACATCTCAACCACACCACATTTTGTCATAGAGATTTCCTGCACAAAAAGAGGCTCTTCGGCCCATTGCATCTTCCCTGGCCATCGAGTAGCTATCTATTTGAATTCCTGTTCTCCGTTATTTGGTCTGTATCCTTGTCATCGTGTTATTGAATCCCTACAGTGTAGAAGGAACCCATTGAGTCTCGTGTTATTGAATTATATGAATGAGTCATCATGTTATTGAATCCCTACAGTGTAGAAGGAACCCATTGCCTCTCTGACAGAGTATCTTACCAGGTTCTCTATCCCACTTCTTCCTCTTAAGTACACACACTTACCATGGTGGCAAGTGGCTAGCACTATTGCCTCACAGTGCCAGGGACCCAGGTTCGATTCCCAGCTTGGGTCACTGTCTGTGTGGAGTCTGCATGTTCTCCCCGTGTCAGCGTGGGTTTCCTCCGGGTGCCCCGGTTTCCTCCCACAATCCGAAAGACGTGCTGGTTAGGGCGCATTGGTCGTGCTAAATCCTCCCTCAGTGTGCCCGAACAGGCGCCGGACTGTGGATTTTCACAGTAACTTCATTGCAGTGTTAATGTAAACAGACTTCTGACACTAATAAATAAACTTAACTTACCTAACCCGCAAATCTTTGGACTGTGGAAGCGCGCGGAGGAAACCCACTCAGACATGGGGAGAATGTGCAGACTCCACACAGACAGTGACCCGAGCCGAGAGTTGAACCTGAGCCCCTGGGAGGCAGCAGTGCTAACCCACTCTCATCAAATTACTTCTTAAACGTTGTGAGGATCGGCTAACGAAGGGAAGCAGGAAGTCAAGATAAATGGGTCACTTTCGGGAGTTGGCAGATAAAGAGGGCATTTTTAATTGTCAGGTTTTAACTGGTGGAGTGGCATAGTGATCAGTGTTAGTATCTCAGCCGTTTACAATCTGTATTAGTACTGGGTGGCACAGTGGGCTAATACTGCTGCCTCACAGCAAGAAGTCTGACAACACCAGGTTTAAGTCCAGCCGATTTATTTGATAGTAAACTCACAAGCTTTCAAGATTTCTCCCTTTGTCAGGTGAATGGAGAGTCCTGGCCTCAGACAGAGCATATCACAGCGCAGTTTACAGATTACTGATTAGAATGCGAATCTTTACACCTAACCTGCTATTCAAGGCTTAAGGTGGCTAACATTGTGAGTGGAAGGAGCACTGAGCACAGGTTAAAGAGATGTGTATTGTCTCCAGCGCCAGGGACTCAGGTTCGATTCCTGGCTTGGGTCTGTGTGGAGTCTGCACGTTCTCCCCATGTCTGCGTGGGCTTCTTCCGGGTGCTCCGGTTTGCTCCTGCAGTACAAAGATAAAGTTTATTAGTCACAAGTAGGCTTACCTTAACACTGCAATGAAGTTAATGTGAAATTCCTCTAGTCGCCACACTCCGGCACCAGTTCAGGTCAATGCATTGAACCGGATGTGCGGGTTTGGTGGCTTGGCCATGCTAAACTGCCCCTTATTGTCAGGGGGACCAACTAAGGTAAATGCCTTGGTGGCACTGTGGGCAGTGCAGGCTTGATGGGCTGAATGGCCTCCCTCTGCACTGTCGAGATTCTATGATAATGATCTGGTAGTGAAACCAATAAACTCTCTCGATTTTAAAAAAAAAATCCTCTGGGTTTTGGCTTCACCAACCGGCTTGGACCCTATTAATGGATCTTTTTGGTGTCCTGGCCAACAGTTATCCTTCAACCAATCTCACCAGAACAGAACATCAGCTCATTATCTCTTCACTTTGTGGGAGTTTGCTATCCAGAAATTGGCTGCCATTTTTCCTGCAGTGACCAAATTTCGAATCAAGCACTTCATTGGCCGTAATATTTCAAGGAAATTTTCTGGTGTTTGATTTTATTAGTGCCACAATAGGTTTATGTTAACAGTGCAATGAAGTTATTGTGAAAATCCCCTGGTTGCCACACTCAGGCGCCTGTTTGGGTACACTGAGGGAAAATTTAGCATGGCCAGTGCACCCTAACCAGCACATCTTCCAGACTGAGAGAGGAAAATAGATGAATCTCTGACGAAAGGTCATCCAGACTTGAAATGTTGGCTGTATGCTCTCCCCACAGATGCTGTCAGACCCGCTGAGATTTTCCAGCATTTTCTGTCTCTGTGGCCAAGGGATCCGAGTTTCTTCCCCCACGTCCACTCTATCCAAGCCTTTCCCTTCTGACGATAGGACTGCGAATGCAGCGCTATTTGTTTTGATGTGCTTCTTTTCTACCTTCATAATCAGAAGCGTTGTAACAGTAAATCAACCAATTTTCTATTTTGCTTTAGACTCTTCCTGCAATCCCACACAGGCAGACGCAACTTGCGAGGACTGTATTAACTTGGGTCCAAACTGCGCTTGGTGTAAGACACTGGTAAGCCTCATTCTGTACACCATTCACAATGTCGAGCACAGTACCCGCATCTGAAATTACTCTCAGGCTCACCAGTAATCGAACCACATTCTTCAGCATGGATCTGCCGGCAACGGATCTGAGAGAGCCGGTTTGATCTGATTTATTGTTGTTACGGGTATCAGTATCCAGTGAAAAGTATTATTTCTTGCACACTATACGGCAAAGTATACCATTTATAGAGAAGGAAAGGAGAGAATGAAGAATGTAGTGTCATAGCTAGGGTGTAGAGAAAGATCAAGTTAATGCGAGGGTAGGTCCATTCAAAAGTCTGACAGCAGCAGGGAAGAAGCTGTTCTTGAGTCAGTTGGTACGTGACCTCAGAGAGTGTATGGGGTGTCAGGGAGAGGTAGTATTTCTGGTGGGGGGAGCATCTCGCGTCCTTTTCAGGGCTGTTTGTCCACTTTTTGTTCCCACCTGACACTGATCTGTGGCTCCCTGTAGCTGTTTGCATGCGACAGCAGCCACACCCTGGGGAATGGCCTCGACAAACCGGCTAAACCAGGTAAGGGTAACCGACGGGTCTCAACCCTCGGTGAGATAGGGAGATGTCTGTCCCAGCATGTGAAGACAAGAGTTCAGCAGATTGAGCTGAAGAGACCAATGGGAGGTCCACCGGTCGAGAAGGCAGTCTCTGCAAGCATTGTTGAACACGAAGAGCAGGACAAGACACAGAAGACGTTCTGGACATCCACTGCGCCTAGTCCCACTTCCAACTGTCTTGACTCTTGTCTTGCCACTGGATCTAGATGGGAATTGGGAAGAGAGAGTGAGGCTGACGCTGCACAATTCTCCCTCACTTTAATCCAAATCAAGTGCTAGTTTCGACACCATCATCATCATCAGGGTCCTGTTCAACCCTTGAAGTTCTGTGGTGATGGATGAGCTATGAAGCAGCAGGTGTGGACACAATGGGAGCCGTAGTCACGGACCTGCACGCAGGCGGCTCAGGTTTCATGGTCGTTTTCCGCTGATCGAAGCAGCAGTGGAACTCGGTGTCTACCTGGGCAGCTGAGCAGTCCTTTTCAGGAACGCACTGCTCACCTCCATAAAATGAGGAAGGGGCTAGAAAAGATGCCCTAAACATTGCCTGCTTCATCACAACCTGGCCAGCTTACCGTGACTGGCGGGGATCCCATCTTGCAGTCGAACACACAAAATAAGACACAAGGTGACACTGCTCACCATTGGCACTTGGAACTTGCCCATGCTTTTGGACAACCCTACAGCAGACAGACCAGAGAGAAGAACAACCTTAGTAGTCAGAGAGCTCGCAAGATACAATATTGATATTGCAGCCTTGAGCGAAACTCGTCTTGCCGACGTAGGTCAGTTGACTGAAACTGGAGTAGATCCACTTTTTCTCGGCTGGTTGTGGCAGCGATGAGCATCGTGATGCTGAAGTTGGATTCGCCGTCAGGAGTCACCTTGTTTGGAAACTTGATAATCTACCAAAGGATGTGAATGACCAGCTTATGACATTACAGCTTCCGCTACAGAACAGAAGTCAAGTCGCCCTGATCAGTGCCTATGTCCCCATAATGAACAATCCAGACGACATGAAAGACAAGTTCTATGAAGAACTAGATGCCCTACTATCAGCAGTGAGCAGTACCAACAAGCTGATCTTGCTGGGCAATTTCAATGCAAGAGTAGGGTGTGACTCTGCAATCTGGCAGGGAGTCATTGGGAGGCATGGAGTGGGCAAGTGTAACAGTAATGGCCTACTCTTACTGAAGACCTGTGTATCACAAGACCTCCTCATCACCAACATAACTGTCCATCTCCTACCCATAACAAGACCTCCTGGATGCACCCTGGCTCTAAGCATTGGCATCTTATCCACTATGTCATTGTCGGGAGAAAAGACAGGCGGGATGTCAGTGACCAAGGCCATGTGTGGTGCTGACTGCTGGACAGATCACAGGCTCATTGTCTCCAAAATGAGGCTCTGCATCAGACCCGGCAAGGTTATGAAAAGAATCAACTGTGGCCAAGCTAAAAAACCCCAGCATAGCTTCAGCAGTGGCTGAAAACTTAGAAATCAAGCTGACCTACACCTCGCAGGCAGCACTGAGGACAACTGGGAATGTTTCAGGGAATGCTATCCATATATCTGAACTGAAGATGCTCGGGCCCGCCTATTGGCAAGCAGCATGACTGGTTCAATGAGAATGATGAGGAGGAGATACACGCTCTACTTGTTGAAAAGCACCGTCTTCATCAGGCCTGTCAGAACGACCCATCTTCAGCTGCCAAGAAAAATGCTTTTACCAGTGCTCACAGGAAAGTCCAGAATAAACTGTGTAAAATGCAGGATGCCTGGCTGAGCGTCAAGGCAGATGAAATACAGGGATACGCTGACAGAAATGACTTGAAACATTCTATGAAGCCCTCAACACTCTCTACAGACCTCAATCTCTCGGGAGTTCCTCCCTCCTGATGGAACTCTCATTACAGAGAGGGCCGAGATCCCACAGAGACGGGCTGAACACTTTGAAGCCATCCTCAACCAACCATCATCTATTAACAATGAGACAATAGACAGGATTCCCCAGGTTAATATCAACAGCGCCATGGATGACCCACCAGTAGTAGTCAAAGTCACGAAAGCTGTCAGCCAGCTATTCAATGGCAAAGCCCCAGGTGCAGATGCCATACCTGCGGAGATCTATAAAGCTTACTGAGAAGCTCACCAAGTTGTTCCAGTCCTTTTGGAAGCCAGGATCCATTCCTCAGGAAGTTAGAAGATGCTTCCATCATACACCTCTACAAGAGGAAGGGCAATCGGCAAGTATCACCAAGGAATCTCGCTGCTCTCCTTCACAGGAAAATCCCTCACAAGAGTCCTGCTAAATCGTCTGGTCACTCATCTGGAGCTGGGCCTGTTTCCAGAGTCACAGTGTGGCTTCCGCGAAGGTTGCAGGGCTACTGACATGATTCTTGCTGCGCGCCAACTTCAGGAGAAGTGTCAGGAGCAGAATCGCGAGCTCTACACAACCTTTATTGACCTCATGAAAACCTTCGACACTGTCAGCTGACAAGGCCTTGGAGCATCATGTCAAAGTTCAGCTGCCCCCCCAAATTCATTCAGATGTACACCAGTTCCATGATGGTATGATGGCCAGAGTACCGGATGGCAGAGAATTCTCTGAGACATTCCCAGTCACCAATGGCATCAAACAGGGCTACGTACTCACACCCACACTGTTCAGCATGATGTTTACTGCCATGCTGAATGATGCCTTCCAGGACAGTGTGGCTAGAATCAGCCTCAAATACAGAGTGGGTGGGAAGCTCTTCAACCTGAGGTGACTTCAAGCTATTATCAAAATGAAAGAGACTGTTCTGAGATATTTCCTCTTTGCTGATGACTGTGCCTTGTGTACTGGCTCAGAGCCAGAGATGCAAGTCAGTCTGGACAAATTTTCCACAGCTTGTGACAACTTTGGACTCACCATCAACATTAAAAAGACTGAAGTCATGCACCAGCCTGCTCCTCGTGCACCGTACACAGAGCCCATAATCACAATCAAAGGGCAGAAACTACAGGCAATGGACCAGTTCACTTATCTTGGCAGCACCCTCTCCCAAGATATTGGGTGACTATTGATGCAGAAGTTAACTGCAGAATAGCAAAGGCAAGTTCTGCTTTTGATAGACTGTACTCCACCATATGGGAACGTTGAGGAATCAGCCCAGCAACAAAACTGAAGGTCTACAGTGCGGTGGTACTCACTACCCTCCTCTATGCCTGTGAAACGTGGACTGTGTATCGAAGGCATTCAAAACAGCTCAATCATTTCCACATGACTTGTCTTTGCAGAATATTACGCATCTGATGACAAGACAAAGTACCAGACACTGAAGTTCTCTCCAGAGCAAGTCTACCATCAGTCCACACACTACTGATGAGAGCGCAGACCCGGTGGGCAGGTCAAATCATCCGTATGTCAGATGAGCGCATACCCAAGCAGCTCCTTTTTGGGGAACTCTCTGCTGGAAGACACTTGCATCGAGACAAAGACACACTCAATGCCTCTCTGAAGTCGCTTGACATTGACACGAGCACCTGGGAAATGCTGGCACAAAACCGCCCTACCTGGCAATGCCTCATCCACAAAGTCTGTCAAGTTCACAAAGCAAGGTGCATTGCTGAAGCACAACTTAAGTGTGAGTTGCGCAAGTCCAGAGTCACTAGTGCAACAACTACAGTGTCTATACAAGTCTGTCCAATATGTGTCAGGACATTCCATGCCGGAATTGACCTGATCACTCATCTTTGGACACACCGCAACCAGCCTCAAAATGACGAATGGTGTTGAAATTCTCATCGATGACAATGGACGAACAACAACATGACCTCAGACTTCTGTATCTTTTTCCCGATGAAAGAAGGTGGAAAAGAGAATGTCTGGGGTGTGTGCAATCCTTAACTATGCTGGCTGCTTTTCTGAGGCAAGTGTCGACGGAGCCAATAGATGGGAGGCTGGTTTGCATGATGGATTGGGCTACATTCGTGACCTTTTGTAGTTCCTTGCGATCTTGGGCAGAGCAGGAGCCCATACCAAGCTGTGATACAACCAGAAAGAATGCTTTCTATGGTGCACCTGTAAAAATTGGTGTAAGTCTAAATTGTTGGTGTAGGTTATATCGGTGGTAAACTGGTTGTTGAATGAAGTTAGTCTCGTTTGTGACGGAAGGGAGGATGAGATATATGCATGTTAATAATTCCTCAGAATATTCTTAAGAGTTCAAATGTAGGGTTTGAGAACCATTGAAGACTTCAGTGGTCTTAGGGAAAAGTGTATTCACATGTCACTGTGCACGGTAGCATAGTGGTTAGCACAGTTACTTCACAGCACCAGGGACCTGGGTTCGATTTCCAGCTTGGATCACTGTCTGTGTGCAGTCTGCACATTCTCCCAGTGTCTGCGTGGGTTTCCTCCGGATGCTCCGGTTTCCTCCCATCGTGCAAAGAGGTGAGGGTTGGGTGGATTGGCCATGCTAAATTGCCCTTTAGTGTCAGGAGACGGGCTAGGGTAAATGCATGG
Organism: Sphyrna mokarran; assembly: GCA_024679065.1. NCBI lineage: Eukaryota > Metazoa > Chordata > Chondrichthyes > Carcharhiniformes > Carcharhinidae > Sphyrna > Sphyrna mokarran. The sequence goes on from JAGIQG010000011.1 coordinate 17,068,310, forward strand.
GGTTATGGGGATAGGACCTGGGTGGGATTGTTGTTGGTGCAGACTCGATGGGCTGAATGGGCTCCTTCTATACTGTAAAATTCTATGATTCTACAATAAAATTCGTAGAATCCCTACAGTGCAGAAGGAGGCCATTTGGCCCATTGAGCCTGCACCGACCACAATCCCACCCAGGTCTTTCCAATCCCTGTGACCCCCTGTATTTGGCCTTCTAATCCCCCTGACACTAAGGGGTAATTTAGCACAGCCAATCAACCTAACCTCCGTGCATTTGGACCATGGGAAGAAACCGGAGCACCCGCAGGAAACTGACGCAGACAAGGGGAGGATGTGCAAACTCCACACATAATAGTCCCCCAAGGCTGGAATTGAACCTGGGTCCCTGGCGCCGTGAAGCAACAGTGCTAACCACCCAACAATGAGAATCTTATTGCAGTTTCTCTGTTCTCCATCCCTTCAATTCTGATGAAGAGTCAAAGGACTTGAAACGTCAACTTAGTTTCTCTCTTGATGGGCGCTGGATGGCTCTGTTCCTGCCGACAGTCTGATTGCTTTGCCATTCTCACCCCTCCTTTAATCCAGGGAACCCCCTTGAGGATCCCTGAAGCATGTGCGAGTGCTTAGCCCTGTTTGCCACAAAGACTTCATTTTAAGATATTTCTCCGTCTGCACAATTTCTCCCTCTCAATCTATAATTGACCCTTCGACCCTGGGAAAAGGACTCTGACCACCTCCTCTATCCAACTTTGCTCACTGAACAATTGTAGATAACCTGACTACATGTGGAATCATAAGGCACGATGGGTTAGCTAAAAATTGACTGCATTCCTGAAGGGGACACAATGCAGGCAAACGACAGTTTCCCATAACAGCAGCTGCAAGGATTGTTTCCCTAGATGGAGACGGCCTGCAAAAGACACTTCTAATAATGAAATAAGGACTGAAATATATTTTGGATTTTAGAATGTGTGTTCAGTTCAAGTTAAAGTTAAAATTCAGTTTAGCGCCTCCAATTTTGCTTTTTTGCTTCTGCAGTGTTAACTTTTTAAGTTCTGTTCAATAAAGAAAACCATTTTAAAACTCGTATCAGTGCTATCTCCTCATCTATTCGAACAAATGAATGGATCTAACGCTTTTGAAGTTCAATGGACAGGTAGTTAGAGATCCTGGGTAACTTTATAGACACTTGACTTGAATACACACAGTGCTAGACACTGTGCAGAATCTGATGTAAGAATCTTGTGCACAAGGAGAAAACAGCTTGCAGTCATCCTGAAAGTGTTTCTGAAGTTACAAACAACTTGGCAATTATAGCCAGTTACAGCAAATCAGAAACGAGCAGTTTTTCTAGTCTTCATTTGCATACATATTCACCAACTAAATCCTGGCTTTTTATCCTTTCTCATTCGATGAGAAACTGATTCTGCTAACCCTTCATTTGCATAGCATATCCCCATATCTCACCTTTGGCATTTGTTATGGGAAAATTGCTCAGCCTCTGGTGAAGGTGGAAAAGCAAAATGTTACAGTGCCTACGCAAATGATGATTAACACAGTTCTTGCTGTAACACTGTCACAGAGACACTGTCTCCTTTGGAAGGAAGGTCTGTCGGCTGATACACATTTTCCACTGCCTGTGCAGAGAAGGCACAAAACGATTTGAACAGTCTAGTTTCTGCACAATTTAGCTTCCAAACTGTGAAACTTCAATCTGAACAAGTTAACTTCTGCGATAGTATTGCTGAGAAGTTGTTGTTTTCTGCACTCTTACCTGCTTTTGACTCCTCGTGCAGAATTTCACCAAGGCTGGAGAATCGGATTCTGCGCGCTGTGATTTGGTGGAGACACTGAAGCAACGAGGCTGTAAACACACCGACATCATCAGCCCTCAGAATACCATGGAGCTGCAGGTGGACAAGCCTCTCATCAACTCCGGAGATAACGTGATCCAGATAAAACCGCAGAGAGTTAAACTTTATCTGCGGCGAGGTAAACACGCAAGCTGTGGGGGTTTTGATTTGATTTATTACCCGTGAAAAGTATTGTTTCTTGCGCGGTGCACAGACAAAGCACACCGTTCATCGAGAAGGAAGCGAGAGGGTACAGAATGTAGTGTTACAGTCAGAGCAAGGGTGTAGAGAAAGATAAAGCATTGTTAGAGAGTTTGGAAGAGGAATAGGCAGGGAATAGAGGGAAATGAAGGGGCAAGAAAATATTAGATTAGAGAGGCATCTGTGTCGGCACAGACCTGGTGGGCCGAAGGGCCTGTTTATGTGCTCTACTGTTCTTTGTCACCAACAAACGGCCGGGATTTTCCAGCTACAATCACTGGAAAATCCCATCCAGGATTAACACGTGCCCGACGTCCCACCTGCTACAATTCCCGTGTTGGCCGGGATGGCGAACTTCCACATTAGCTTTCAATTTCCAGATTTTATTAAGTGAATTTAAATCCAGCAGCTGCCCCGGTGGGATCCGAACCCGTGTCTCTCAGACAATTAGTTTTACAAGCGTAGGATCAAAGTAGAAGGTAGAATTAGAAGGTACAGCTTACAAGAAAGTCGCCTCGCTCCGGTGCCAGTTGCCGACGTGGTAGTATTATCGCTGGGCTGGTCACCCAGAGACCCCGGGCCAATTCTCTGAGAGACACGGGTTCGAATCCCACCGGGGGGGCAGCTGGAGGAATTTCACTTCATAAAATCTGGAAATTGAAAGCTAAGGTGGAATTTTCCCACCTCACCCACCACGGGGATAGCAGCGGGTGGGACACAGACCGTGTGTTGACCTTGGGTGGGGACTTTACAGTGCGCGTAGCTGGAAAATCCCGCCCCTTTGTCTGGTGACAAATAACAGCACAGGAATAGGCCCTTCAGCCCTCCGGCTCTGTGCCAACACAGATGCCGCTGCAATCTAATATTTTCTTGCCTCTATTCCCCCTATTCCCGGCCTATTCGTGGATTTATCCAGATGCCTCTTGAATGTTGTTATAGAATCTGCTTCCATCACCTCCTCCTGCAGTGTGTTCACCATCGTATGTGTGAAATACTTGCCCTTTACATCTCCTTTAAACTTTCCCCTTCTCCCTCTCAATCTATAATTGACCCTTTGACCCTGGGAAAAGGACTCTGACCACCTCCTCTATCCAAGCGTGTTAGAATCTTGTAAACCTCTATCAGGTCTCTTCTTGATTTCTGACGGTGAAACCATTGTCGGGAAAAACCCATCTGGTTCACCGATGCCCCTTTAGGGAAGAAAATCTGCCTTCCTTACCCAGTCTGGCCGACAAAGATCAAAGAACCAAACAGCATGGGAAACAGGCCCTTCGGCCCAACGAGCCCGCGCCGCCACCCCTATGTTCCCACCTCTACCTGTGATCCCTGTCCATGTTTATAGATCTATGGATTAAAAACCAAATTTGAGACAATTTAGGGAGAATTTGTTTTGCCAATTAGCCTAAGAGCACATCTTTGGGATGTGGGAGGAAACCGGAGCTCCCGGAGAAAACCCACGCAAGCACGGGGAGAATGCGCAAACTCCCACAGACACAGGCTCAAATCCATGTATCTGCACAGCACAGCGATAGTCACTGAGCTGTCGTGTTGCCATCAAATGGTCCAGGTCAAGCGTACACTAACGACGTGAAGCACTAGGATACTCTCGAAAAAAAATCCAAGAGCAGCCCTCTCACGACCCATCGCGTGTATGCCCCTTGTTAGACAACAAGGTGGACCAAAGCACCTGTAGGATAAAAACAAGCACATCAATATCATCATCTATTTACACACTTCCCAGGGACTCCCAAGGCTCATGATCCTTATTTTAAATCAGTTTTATATACCCCTCCATTCCCATTCTGTTCATGTGCCCATCTAAGTATTTCTTACATGTGACTCCAGAGCCAATGTAGTTGACTCTCAACTGCCCTCTGTAAAAACTGGCTGGCGTGGACAAGTTGGGCCGAAGGGCCTGTTTCTCTGCCGTAAATCTCTCTGATTCTAAATGACTGAGAGAGACACTCTCAGTTCGAGGACAATTAGGGATGGACATTAGATGCTGACCCAGCCAGTGATAATCATGTCTCATGAAAACCTAAACAAGATATCAACAGCTCAGCGAGTTTCACATACTTATATTTATCAACCTGTTGCACATTCGAAGTAAAATTCAACTCCATCAAGCCCTGACATGGAACTAAAATCAGACTCAATATCTTTACAATCAGAATTTTGATGATACATTGTATAGGATTGCACAGTGGTTAACACTGCTGCCTCACAGCACCAGGGACCTGGGTTCCATTCCAACCTTGTGTCACTAATTCTGCAGAGTTTGCGCGTTCTCCCCGTGTCTGCCTGGGTTTCCTCCAGGTGCTGCAGTTTCCTTTCACAGTTCAAAGATGTGCGGGTTAGGTGGATTGGCCATGCTAAATTGTCCTTAGTGACCAAAGATGTGCAGATTAGGTGGATTGGCCATGCTAAATTGTCCTTAGTGACCAAATATGTGCAGGTTAGGTGGATTGGCCATTGGCTGAACGCATGAGGTTACGGGGAAAGCAGCGATCAGGGAGCAGTATTTGGGTTAGATGGTAGGATGTTCTTTCAGAGAGTAGATGCGGATTTGTTGGGCCAAATGGCCTGCTTTTGCACTGTAGTGAATCTGTGGCGTGAATGGAGCTGAGCTTTCGCACTAGGTGAGTGGGTAAAGGTGAGGTTAATTGAATTGAACGTACGGACGTTCCATTCTGTCGATCTTTTCTTGTGCAATCTCAGCCTGTGTCTCGGCAGGAAAGAGTGTCTGCTGTTTCTCGTTATGCTTTGTCTGGTTCACGCTTCATATATCTCCCATCCAAAACAATGCAGCTGGTTCCTTTCACAAGAATCGCAGTCTGTCAGCTGGTGAACTCAGCTCGAATGAGATCAGCATCTATTAATGCACGCATTTATCTGTCACCCAAACTTCCGGGATAAAATCATGTGTATATTTGCTTTGATTTATTATTGTTATGTGGATTTATTATTCCCCATAAAACTCCTAGAATGCAGAAGGAAGCCATTCAGCCCATCGAGTCTGCATTGACCACAATCCCATCCAGGCCCTATCCCCATAACCCCACAGATTTATCCTGCTAATCCCCCTGACATTAGGGTCAATTTGGCAAGGCCCAACCCAAGGGGTCGGGAACGAAGCCCAGTCCATCACACAAACTAGCCTCCCATCCACTGACTCTGTCTACACTTCCCAAAGCAGCCAGTGTAATTAACGACCCCACGCACACCGGACATTCTCTCTTCTATCTTCTTCCGTCAGGCAAGAGATACAAAAGTCTGAGATCACACGCCAACCGACTCAAGAACAGCTTCTTCCCTGCTGCCGTCAGACTTTTGAATGGACCCACCTCGCATTAATTTGATCTCTCTCTACATCCTAGCTGTGACTGTAACTCTACATTCTGCACTCTCTCCTTTCCTCCTCCCCTATGTATTCTATGAATGGTATGAATCACAGAATTCCTACAGTGCAGAAGGAGGCAATTTGACCCTACGTGCCTGCACTGAATACAATCCCACCCAGGCCCAATCCCGTAATCTCAAGTAATCCCCCTGACTCTAAGAGGCAATGTAGCATGGCCAATCCACCCAACCCGCATGCCTTTGGATTGTGGGAGGAAATCGGAGCACCCGGAGGAAACCCATGCAGACATGGGGAGAATGTGCAGACTCCGCACAGACAGTGACGCAAGCGGGAATCGAACCCGGATCCCTGGCGCTGTGAGGCAGCAGTGCTAACCACTGTGCTGCCCACGATTCTATGTTTTGCCTGTATAGCACGCAAGAAACCAGATCTCTCACTGAATACAATAAATCAATTAACATTTGAGCTATGGATGGAAGGATTGCCAACAAGCAGTTGGGACGGTGTTTTGGGAGCTGAACGTTTGATCACACCTTTCAAGGAAAAGATCCGATTGTTAAGATCAATGAAACATACAAAACCTGTCGGAGCATGGGAATTGGAAGCAGAAGTTCAGCACTTCTACCTGCTCCGCCATCCAATCAGATCGTGACTGATCTCTCCCTGGTCTCAAACCCACCTCTCCATCTTTCCTCTTATCCCTTTTTCTCATTAAAAATATATCTGTCTCCTTCTTGAAACCATTCAATGATTCAGACTCCTCCTGCGCTATGAGGCAATGAGTTCCACAAATTCACCACCCTCTGCCAGAAATAGTCTCTCCCCATCTCAGTTTTAAATCTATCGCCTCAGCCTCTACCTGTGACCTCTTGTTCGAGATTGCCCCATAACAGGGAACATTTGGTCCGCATTTACTTTAGCGATCCCGTTTAGTATTTTACATCCCTCAATTAGATCCCATCTCATCCTTCTAAACTCCAGCGAGTACACACCCAGACTCTTTAATCTCTCTTTGTGCATCAACCCTCCTCACTCTGGGATTCAATCTGGTGAACCTCCTCCGGACTGCCCCAAATGCCGCCACATCCTTCCTTAAATAAGGAGGACAAAACTGGACTCAATACTCCAGGTGTTGGTCTCACCAACACACGATACAATTTTCATCGAATCCCTGCAGCGCAGAAAGAGGCCATTCGGCCCATTGAATCTGCACCGATCCCGGAATGCTCAGGGGCACTTTCGCACGGCCGATCCCGCACATCTTTGGAGTGCGGGAGGAAACCGGGGCACCCAGAGGGAAACCCGCACAGACGCAGGGAGAATGAGCAGACTCCACACAGACCGTGACCCAAGGTGGGAATTGAACCCGGGTCTGTGGCGCCGTGAGGCAGCAGCGCTAACCACCGTGCCGCTAATTTATCCGACTTTGAGCTATGACATTAAAACAACTGTGGATGCAAGACTTTTATACAGGAGTTAGAGGGAAGTTCTAACTGAAAGAGAAAATGCTGGAAAATTTTCAGCAGGTCTGGCAGCATCTGTAAGGAGAGATGATTCGAGTCCAGATGTTGGAGTTTTGACCAAAGATCATTTGGACTTGAAACATCAGCTCTTTTCACCCCTTACCGATGCTGCCGGACCTGCTGAGATTGTCTCCTTTGATCTCAGATTCCGAGTAAGTTGCTTTTGTGAAAAGTGGAGTTGCCGTTTCTGATTCCTTATTGAACACGGTGCCTCGTGTTTCAGGTAGCCCGCAGAAAATCGAGGTGAAGTTTAAGCGCGCAGAGGGTTACCCCGTCGATCTCTACTACCTGATGGATCTCTCCTACTCCATGAAGGACGATCTTGCCAACGTCAAGAGCCTGGGAGGGCAGCTCCTCGAAGCCCTGAAGAGTGTCACCAAATCCATCAAAATTGGTGAGCCCGGCGTTTACCTGGTTGTTGGTTTAATAGGGTGGGGGGAGGCGGTTGATCTTGTTTCTTACTGGGCCAGGTCGTGACCTCCTTCTCTGCCCGCCTCTGTAGGCTTTGGCTCCTTCGTGGACAAGACGGTGCTGCCTTTCGTCAATACCCACCCAGAGAAGATGAAAAATCCCTGCCCCAACAAAATCGAAGCCTGCCAGCCTCCCTTCGACTTCCGCCACGTCCTCAACCTGACGGACAACGCGGACTTATTCAAGACAGAAGTCGGCAAGCAGTCCATTTCCGGAAACTTGGATCCTCCCGAGGCGGGGCTGGATGCCATGATGCAGGCCGCAGTGTGCGAGGTGAGACCTTCGTTTATCGACAAGGTGCACGGTGTATAGCGGCCGGAAAGGCCCCTTTTCTGTAGGGCCTCCGCGGCCAGCTCTGGAACGTTTGATCCCCGGGGATTACCAGGTTAGATCCGAATCCAGTGCTCAGCTGTGGAAAATGGGTGTTTAATCTCCCACGCTGCCCCATGGGCAGAGCTTTTCATTCAGTCTCTGGAGGTGCTGTGATAACCCCCAGGACTTGCACGTGAAATCGCTGATTGACCTCCCTGTAGGAAACATTAAATATGAGCTCCTTGAGAATTAGTGATTAACTCATCAGGTGGAGCTTGTGTACCAAGGCTTATATAAAGCAGGCCCACGAGTGGGTCAATTATTCCAGCTGGGACCTGTTCACCACAAGCTTGTGGTTTTGCTTTATTTTGTTTTGTGAAGTAAAGCACTGTTCCTTTATAGCTGATTTCTTTTACTCGTTCATGGGATATGGGCATCGCTGGCTAGGCCAGCATTTGTTGCCTGTTCCTGGTTGCCTGAGGACAGTTGAGAGTCAACCAGATTGCTGTGGTTCTGGAGTCACATGTCATCCCCAGACTGGACAAGGACGGCAGATTTCCTTCCGTAAAGGACATTAGTGAACCAACAATCAACAATGATTTCTGTAATAACTTCAATCAGGCCATTGAGGTTGGCCTATTGGTGTTGATGAAGGATTCAATTGATGGATCAATCAGGGAATCTTTTCCTTGTATTTAGCTGGGCGTGTCAGTTCCTCTGGCACTCCCTGAGGTAGACTGCTGACTGATAGTGCTCTGTGCACTGCTATTGGAATTGTAAATGAAGAAATTTGGGCAAAGGGACTTCTGAAGAATTATTACAGTTTCATCGTCATCAGCAGCTTCTTAATTCCAGATATCTTTTACTGAATTCAAATTCCACCACCTGCCACGGTGGGATTCGAACCTGGATCCCCAAAACATTCGCTGAGTTTCTGCATTAATAGTCTAGCAATAATACCACTAGGCCATCGCCTGCCCTGAAGACTCCTGGAGTTAATCTCGGTGCCCCATTGGGAAACAGGGAAGGCTTATGGCGGGGGGGGGAGGCAGGCAAGTCAATGGGAGGGTTTTCACCAGGAGATGCACGGGCTGAAGGAACAACCCGTAAATCTCCACCCGAAATATCGATTCTGGAAACGCTTTGCAGATAATTTAATGGGAATTTAACAAAGTTGTGGATAAAGGCTGAGTATGTTTGCTATGCGTCTGCCTAATAATCGTGGCGTTGTTCCTTACAGAAGGAGATCGGATGGCGTAACGTCACGCGACTGCTTGTGTACACCAGCGATGATGGTTTCCATTTTGCTGGCGATGGGAAACTCGGAGCAATCCTCACCCCGAATGATGGCCGATGCCATCTTGATAAAAACGGCTTTTATGCAGATAGCACTAAATATGTGAGTATAACCTTCCTATTCCAATCCTGGCAGGTTGTGGACAGAGTGATGTCTTCACCCTGCCTCTACCTGCCTGGCACCAAGTGCTCTTGGGTCTATTTCCACCGTTGTTACTTTGTTAGTCCCTGTCCCGTGCCGGTATTTATTCAGCGTCTCAAGCAGGCCTACGTTAACACTGCGATGAGGTTAGTGTGAAAACCCCCTTGTCCGGTGCCTGTTCGAGTACACCGAGGGAGAACTTAGCGTGGCCAATCTACTGAAACTGCACATCTTTGCAGTGTGGGAGGGAAACCAGAGCACCCAGAGGAAGGTCATGCAGGGAGCGTGCTGACGGACAGTGACCCAAGGTTGGCAATTGAATCTGGGTCTTTGGCACTGTGAGGCAGCAGTGCCAGCCACTGTGCCATGTGTGGCATTGTTACGGTTTTGTGGGAAATTTGGATTCTAATCTCTGGTGAAGCCATGCATTCCCAAGAAGGGTTAAAACTCTGAAAAATTCCCCGGCCCTAAAGATTTGGGAGAAAGCATCAGAGTATTTAACCCAACGTGAGATTTTACATCATTTTGACAAGTATTTGGTTCCCACAAATAATATTTTTGAGCTCTGAGTGGGATTAGAACCAGATTCATCTAACCTACACATCTTTCGAAACTAAGGGGCAATTTAGCATGGCCAATCCACCTAACCTGCACATCTTTGGACACTAAGCGACAATCTAGCATGGCCAATCCACCTAACCTGCACATCTTTGGACACTGAGGGACAATTTAGCATGGCCAATCTACTTAACTTACATATCTTTAGATACTAAGAGGCAATTTAGCATGATCAATCCACCCACCTACACCTCCTTAGACGTTAAGGGGCAACTTAGCATGGCCAATCCACCTAACCTGCACATCTTTGAACACTAAGAGGCAATTTGGCATGGCTAACCCCTCGAATCTGTGCACCTTTTGAGACTAAGGGCCAATTTAGTTGGCCAATCTAACTAACCTGCACATTATTGGACTGTGGGAGGAAACCGGAGCACCCGTAGGAAACCCATGCAGACCTGTGGAGAATGTGCAAACTCCACACAGTGTCCCAAGCTGGGAATCGAACACGGGTCCCTGGCGCCGTGAGGCAACAGCGCCAACCACTGTGTCACCAGGCCTCCCGGGGAGACAGTGGGGAAATAGGGAGTAAGGTTCAAACATCCACTTGCTGTACAGCTGATGCACAGTGGCAGCAGTGTGTATTGTGGCAGCAACTTGAATCCTTAGAAAATTCCTTCCAAACCTGCAACCTCTACCACCTAGAAGGACAAGGGCAGCAGATACCCACTGCCACTTAACAATTCCCCCTCCGAGCCTCTCGATCTAACGATCGGCAAAGCCAGGTTGGTATCTGCATGAGGAATTCACAATATGTCCAGCGTCTCTCTTGTGTAGCATTGTAGACTTTTGTGATTTTGGATCAATGATGACTCAGTGTTGCTCGGATGAGGATTTGAGTAATTACTGTTCATGTATCTGGGCTGTGATGGAACTTTGTTTCTTTTTCCTGTTGTCTCTTTGTCAGGACTATCCCTCCGTTGCTGAGCTGGCTTTGAAGCTCGCCGAAAATAACATTCAACCCATCTTTGCGGTCACGAGGAAGATAATGCCAGTGTACCAGGTAATCGTTCACGTGACTAACTATTCCCGAAGCAAGGCCAGTGTGCCACGTGAACAGCCGAAGGACTATCTCGCTCCGCACAAAATGATGTGCAGGAGTGGGACGACATGACAAACAAAAGTTCATAAAACAGCGGTTTTGTGAAGGCAGAGAAATATTTATACAGCAGGGGGAGGGGATGAAAGAGGAGTCACACAGCCACGGAAACCAGGGAGAGAGAAGCTGCTAATGGCAGCCCAGAGAGAGAACAGAAGGTGTGAATGGCCAAACGGCGGAGAAGCTAAAATTAGTTAGGGTAAATTGTGACAGATGAAGATGTGGGAGGAGATGGGTGGGAGAGGGGTAAAATGGAGAAAGAGGGGAAGCAAAGGGGGAGAAAAGGAGGATAAAGTAGGGGAAAGAGTTGGGGGGGGGCTTTTGTCCAATGTGCCAGGCAGACAATCAAAGATTGAGCCAGTCCACCCATACGTAGAAACTATCTCGCTCCATGCAAAATGATGTCTTCTGGCAGAAAAGTAGTGGGACGACATTCAAGCGGGACAGCAAGCGAACAGTCATAAAGCAGTGACTCCCCGTGTATGTCTGGGAGAATTAGACCCCCGGGAGGGTTATTTGCACAATTGGGGCATGGCCATCTAAAATGATCACTTCTCAGTCTTGCCCCACTTTCTCTTCCCAACTTGGGGGCTGAATTTTGGCTTGAATCTTAAAAAAGTGCCCCAAGCATCTGGATTTTTGGGTTGGAGGTGGCGGCCGGGGAGGGGCGGATAGTTGGTGCCATGTGTAGCTGGGCACAGTGTTGAGGCAGCCAGAGGGGCGCAGGTGTAAGGTGGGCTGGTTAACCCCTGTTATGTCCCACAGGGGTATCTGACCTCTCCTATAGGGCTGCCCGACCTCTCCTGTAGGGTACAGTGTCATAGAGCAATGCAGCGTGGAAAGAGGCCCTTCGGCCTAACCAGTCCATACCGATCATGGTGCCCTCCCTGCTGGTCCCAATTTGCCCGCTCTTGGCCCATATCCCTCTAACCCTTCCCCATCCACGTACTTATCCAAATACTTATTAAATGTTGCTATTGTACCTGCCTCAACCACTTCCTCTGGCAGCTCATCCCATACACGCACCACCACCCTTTGTGTGAAGAAGTTGCCCCCTCAGATCCCTTTTAGATCTTTGCCCCTCTCACCTTTAACCTCTGCCCTCAAGTTTTCAGCCCCCCTTCATGATTTTACGCACCCCAATAAGATCGCCCCTCATTCTCCAAGGAATCAGCAAAAACACGAAGGCAGATTATTACTTGAGTGGCTGTAAACTGGGGGAGGGGAGTGTGCAGAGGGACCTGGGTGTCCTTGTGCACCAGTCACTGAAGGTAAGCATGCAGGTGGTAAAGAAGGCAAATGTTGAACTTCATTGCGAGAAGTTTTGAGTACAGGAGCAGGGATGTGTTGTTGCAATTATACAGGACCTTGATGAGGCTATACCTGGAATATTGCTCTCCTTTTCTGAGGAAGGATGTTCTTGCTCTCGAGGGAGTGCAGTGAAGGTTTACCAGGCTGATTCTGGGGATGGCAGACTGATGAAGATTATTCCGGAGTGAAGACAGCTGCATTTCTCAATGTGTCACTGCCTATGTGAACTGCGGGGGCTGTGGATCATATCCCGCCCTTGCCCCCAACCCCCACACTCCACACAGCCCGAACAGAAATGGTGGGTACAGTAAGAAGTCTTAAAACACCAAGTTAAAGTCCAACAGGTTTAATTGGTAGCGAAAGCCAGTAACTTTCAGAGCGCTGCTCCTTTGTCAGGTAAGTGGAAGTTCTGTTCACAAACAGAGTATATAAAGACACAAACTTAATCTACAGAATAGTGATTGAAATGCAAGACTTTACAACCAATCAAGCCTTAAAGGTACAGACAATGTGAGTGGAGAGAGGGTTAAGCATAGGTTAGAGAGAAGTGTATTGTCTCTCTCGAGGACAGTTAGTGAGATTTTGCAAGCCCAGGCCAGTCATGGGGGTTACAGATAGTGCGACATGAACCCAAGATTCCTGTTGAGGCTGTCCTCATGTGTGCGGAACTTGGCTATCAGTCTCTGCTCAGTGACTCTGCGTTGTCGTGTGTCGTGAAGGCCCCCGTGGAAAACACTTACCCGAAGATCAGAGGCCGAATGCCCATGACCGCTGAAGTGTTCCCTGACAGGAAGGGAACAGTCTTGCCTGGTGATTGTTGAGCGATGTTCATTCATCCACTGTTATAGTGTCTGCGTGGTCTCCCCAGTGTACCGTGCCTCAGGACATCCTTTCTTGCAACGTATCAGGTAGACAACGTTGGCCAAGTTGCAAGATTATGTACTGTGTACCTCGTGGATGGTGTTCTCACGTGTGATGATGTCGTCCATGTCGATGATCCGGCATGTCTTGCAGAGGTTGCTGTGGCAGGGTTGTGTGGTATTGTGGTCACTGTTCTTCTGAAGGCTGGATCATGTCATCAAAATATCTTTGATGACGATGAACATCTCACCAGGGCCATCCCCACCCCCCCCCACTTCTTGCCTTCAGACAACCGCGCAACCTCAAACAGACACAGCAAACTACCCAGCCTTCAGGAGAACAGTGACCACAATACCACACAACCCTGCCACAGCAACCTCTGCAAGACATGCCGGATCATCGACATGGATGCCATCATTTCACGTGAGAACACCATCCACCAGATATATGGTACATACTCTTGCGACTTGGTCAACGTTGTCTACCTGATACACTGCAGGAAAGGATGTCCCAAGGCTTTGGTACAATGGGGAGACCATGCAGATGCTACAACAAATGAATGATCACAGCTCGACAATCACCAGGCAAGACTGTTCTTTTCCTGTTGGCCAACACTTCAGCGGTCATGGGCATTCGGCCTCTGATCTTTGGGTAAACGTTCTCCAAGGTGGCCTTCATGATACAGGACAGTGTAGAGAGCAGAGACTGATAGCCAAGTTCCACAAACATGGGGACGGCCTCAACCAGGATCTTGTCACACTATCTGTAACCCCCCACGACTTGCCTGGACTTTCAAAATCTCACTAACTGTCTTGAGTGGAGACAATACACATCTCTTCAATTTGTGCATAACACTCTCTCCACTTACATTGTCTGTACCTTTAGGACTTGATTACTTGGAAAGACTTGCATTCCAACCATTATTCTGCAAATTGAGTTTGTGCCTTTATATGCCCTGTTTGTGAACAGAACTCCCACTCACCTGACGAAGAAGCAGTGCTCCGAAAGCTAGTGGCTTTTGCTACCAAATAAACCTGTTGGACTTTAACCTGGTGTTTGTGAGACTTCTTACTGTGTTTACCCCAATCCAACGCCGGCATCTCCACATCAGAAATGGTGGGTGCCGGTTTCAGCTTAAAATGTTTAAAATCTAAAGTTTAAAATTTATTTATTAGTGTCACAAGTCAGCTTACATGAGCACTGCACTGTGAAAATCCCCTGTTCAGGTCACACTAAGGGACAATTTAGCACGGCCAATGCACCCTAAACTGCACATCTTACAAACTGTGGGAGGAAACCGGAGGCCCAAAGGAAACCCACGCAGAGACGGGGAGAATGTGCAGCCTCCATACATACAGTCGCCCATTGGGAATCAAACCCACAGTGAACAGCAGTGCTAACAGCAGTGCCACTATCGGGCTGTATTGGGAGGGGTAAGTTTTTACCTTTGTCAAATACCACCCAAGGCATCGTGAAGATGGAGTCCAGGTCCTTGTCGGGTTCCCCCTGCTTTCAATCCTGGTTAAAGCAGCCTTGCTGCGATATCAGGAAGAAAGTAGATTTCCGACACTCCAGCTTCCAGTATCGTTGCTTCTGTCATTGTTTCTTTTCGCTGCCGTACCTCCGCACGGCTTAAGTAACCAAAACCGTCTCTTTCTTTTTCCTTCCAGGAGCTGAGCAAAATGATTCCTAAGTCTGCGGTGGGTGAATTGAAGGAGGATTCCAGTAACGTGGTCCAGTTGATAACAGCTGCCTATAATGTAGGTCACACTCAGTGCGAAGCTCAATCCATGTTAGATTCTGCTCTGAATGTCCTGCTGATGGGTGTGTCAGTACACAAGCGCTGTTCAATTCAATATTGCTGTCTCAGTTCAATATTGCTGCCAAAATTTGATTTGGTTTATGTATTGGTTTATAGTGAAAGGTATTGTTTCTTGCGCACTATACAGACACCAGGATAAAGTCCAACAGGTTTATTTAGAATCACGAGCTTTCGGAGTACTGCTCCTTCATCAGGTGGGTGCAGGTTAATACACGGCATGTATAGACAAAGGCACCACTGCAAGGTAATGCATTCTTCACGCTCTAATCTGTAATTATCTGTGACTTTGCTTAAGTATGCCGCGTGAACTAACCCCCGCCGGCATCTCCACACAGCATGGCTATGCAGACAAAGCATACCGTTCATAGATAAAGGAGAGAGTGCAGAAGGTAGTGTTACAGGCGTAGCTAGGATTGAAAGAGATTGAATCGAAGCATTGTTAGAGGATTTAAAAGAATTAGAATGAAGTTTTAGAGGTGCAGAATGAGAGGAAAAGGTCGAGGTAGAAGGTCTATTGGGCACAGCCTGCAAGAACTCACCTCACCCCGTCATCTTAAGAAGCATATGGGGCGGGGGGGGGTGGATTCTCCCAAACCCAAGTTCCCGGTTGAGGCCTTGCTCATGTGTGCGAAACTTGGCAATCAGTTTCTGCTCAGAGATTCCGCATTGTCGTGTGTTGTGAAGGCCGAATGTTTACCGAAGATCAAAGGCTGAATGCCCATGACTGCTAATATCTCTTCCTGTTGGGGAACACTTCAGGGGTCACAGGCATTCAGGCTCTGATCTTTGGGTAAGTGTTCTCCAAGGTGGCCTTTATGACTCACGACAGCGCAGAGTCGCTGGGCAGAGACTGATAGCCAAGTTCCGCGCACATGAGGACAGTCTCAACAGGGATCTTGGGTTCATGTCACAACTGGTCTGGGCTTGCAAAATCTCACTAACTGTCCTGGCTGGAGACAATACACATCTCTTTAACCTGTGCTTAACCCTCTCTCCACTCAGATTGTCTGTACCTTTAAGACTGATCTTTAATGATGTTCACGGTACGGCACTCTGCAGTGCTCAGAATATGGGAGATTCATTTTGAAAATCCTACTGAAAAAAACCCAGCAAAATTTACTCCAATTTTTACCCAAATCTGGCACTTAAAATTTTGGGGGGAGGATCCCACCCATAATGTCACAGTTTTTTATCTTGTACTCATCAGACAGATTTGCAAGATTACAAAATTGCAGAGGGCACAACGATTTGTATTGCCTGAGGAGTGAGTGTTGATTGGCTGCCAAGCAGACTCCAAGTGGTAGAGGTGCTGCTGTGGAGAATGCACCAGTTGACTGATAGTTGCCGGTCAACCGCCAAGCTTTGTCTCAATTCAAACCAGGCAAGTTAACTCTGAAACAAAAACAGAAAACGCTGGAGAAACTCAGTAGGTCTGTGGAGAGAGAATGGAGCCCATGTTTCGAGCCCGGATGACCCTTTGCCAGAGGAGGTTGACCTTGGATTGATCAAAGCATTGGCTTGGAGAATGAACCAGGAATGACTGGTGGAGATTTAGTTAAGTCAAAAGAGCCACAATGCATCTTCCCATTTGTCTGTCTGTAAAAAAACAGGGCCAATATGTGTATATATGTATGCATTAATGTTCAAAACTTGGTATGCTTTTGAATTTTCTGATACGTGCAAAATGAAAAACTTCGACGGTGTGTCCTTTTTCGGCATTACACGACTTCTGGGACTGCCCGGACAGTATTCTCAGTTTAAGTTTCTTCTTTTTCAGAATCTATCCTCTACCGTGATTTTAGCGCACAAAAACCTCCCAGACGGAGTCCGTGTCTCCTACACCTCACACTGCAGCGACGGAGATACTCACAGCGAAAAGCAAGGAACCTGTTCCAACGTGAAGATTAACACAGAGGTGAGTTCGAGAAGAAGGTCTTGACGGTGGTCTCTGGGCTTGGGGGGAGCACGCAGCAGTATCCCCCCACCCTCCACCGTCCCCTGCATCCACCCTCCTGCACCCCAACACTCACACCAAAATAAAATCTGCTTGAAAAGATACAGCGGATGGGCAACACACAGTGAGCCCAGAAGCAATGGTGTGAAATTGTTTCTGCACATTGAAATGGAGCCTGAGCCACAGTAATTAGGTTTGGGCCCTTGCCAGGCTGTGACCCCAATAACATTGCTGGTGGGGTGGGATGGGAGGGAGGGGAAAGATTGGGTAAGGGATGGTGGGACAGTTGGGACAAGATCTCATTCTGAGATCTCCCCCAACACCAATCCCCTGTCACGGCCCGCCAGGATACATTCCCCCCCCCCCCCCCCCCCAAATCCCTCTCAAGGTTTTTCCAGTTGTTCGTGGATCAGGGAGGCAGACACAATGGCACAGCGGTTAGCACTGCTGCTTCACAGCTCCAGGGAGCTGGGTTCGATTCCTGGCTCGCGTCACTGTCTGTGTGGAGTTTGCGCATTCTCCCCATGTCTGCCTGGGTTTCCTCTGGGAGTTCAGGTTTCCAAAGATGTGTGGGTTAGGTTGATTGGCCATGCTAAAAAAAAGTGCCCCTTAGTGTCCTGAGATGTGTAGGTTAAGTGGATAAATATGTAAGGATGTGGGGGTAGGGCCTGGGTGGGATTGTGGTCAGTGCAGACTCGAAGGGCTGAAGGGCCTCTTTCTGCACTGTAAGGTTTCTATGATTCAATGTCAGCAGACTGTACACCAAACAAAAGTCTATCGGGGTGGCACAGTGGTTAGCACTGCTGCCTTAGAGCGCCAGGGACATGGGTTTGATTCCCAGCCTTGGGTGACTGTGCAGAGTCTGCATGTTCTCCCCATGTCTGTGTGGGTTTCCTCCCACAGTCCCAAAGATATGCAGGCTAGGTTGATTGACCATTATCCCTTAGTGTCGGAAGTGGGGGAGCTACCAAGAGTAAATCCCTGGGTATAGGGCCTGAGTGGGATTGTTGTCAGCACAGACTCAATGGGCCGAATGGCCTCCTCCTGCACTGTAGGGATCCTATGGAACCTGACGGCGGCTTGCTTTTTTGTTCCCCCGTTTCCCCCTTCTCCCCCCCAGATTGGCTTCACAATCACGGTGACCGCAGACAAGTGCCTGACCACCACAGAGTCCTTTGAGATCAAACCGTTAGGCTTCACGGAGAAGTTGGAGATTCTGCTGGAGATGAGGTGTGACTGTAAATGTGACGACAAGCCCCAATTATCCAGTCACTGTAACAACAAGGGTCGTGTCAACTGCGGTATATGCAGGTAAAGTCATGCAGTTGAAATTCCTTCACTGTTTTTTTGTCTCCCTTGATGGAAACTTCCTTCAACACTTCATGAAGCTGCGATTTAATTTTTAATACATCTGCTTGCTCTCCAAGTTTGTTTGCCAATGCTTCTGCGGAGAGTCTTGGGAAAAAGTAGTTTATTTCTTAGACACAAGTAGGCTTACACTGCAATGAAATTACCATGAAAATCCCCAAACCGGTGCCTGCTCGGGTACACTGAGGGAGGATGGCCAATGCACCCTAACCAGCAACGTTTTTCAGAGTGTGGGAGGAAACCGGAGCACCCGGGGGAAACCCACGCAGAAACGGGGAGAATGTGCAAACTCCACCCAGACGATGTGTGGAGTATTTTTGCATGTTGCTGCAGTGAAAGGTTAGCCTGGTGGTATTATCACTAGTCTATTTTATGTTCTGGGGACCCGGCTTCAAATCCTGCCACGGCAGATAGTAGAATTTGAATTGAATGAAAAGTGTCTGAAATTAAGTATCTACCAGTGAGCATGAAATCATTGTTGGGAAAACCCATCTGGTTCAATAATGTCCTTTAGGAAAGGAAATCTGCCATCCTTTTTTTCATATTTATTTGTGGGATTTGGGTGTCGCTGGCTGGGCCAGTATTTATTGCCCACTCCTAGTTGCCCCTTGAGAAGGTAGAGGTGAGCTGCCTCTTGAATTGCTGCAGTCCGTCTTCTGTGGGTTGACCCACAATGCTGCTATGGCAGGAATTCCAGGATTTTGACCCAGCAACTGCAAAGGAACGGCCGGTATATTTCCAAATCAGGATGGTGAGCTGCTTGGAGGGGAACTTGTGGTGGGGGGTGTTCCCCTGTATCTGCTGCCCTTGTCCTTCTAGATGGAAGTGGTTGTGGAATTGGAAGATGCTGTGTCTAAGGATCTTTGGTGAGTTGCTGCAGTGCATCTTGTGGATGGTACACACTGCTGCTACTGAGCGTCGGTGGTGGAGGGAGTGAATGTTTGTACATGTGGTGCCAGTCCAGCTGGGCTGCTTTATTCTGGTATCAAGGACCTGATCTGGCCTACACGTGACTCCAGAGCCACCGATGGGCAATAAATGCTCGCCAGCCAGTGATGCCCGTGTCCCACGAATGATTAAAACACACATGAACACCAGAATGAAGTTATTGTGAAAATTCCCTAGTCTCCATACTTGGGGAGAATTTAGCACGGCCAATGCACCCGAACCAGCGCGGCTTTCGGACTGTGGGAGGAAACCGGAGCAACTGGGGGAAACCCACGCAGACACGGGGAGAATGTGCAGATTCCGCACAGACAGTGACCCAAACTGGGAATCGAATCCAGGTTTCTGGCGCTGTGGGGATGCGGTGCTAGCTGTTGTGCCATTATGCTGCCTCAGGTGCTATACAAATGCAGCTAGTTATAGTTGTTGCCGCACTGCTCCCCTAGTTTTGTTGCTACTGGAGTTAACATGAGGAAAAATAAAAATGAAACCTTTTTCTCATTCATTCGTGGAAATGGGCGTTGCTGGCTGGGCCAGCGTTTATTGCCCATCTCTAGTTGCCCTTGGAGAGCAGTTGAGAGTCAACCATATTGCTCTGGAGTTGCATGTAGGCCAGACCAGGTAAGGAAGGCAGATTTCCTTCCCTAAAGGATATTAATGACCCAGATGGGTTTTTCCGACAATAGTTTCATCGTCATCATTAGATTCTTAATCCCAGATATTTTTATTGAATTCAAATTCCACCGTCTGCCGTGGCTGGATTCAAACCCGGGTCCCCAGAACAATAGCTGAGTTTCTGGATGAATAGTCCAGCGATAGTACCACTAGGCCATCGTCTCCCTACCCCTGTTGTCACTTCCATTTTCAGCATCTGCTTATGAGTGATTTTTGAAAGTCTGTCACCATCATGATGTCAGCAAGGAAGGGTGGCACAGTGGATAGCACTCCTGCCTCACAGCGTCACGGACACAGGTTCAATTCCCGGCCTTGGGTGACTGTCTGTATGGAGTTTGCATGTTTTCCCCTACGTCTACATGGATTTCCTCTGGGTGCTCTGGTTTTCTCCCACACTCCACATATTTGTGGGTTAGGTGGATTGGCCATGCTGACTTGCCCTTTAGTGTCCGAAAACTGTGCAGGTTAGGTGGATTGGCCATGCTAAATTGTCCCTCAGTGTCCAAAGATGTACAGGTTGCATGGATTGGCCATGCTAAATTGCCTCTTAGTGTCCGAAGATGTGTAGATTAGGTGGATTGGCCATGCTAAATTGCCCCTTAGTGTCCAAAGATGTGCAGGTTAGGTGGATTGGCCATGCTAAATTGCCCCTTAGTGTCCAAAGATGTGCAGGTTAGGTGGATTGGCCATGCTAAATTGCCCCTAGTGTCCAAAGATTTGCAGGTTAGGTGGATTGGCCATGCTAAATTGCCCCTTAGTGTCCAAAGATGTGCAGGTTAGGTGGATTGGCCATGCTAACTTAGTGTCAGGGAATTAGCAGAGTAAAGGGTGGGATTATGGGAATTGGGCCTAGATAGGATGGCAGTCGGAGCAGATTCACTGGGCCAAATGGCCTCCTTCTGCACTGTAGGGATTCTGTGAAGTGAGGAATGGATGGGCGGAGGGGAGGGGAGGGTGGTTATAATGACTCCTTGCCCTTTAGAGATTGTGTCAATAACCTTTCTTGTTGGAGGGGTTGATCCCAGTTTCTTCCCTCTTTTCCAGCTGTATTGAAAATCGAATTGGCAAGTTCTGCGAGTGTGACCCCGGGAAGCACTCCACCAAAGATCTGGACGCTGCTTGCCGGAAGGACAACTCATCGGCTATCTGCAGTAACCAGGGAGACTGCGTCTGTGGTGTATGCATTTGCCACACTAACCCCAATAAAAAAATCTACGGCAGGTACTGTGAGTGCGATGACCAGAGCTGTGAGCGGAACCTGGGTAAATTGTGCGCTGGTGAGTATTATCTTATCAGAAATACATACATTTTTAAAGTTTCTCTGACAATCAACAGTTGATTTTATTAGAACATAGAACATTACAGCGCAGAACAGGCCCTTCGGCCCTCGATGTTGCACTGACCAATTAAGAAAAAGCAATGACCCTCTAACCTAAACCATTCCCTTTTCATCCATCAACCTATCCACGGATCTCTTAAACTCCCCCAAACTTGGCGCATCTACAACTGCAGCAGGCAGGGCATGATGTAGAGATGCCAGCGTTGGACTGGGGTAAACTCAGTAAGAATCTGGCAACACCAATTTTAAATCCAACAGATTTATTTGAGAGTAAATCTGCGAGCTCTTGAATTTTCGTCTTCGTCAGGCAAATGCAGTGTTCTGGTCTGCAATAGCACACATATCAGCACAGAGAGTCACAGATTGCTGATTAAAATGCGAGTCCTTTTACACCTAACCTGCTATTCAAGTGTTAAAGTGGCTAACAATGTGTGCGAAGCATTGGTTAGAGAGATGTGTATTTTCTCCAGACAGCACAGTAAGTGAGGTTTTTTGCTAACCCAGGCAATCACAGGGGTTACAGATAGTGTGACATGAAGCCAAGATCCCTGTTAAGACCGTCCTCATGTGTGCGGAACTTGGCTATCAGTCTCTGCTCAGCGGCTCTGCGCTGTCCTGTGTTACGAAGGCCCCCTTGAAGAACATTTACCCGAAGGTCGGAGGCCGAATGCCCGTGACTGCTGAAATGTTCGGCAACAGGAAGGGAACTGTTTTGCCTGGTGATTGTTGCGATGAACATCGCTCAACAATCACCAGGCAAAACAGTTCCCTTCCTGTTGCCGAACATTTCAGCAGTCACGGGCATTCGGCCTCCGACCTTCGGGTAAATGTTCTTCAAGGGGGCCTTCGTAACACAGGACAGCGCAGAGTCGCTGAGCAGAGACTGATAGCCAAGTTCCGCACACATGAGGACGGTCTTAACAGGGATCTTGGCTTCATGTCACATTATCTGTCACCCCCATGACTTGCCTGGGTTAGCAAAAAACCTCACTTACTGTGCTGTCTGGAGAAAATACACATCTCTCTAACCAATGCTTCGCTCACATTGTTAGCCACTTTAACACTTGAATAGCAGGTTAGGTGTAAAAGGATTCGCATTTTAATCAGCAGTCTCTGACTGTCTATGCTGATATGTGTGCTATTGCAGACCAGAACACTGCATTTGCCTGACGAAGACGAAAATTCGAGAGCTCGCAGATTTACTCTCAAATAAATCGGTTGGATTTAAAATTGGTGTTGCTGGATTCTTACTGAGCAGGCAGGGCATTCCATACCCTTACCACCCTTTGGGTAAAGAACCTACCTCTGACATCCATCCTATAACTACCACCCCTTAATTTAAAGCTATGTCCCCTCGTGCTAGCTTTCTCCATCCTAGGAAAAAGGCTATCACTGTCCACCCTATCTAAACCTCTAATCATCTTATATGTTTCAATAAGGTCTCCTCTTAGCCGCCTCCTTTCTAACGAAAACAACCTCAAATCCCTCAGCCTCTCCTCATAAGACCTGCCCTCCATACCAGGCAACATCCTGGTAAACCTCCTCTGTACCCTCTCCAATGCCTCCACATCTTTCTTATAATGCGGGACCAGAACTGCACACAATACTCCAAGTGCGGCCGCACCAGAGTTTTGTACAGTTGCAACATGATGTTGCAGCTCCAAAATTCAATCCCCCTACCAATAAAAGCCAAGACTCCATATGCCTTCTTAACAACCTTATCGACTTGATTGCCAACTTTCAGGGATCTATGCACATACACACCAAGATCCCTCTGTTCATCAACACTATTAAAAGTCATACCATTAGCCCTATACTCTATACATTTGTTATTCCTGCCAAAGTGAATTATCTCTCACTTTTCCGCATTAAACTCCATTTGCCACCTCTCGGCCCAACTGTGCAACTTGTCCAAGTCTCTCTGCAAACTATAACACCCCTCTTCGCTATCTACCACTCCTCCGACTTTGGTGTCATCCGCAAATTTACTAATCCATCCTTCTATACCCTCATCCAGATCATTTATAAAAATTACAAACAGCAGTGGCCCCAAAACAGACCCCTGAGGTACACCACTTGTAACCGAACTCCACGATGAATATCTCCCATCAACCACCACCCTCTGTCTTCTATCTGCTAGCCAATTCCTAATCCAATTAGCTAAATCACCCTCAATCCCATACATCTGCATTTTCTGCAGAAGCCTTCCATGGGCCACCTTATCGAACGCCTTACTAAAGTCCATATATACCACATCAACTGCCTTACCCCCAACCACCTCTTTGGTCACTTTTTCAAAAAACTCAATAAGGTTAGTAAGGCACGACCTACCCTTCACAAAACCATGCTGACTATCCCAATCAATTCATTTCTCTCTAAATAACTATAAATCCTATCCCTAATAATTCTTTCCAATACTTTGCCCACAACAGAAGTAAGACTCACCGGCCTCTAATTCCCCGGAAAGTCTCTCTTCCCCTTCTTGAACAAAGGGACCACATTCGCTATCCTCCAGTCATCCTGCACTATACCCGTAACCAACGACGACCTGAAGATCAGAGCCAGAGGCTCTGCAATCGTCTCTCTCGCCTCCCAGAGAATCCTAGGGTAAATCCCGTCCGGAGAATCCGAGGGTAAATCCCGTCCGTGTCAACGTTTTCCACTGACTATTCCCTCTCCCTCTCCCTTCAGGCAATGGGAAATGCGATTGTGGAATATGCAAATGTGATAAAGGTTTCAGTGGGACGGCCTGCGAGTGTCCCGACGCCATTGGACAGTGTGTGGAGCCGGGCAGGAACACCACCTGCAATGGCAGAGGGACGTGTGTCTGCAATGAGTGTAAATGTAATCCCGGGTACCAACTTCGCTTCTGCAAGGATTGCCCAGGCTGCCCATCCCCGTGCCCCACCTACGTGTAAGTAACCCCTCTGAAAGAAATCTAAGCGTCGGAGATCATCAGAACCCAGGTTGGTCAGTTCCTTAAGCAAGGAGCTTTGACTTCTTTAGGTTCCATCACAAAGACACTCAGTGACCTTGCCACTTTTTCGCTGCTGAGACCTGATACTCGGTAGCTACAACATTTCTTTCAATTCATTCCCGGGACACGGGCATCGCTGGCTGGCCAGCATTTATTGCCCATCCCTACTTTTCCTTGGAGAGAGTCAACCACATTGCTGTGGCTCTGGAATCACATGTAGGCCAGACCAGGTAAGGACAGCAGATTTCCTTCCCTCAAGGGACGTTACTGGGTTTTTCCCGACAACGGTTCCACGGTCATCCATGGATTCTTAATTCTGGATTCGTTTTTTTTTATTGAATTCAAATTTCACCGTCTGCCGTGGTGGGATTCGAACCCAGGTCTCCGGCTGAGCTTCTGGATTGCTAGCCCAGCGATAATCACACGAGGCCATCGCCTCCCCCAAATGTGGAAATGCTGTCATGGTATCGCAGGTTTGAAAGAGAAAGTGCGGGCAGAGATTTCCCAGAGTGGCACAGTGGATGGAAAGGGGGCATGGAAGGCTGCCAACCCCAAGAGATTTCCCCACCAGTTGAAGGGATGTGACCCATCACGTAAGTGGGATTCAGCTTAGCCGATAAGAACTTGGTTTAAGAAGATGAGTGGGGGTGGGGGCACAAAAACTTAAAAATAGAACCCATCTACCTAGCTCCCCCCGCCCCCACAAAACATTCTGCACCACCCCCACCCCAACACATACACATCGTGCTACACCCCTACGCTACACCCCCATCCTTCCCCCTCATGCAACACCCTCCCAATGCACTCCCCTGTGGAACTATCTGGGCACTGCTCCTGGCACTAGCCAGGGGGCAATGCCAGAGACATCGCCAGGGTGTGGTGTCTGGGGGCAGTTGCTCCCGTTCCTGAACAATTCACTTCACTCCTCTGGCAGCTTCAGCTCACCAGGGTACGTAGAATCCCTACGTCGCAGAAAGAGGCCACTCAGCCCTTTGAACCTGCACTGACTCTCCAGTTCAGATTTATCCCAGTCATTGGATTATGGAATGTCTGAAGTGTGGAGGGAGATCATTTGGCCCATTTTGCCTCCACTAATAGCAATTCCACCCCGGCTGCACAGTGGCGATACGGTGGCACAGTGTGTTAGCACCTCTGCCTCACAGTACCAGGGACCTTGGCTTAATTCCTGGCCTTGGGTCGCTGTCTGTGTGGAGTTTGCACATCCTCCCCGTATCTGTGTGGGTTTCGTCCGGGTGCTCCGGTTTCCTCCCACAGTCCAAAGATGTGCAGGTTACGTGCATTGACCATGCTAAATTGCCCCTCAGTGTCAGAGGGATTAGCAGGGTAAATATGTAGGGTTGCGGGGATAGGGTTTGTTGACAGTGCAGACCTGATGAGTCAAATGGTCTTCGCCTTCACTGTAGCGATTCTATGATTCTTCTGTGAAGCCCAATCCCTGTAATTCCCTCTATTTACCTTGCTATTCCCCCGACACTGAGGTCAATTTAGCAACGGAGAGTGTGCCAAGATGCATGAATGATGTAATTTGGTGGGGGGGTGTGATTATTGGGTTTGGAGGCCCAATATATTGGTGTGAAGTAAGATTTGTGACCCCTGCTGTTTTTTTCCATTTCCCGCCCGGTGAAATTCTGGATTGAAAAATTCTCCCCCTTAACCTTTCAACTGGCCTTTCTGATTTGATTTGATTTATTATTGTCACATGTGTTGGGATACAGTGAAAAGTATTGTTTCTTGCACGTTACACAGACAAAGCATACCACTCATAGAGAAGGAAAGAAGAGAGAGTGCAGAATGTGGTGTTACAGTCATAGCTCGGGTGTAGAGAGAGATCAGTTTAATGTGAGGTCGGTCCAGTCAAAATTCTGACAGCAGCAGGGAAGAAGCTGTTCTTGAGTCGGTTGGTACGTGGCCTCAGACTCTTGTATCTTTTTCCTGATGGTAGAATCATAAATCTACAGTGCAGAAGAAGGCCATTTGGCCCATCAAGTCTGCACTATCAACAATCCCACCTCAGTCCCATCCCCATGACCCAGCGTATTTACCGTCCTAATCCCCCTGACACTCAGGATCAATTTTAGCAATCAACCTAACCTTCACATCTTTGGACTGTGGGAGGAAGCCGGAGGAAACCCATGCAGATACGGGGAGAACATGTAAACTCCACACAGACATCAGCTCATAAGATATAGGAGCAGAACTAGGCCATTCAGCCCATCTACTCTGCCATTCGACAATGGCTGATATGTTCCTCATCCCCATTTCCCTGCCTTCTCCCCAGAATCCGTCAACCCATTACTAATTAAAAATCTGTCTAACTCCTCCTTACTCACTGTCCCAGCACCCGCCGCACTTTGGGGGAGCGAATTCCACAGATTCACAACTCTTCGGGAGTAGTTTCTCCTCAACTCTGTATTAAATTTGCTGCCTCTTATCCTGAGACTGTGACCCCTCGTCCTACAACGTCCCACAAGAGGAAGCATCTGCTCCACGTCTACTTTATCCAGACCTTTCATCATCTGTACACCTCAACCTGAGGCCGGAATTGAACCCGGATCTCTGGCGCTGTGAGACCGCAGTACCTGGCGCTGTGAGACCGCGGTGCCAACCACTGTGCCGTCGTGCTGCCCCAGCAAGAAGGTGGAAGAGTCCGTGCTCGGGGTGTGTGGGGGGTCCTTGATTATGTTGGCTGGTTCTCCCAAGGAAGTGTAGACGGGGCCAACGGATGGGAGGCCGCTTTGAGCGATGGACTGGGCTTCGTTCACGACCCTTTGTCGTTTCTTGCGGTGGTGGAGCTGTGATGCGTCTGGGAAGGGATGCTTTCTCTGGAAAATCCTGCCAGCGTGAGCAGCCTGGGAATTCCGGCCGCTGACTGCTTTTCCTAGATGGCGGGAAGTATGGGCGGAATCAATGGATGGGTGGATGGCATGAGGTTTAGAGATGATATGGAGATACCCACGTTGGACTGGGTAGAGGAAGAAGTCTCACAATATCAGGTTGAAGTCCAACAAGCTTATGTGGCATCACGAGCTTTGGGAGCACTGCTCCTTCACCAGGTGAGTGAGTTGAATTTGATGATCAGCCATGATCAAGATGAACGGCGGAGCGGGTTCGAAGGGCTTTCTAGGTGAGTCATACAGCCCCACGCCAAGGGCTTCCTTCTCTGTTAGGTCGAATGATCCCCCTCTCCACTTGCACTGTCTGCGCCCGTAAAGACTCCCATTCTAACTGTTATCTTGCCGTGTTTGCGGACCCGGTTCTCCACTCGCCTGATGAAGGAGCAGTGCCCTGAAAGCTCGTGATTCCAAATAAACCCTGTTGGGATTTAACCCGGCATTGTGAGGCTTTGTACCGGTGTTGTAGAGGGCAGTTTTGTGACCTCTCGCGCTTCTCTGCTCCCAATTCAGGCAGTGCATCGAGTGCCTTGGGTTCTCGAGTGGTCCGTATCAGAAGAATTGCTCCGAAGCTTGCACGAATATTCGACACACCATGGTGGATGAGTTGATGGATCAGGATGCGTGCAAAGAGAAAGACTCCATGAATTGCTGGATGAGCTTCCTGATGGAGGAGAGGGAGGGGGTTGCACAGTATGACGTGACCATCAAGAAAACAACAGGTTTGTACACATTGTCTTCACTCGCGTGAGCAGACTGCGAGCCGCACGCTCGAATCAGCCTCGTAGCTCTGCACCCTCTCTGTTTCTGCTAAGCCAAATAATTGGGAATTCACTGGCCCCTGAGGTTGGCGTGGTAACAGTAAAGTGGAATGCTGGGATAGCCCATCCATGTAAATAATTCATAGCATCCCTGCAGGAGGAGGCCGTTCAGCCCATCGAGTATGCACCGACTCTCTGACAGAGTATCTTACTTAAGCTGTCTCTTCCAGCCTATACCTGTAACCCCACACATTTGTGATGTAGAGCTGCTGACGTTGGACTGGGGTAAACTCAGTAAGAATCTGGCAACACCAATTTTAAATCCAACTGATTTATTTGATAGTAAATCTGCGAGCTTTCAACACATGCAGTGTTCTGGTCTGCAATAGCACACATATCAGCACAGACAGTCAGAGATTGCTGATTAAAATGCGAATCCTTACACCTAACCTGCTATTCAAGTGTTAAAGTGGCCAACAATGTGAATGAAGCATTGGTTAGAGGGATGTGTATTTTTTCCAGACAGCACAGTAAGTGAGGTTTTTCGCTAACCCAGGCAAGTCATGGGGGTTATAGATAGTGTGACATGAAGCCAAGATCCCTGTTAAGATCCTTGTTGGCTTCATGTCACATTATCTGTAACCCCTGTGACTTGCCTGGGTTAGCAAAAAACCTCATTTACTGTGCAGTCTGCAGACAATACACATCCCTCTAACCTCTGCCGTTAGCCACTTTAACACTTGAATAGCAGGTTAGGTGTAAGGATTCGCATTTTAATCAGCAATCTCTGACTGTCTATGCTGATATGTGTGCTATTGCAGACCAGAACACTGCATTTGCTTGAGGAAGACGAAAATTCGAAAGCTCGCAGATTCACTCTCAAATAAATCGGTTGGATTTAAAATTGGTGTTGCCAGATTCTTACTGAGTTTACCCCACACATTTATCATGGCTAATCCATTTAACTTGCACATCTTTGGACACGAAGAGGCAATTTAGCATGGCCAATCCACTTAACCTGCCCATGTTTGGACACTAAGGAACCACACTTTGGACACAAGGGCAATTTAGCATGGCCAATCCACTTAACTGCACATCTTTGGACACTAAGGGCAATTTAGCATGGCCAATCCACTTAACTTGCACATCTTTGGACACTAAGGGGCAATTTAGCATGGCCAATCCACTTAACTTGCACATCTTTGGACACTAAGAGGCAATTTAGCATGGCCAATCCACCTAACCTACATATCTTTGGACTGTGAGAGGAAACCGGAACACCAGGAGGAAACCCACACAGACATGGGAAGAACATACAGACTCAGCACAGAGAGTGATCCGAGGCTGGAATTGAACCCAAGTCCCTGGCGCTGTGAGGCAGCAGTGCTAACTACACAGTATGGATAATTTATTATTAGGATCAATATATTTGATAAGGACCCCAACTGCTCTTAATTGATCATTTCAACTTTGGTGGGGGGAATGGAATGGTTGGGGGTGGGACATTGCTGCCCATTTGGGCATGCCCCCATGTGCTGGGAATGAGCTCCAGGATGGGTGGGGAGGTGATGGGATTGTTGCCTGGCCCATTTTATGTGCTTGCCCCTCTCCCACAAGGAAACTTGCTCGCCAGGAGCAGGTAAAGCCCAGCCCCATGTCCACACAGCCCCACCACTTCTCCATCCATCCTGGAGCTCATTCCGAGCGCATGGGGAGGATGCCGAAATGGGCAGCCCCCCCCCCGGCCCCCCCATTCCATCCCCTCACTCATGGAAGATACCAAATATACTGAAAGAAAATGTGTGCATGAAAATAACACAGCGACTGCAAGATGTTCAGTTCTTATCAGATACAGGGGAGTTGGGGGAATGAGGATGGGGGAGTGGTGG